>OV121085.1:10317730-10908685 GCA_921293015.1 Phorcus lineatus
TATGCAAATTGATAACCTTCAAGTATAACATTCTTCATACAAAGACTAATGATGTTTGGAATAAATCGAATCATTTATTCAGATATGGTTGTTTCTAGTGTCCAATCCATTTAGACTTTCATGATTCATTTGAGTTAAGTCTTACTTATCTAAATTTTGAATATTAAAAAAAAGAATGTCAAGATATTTTTATTTTTATCAACTTATATATGAGTCACTTCGAGTCATCTATCTTGTTCTATTTTAGTTGTCGCGTTTATTGATAGGATGCCATTAAATCATCATCATAATTTAGCCTTGTTTTGAAAGAGAAATTATGGTACTTGTGTGGATTATTAATCATTGTCAAAAGATCTTTGTTGTGGTCAAGTAATTGATATGTTATTGGTCAAACGAATTTCAAAGTCCTTATGTTGGTCAGCGTAGTTATAGCGGGACCATTGGCTACAAGCACGTGTATATGCATGACTACTTTTGACCATCGGCTAGTTAATGTAAAATGACAAATATGATTGATAATACACCGAAATGTTTGAAAGAGAGTTTATAATTTATGTAAACTCACGCCTGTGGTGTATGATAAAGGATTAAGGCAACACTAAATTGGTCGGTAGTTTATTGAATATGTTACCTTTCAAACGATTGGCTTCAGATGTTGTCTTTTGTGACTAAGCATAACAGATTGACCGCATTTATTATTAATAGAAAGTGTCATTTGAAAAGGATTTATTCTGAAACATGAAATCAAACATTTTGAACATTAAGTTCTCGATATCATATTACAAAAACTGTCTTGCATTGAATAAAAGGATTTTCTTAAAGATTTCTGTATACAAACTAAAAAAGATATAATCGTTTGTTAAAGCCACTATGTCATTATCTGCACGCTCAAAATTGCTATTTCAAGCCTGATGAGGTCATTTCCAAAGACTTAAAAATTCTAGTGATGCCAAAGAATACTTATCATATTTAATTTGACCTGTAATCTTTAATTAAAAAGGGGCCGTAGTCACTAAGTGCTGTATGAAATCTTAAGCTTCTGTTTTGCATTGAGCAGAGCGGGTGTCGATTTTAGTCTTCAAAGTGTATGCAAATTATGAAACGTTTTTAAGACAAAATGAGCATTCATTTTTATGTATAAAATCCATCATTTAAACATATCTATTTAAAAAATGAAAATTTGTTTGATAAGCGTTAAAGTTTTGGTGAACTTAAAGATTTCCTCAATGAATTGAAGCCAAAAGCTCATTCGTAGGACTTGTAGTCTCTTACTAATATAAACAATCGCCTACGTAGGCCTTAGCCGCTCCTACGTATGAAATCTATTAAAAATGGTCAGAAATTAAACCTGTCGTATTAAAATGATTCAGTGGAATAATCTCCTATGAAAATGAACGTTCTCGTGGTTGTTATATAATTGATCTACGTCATTGATAATTTCATATACGTCAAAATGTTAATTTTCAATGCAAATATATCATAATTGTAATATAAGGAATTTGATCAGTTCTGTCTATTTAAACATGTCACGATCCTGACGCAGAAATACGGTTTCAAGTTGAAGGCCTTCTTATGTACGCATTGATATACAAATAATTCTGTCAGCGCTCAGTAAATAATGCAATTGGCTGGTAGGAAACGTCATTATTTCTTAAATCTCATTAAAATAAGTCCATAAGATCGCTGCACTAAGTTTCGCTACAATGTCCTGACCGTTGTACAGGAAACTAATATTCTAATTTCAACGAGATACAATTGCAGATATTATCTAAGGGCGAGGTAATTGATACTAAAACCTTACGATTGTTAGTTCAATTTGTTAGCAGTAATTATTTACGGGCAATGTAAAATAGAAATATTTATATTTATATCATATTATCTGTAAAATATGAACTTCGGTACAATCACTGTCGTTTATCACATTGCTCATCGAAATAAACAGAAACCGATTATATCAAGTTTTACAAATTTTTATGTTGAATTCTTTGTTTAAACTTCGTTCACAAGAAAATACGTTGAGAAAAAGAAACAGAAATATCAGAGATAAAACAATATGATAAATAGTGAAAATAGATATGTGTAAGATAAAATTGATTTAAGAGAGAAATCAAACATCAACTGTTAATAATAATAGATAATAACGATTTGATATCATAAATGACTTTGGTTTTGAGGTCAGCTACAGAAGAATAACAGAAAACCTTTGTACAATAAATATGTCCCTCATTAGTAAAACATTTTTATTAATCATACTAAGAGTCACTTAAATCAACGTAATTTGTACTAGGTCACGTGCATCACGTGCACTAATTAACGTTTAGCGTCGAAAAAAGCCATGACAGGAACATAAACAGTTTTAAAGGACTTGTTGCACGTGTCAAGGCAAAGCGATGTCGTAGAAGAGAAAAGTCTGTGACATCGCGAGTCGTTGAATGTAAACACTTTTTAAGTTTACATCTCTTTCCCAACTCATTCAACATATGTTTACAGACAATGTGCAACATTGCGACCGTCCTACTTAAACCGGTAGCCAGTTGGAAAGATTCTGTATGTGTACGATCCGTGTTTAAACAGGGGTGAAGGTGTAGCCTTAAGGTACCGTCTTAATAATGGATTCACTTTGTCAAAATGTCCACTCATAATCCGCCAAAGATTTCTTTATTTGTTACTTGTGTACTTTCCTCGATGACGCCATTTCGTTCCCCCAATTTGGAGACCCTTGAGTCACGTGACTAGGGGTATGACTTCAGAACCAGCGGGATCCCCAATGTTACTCTCTATCTGTCTACGCGTGCGCTTGCTAAAATGCTATGCTAATAGGCATCGCCGTTCCTCTGTCGCTCTTTATTGGAGAGTTTCTAAAGAATTTCTAAAACAAGTTTGAAAGCTTTGACAGAAGCGAGGGAAGGGTGTTAGAATCACAACGTCGGTAAGGTCTCGTAAAGCGAGTGTTAGTCCGATTTGGAGCTCGCAGACAGTTGCGATGCATTATGGGAAAACATTTGAGTGACAGAATGGGCGGATTGTATAATACAATATCGCAGTGCGGCACAATCAAAAACTATTTCCCTTTCACTCTGTAAATTGAGGCTTGACAAGATGCAAATCAGGTTTAGATTTACAGTTCAATCTTTAAGCCTTTTCTTGAGGGTCTGTTTAATGTGAAAGAAAAAAATATAAAAATACACTTAAACACAACAATTATTGTCAGAGACTGTTTAGAAGTGTTACGCTAAGGAGAGAAACGAAATACGTCTGTTGAAGGCAAAAAGAGGATATTTCAACGCCATGTATAATTTATCTCCGCATTTATGACTTCGTTTTAAATTTTCACACAAAACTCTGCAGAGCTTGAGTAAAGATGAAAGATAGTTTTGCATTTAAGTCGGATGGTCACGCGTCCTGAACAACATTAACGGCGTCGGCTACTTCAGTGAAAACAACTACAATATCAAACCTCAATGATTTATTTTAAATTTGCTCGTTATGTTCCTAATAATAAGCTGTGATTTTATGCTGTGACGTCTTTAAACGTGTACTCTTCAACAGTAGGTGCTTCTCACGCACGAAGCTTGAATATAATGATGTATGCAGTGGTAAACCGTAGGCAAGCGACTTAATGATGTTAATCATCGGAAAAGTTTTGATTTGCATGGTATTCCTTGGTTATCTGTTTGGTGACGAAATCTTGAGACATGTATCTGATAATTATCTTACAAGTATAATATTCATGGTCACTAGTGAATGTAGATAAAAGTTGACCAAAGACATTTGTAACTGTATATTGTTTGATTTTACACCTTATGTGGATGGCATCCCCGTGTAGGTGTTTTCATGACAAGCTAAATGCTTGTTCTTTTGTACAGTTCTTGTACAGTTTTTGTACTATAGGCTTGTGATCTGTAATATTAAATGAATAATTGAATTGAATACCCTTGTTGGACTATCCTTTTGATTATAGTTTTTAGATGTAGCACGTGGTATCGCCTACCAACATTAAACTTGTCTTGCAAAATTTCGTATGAATTTTATAAAAACGATCCACAAAGTACCTAGGTCGAAAAGAAAACATTATCATATTATCATCTGTATCACGAATGCGAAGAAAATAATCGTATTTAAATCTCTTTTTACAATTTCTGAATCAATCAACAATCTTGATTTAACAGATTTGTCAGATTGTCCACAGTCGTCTCAAGCGTGGCTGCAGCGATCTAAAGGCGGATAGGGATAAAGATACATCGGCTAATATGAATATCAGAATGAAGATATTATTGATATCTATTCATTTGCAAAATTTATACAGATATAAGAAATGAAATTGTTCTTAAATAAATAGTCAAAGCCCAAAAATTGTGTTATATGCGACACCATCAACTACCAGTGAAGAAAATCTAAAACTCTTTCTACTGTCATGGTGAATGGTAATCCCTTAGTCTGAATCAACTACATATGGTGGTGCGCTTCAACATAAGCGCAAATCGAAACGTACCGAAAGAAAGCAAGACAAAATGTCCATTCCCTCATATGTTTCTCAACGCCATCCATTTACATGTGTTAAAATGTAGCAACTTAAAAATTGGGTAACCATTATTTTACAATTCTCATTATATGTATACGACTTGAAACGTCATCTATTACAATTCTACCCGTAAAAATCAACTACATGTCCATAATTTTTATATTGATAAATCAATACATTGTTTACTATGTTAATATAAATTTCCATTTACTTAATATAAATTTCCATTTACTTAATATAAATACCATCACTAGCATAATGTGTTAACATGTGTATTAATTTTCTTAATTAATGTATTTGTATATATTAAAGTTATTGTGTTTGTATAAATTGATGAATTTGTATATATGCTATTGATCTTTGATTCGAACTGGAGGAAATGAAGAATCTCTCTGTCACTGCAAGCTTTTTGTCACCTCGTTTTGGCCCTCACATATCATGTTATGTTAATGCTTATTTTGTTCTGTTTCATTTGTCTATTTCGAGTGAACCGTGCTTATTATGTTTCGACTGGTGGAGTATAAAAAAAGCAAGGCTTCACTTGATTACCGAACTAGATTCTATTCCTGAATGAAATCCACTACAAGACCAATTACCTTATCGTGGTGTTGTGGTTTGCATGCTGCAGGGACCAAGAGAGATACGCAAGCCGAATATTACATGCTCATTTGCGGGTCGAAACAGGTCGTTATGAGAATTTGAATTTAAACCATAATATTGTTTCCATTGTAATGACGTCATAGAAGACGAAATGTATGCTTTACTTCTCTGCCCTTTATATCACGCGGTTAGAGAGGAACTATTTTCTTCCCGTTCTCATAAGCTAGGGGTTTTGATATGCTTTCTCCAAAATAACAGTTTTATGCTTAACTCAACATCCCGTTTTAACTTTTGACAGTGCCAAGGCCTGCAATAACATTCTTCGTATACTAGAACGTCGTGATAATATATACACAATTTATATTGTAATATATGTCGTATATGTTTTTTACGTTTTACCTTGCATTTTAGTTTTAAAAAAAAATTGCAATAGTCTCTCTCATAAATTGCTGAGCGATTGGTTGTACAAACAAGTGAGACAAAAATAAAATCGTCTGTCTGTCTGTCTGTCTGTTCCTGGTAGAGGGACCCAAGCAGGACAGCTCAACGGGTACAAGCTAGGCCAAATTCAGTAGTTCGAAAACCTGCTGTCTCTCCTATATATTTCTTCCTGATTTTTCCTTATCCTGTAAACCCCTTTCTCGATGTTTTGTCCACTCTAATTTAGTTTGGTAACTGAAAAATGTTTGAATCAAATTCAACCCCAAACTCACACATGTGGAAAATGTACAAATTAATTTCCTTATCTTGACAAAAACACGAGTACACTAGAACGGTATTTTAGTGAAGTCCTTAGATATTAAATTATTTCTGTGACAATGAAAAAGCTCTAGTAAATACAGTGACATTTGGTTTCAAAAAACGATCTGTGAAGGGTAGAAGTTAAACATCAGGTTATGAAATAGCAACCATTAGAAGTTGAATTCCTGAAGTTTCATTCTTGTATGCCAATGCATGCTATTGAAGGTTTTCTTGCGGACGCGTTTCGTTCTTTGGTACTTTGGTTTACATTTAGAATATATTTCACCGAAATCATTGCGTTGTTTCACATTGCGATATCTATATATATATATATATATATATATATCATATTGTTACTTATGTTCACCTCTTGACATTTCATGCCTGATGCAGTGATGGGGAATTAATAAATATTTGACAGTTTCATCCCAGTAACGCAGTGACGTTATCTTAGTAGGCTATATTCTATAACTTAGACGTCATGTGCAGTAGTGTAATGAAAATGTTATAAGAGACGGCAGATGTACGTGTTTTTATTATATTTCTAATTGTGAAATATGCCATTTATCGGTGAAAATAAAATCCAGTATATGAGGACTTGTTGTACACATACTTTATTTTGACTGTGCTTTATATTGTTCTATATTGTGTCTATTTCTTGTGTATTTATTTATCTGATGTATGTGCTGGTGAGGCATTCACATGAGCAGAGTTTTGCCTGTTTTCCGAAACAGATTCTTCTTGAGTAAAAATATGTTTAAACCAAATGCAAATTTTGGAGTGTTTTGTGTCTTGGTCCAATATCAACAAAAGGCATGCTGGTAAGTATAGTCATATCATGCTTCGGTGAAAGTGTCTGATGTCAGGAACGATGTCCTTTCATTGGCTAACTAAATTCTGGATTTTGAAACTAACCCATTGGTTTCACATACCATCCAAATACAATCGTTTGATGCTTATATAGTTATATCGTGATTTCCTTCGACATTGGTATTATGATGTCAGGACTGATGTCCATCACATTCAGCCACTGACCACCGTGCTGGTCACTAGGGGGTCATCTAATTATCCCTCACCTAGCGTTAGGACTGACAGGTGTGACAATTTACCTGTCGTGTCCTCGTTCAGATACGAACACCCTGAAATGATTCCCAATTGTTCCTCTTCATCGCTGTTTATATATTGATAACATCTATATCGCGAGTACCTGTTTCATTTACGCGGTTGTCTCCCCTTACAGTACTAATAAGAGAACTTCCCCTTTCTTTTTCCGATGAAAAATCAAAGATGAAAATGTCGCCAAGCGTACACGGACTTTTAATGAATATGTCGTTTCTGTACTTAATTCATATGAACATTGTATCCTTAGCATATCTTATTCATATCATATTCGTTCCTTAAGTCAAGTTCAATCGCATGGAACTAAATAATACTTTTATTAGATTTATCACACCTGTTCAAATGACTAATGGAAAACAGAAAGATATTCAAAATGTTAATGGTTGTCAGGGAAATTTCAAAATTACAAAACATAATTGTGAAAATGTGTGATCGCTATTTGTGCTAATTTTTTCTAAACAATATGCACACCTTTCGCGCTAGACCTCTCCCAGGCTGTTCTACTTTTATGAATAAAGGTCATTGGAAGGCGATGGGTTCTAATAATCTAATGAATTTTCAAAGCTTGTTGAAAGATTGAACAAAGAGCAAATTTCAATGGATAGAAATGAAATGATCAAATCCAAGAAGAGTGCAGATGAGTTACCCGAGAAACTGGTGTTACACTACAATGTATAATATAAAGTCTTGAATTTTTTGTCCATTACTGTGTTGAAATGTCTTCTTTCTTTATTGATATGCATGTTTGAATTTCTATATACATGAACAAAAATGAATAAAGTTCTAAAAATTTTTTTTCTTGAAAACAGAATTTTTCTCATTGATGCATTCGCAAACGATTCGAGTCCGATGTTCGTGGTAGAATAGTTTCGACCAACTAGAATGAAACAAAGTTTCAGGAGCGAATTAATTGGAAAATGGGCCAAAGATTGGAAGATAGATTGTGACCCAAATAAAACAGAAATTTTAGCTGTTTTCAGAAAGAAAGCTGTTACGTTAATAACTGACCTTGCAATGAACAAGCGCCAGTTAAATATCTTTAATTTTATATACACCTTGGATTGACTTTGCAAAACGATAACCAGTGGAATAAGAAAATTTATAATAAAATTCCCATTGTAATATTGATTATCTTAACCGGATTGTGTTGCAACTGTACATCGTATTGGTTTGTCATAATGGTTTCAAAATATAATTTGTATTGGAGCGGCGTTAATATAAACTTCCAGCTTGTCATTCTCTCCCAACAGAGGTAGCTCCGTCATAAATTTCTATACAACCTCTGTCTTAATTCGAAGGTTTCTTGGTCTTCCAGCACTTTCCCCTTGCAGGACAATATTGCAACTTAAACTACCTGGCTATATTTCAGCAAATGAAAACAACGAATGCATGATTAACATATTTGATGTCACTCAGGCCTGTACAATGATACAGTCGGAAAATGAGGCGTTTGTGTTCTGTAAAGACTCAAACTGCAAGGTGCATATTCGAATAAAGTTAAGCTTTTGGGAAGCTTACGGAAATAACTAAGGCGATTTGAATGAAAACTTTTGAAACGGCGTGGCTGATTGCACAACTAACTTTGATTGCATCCAATCAGCGTTCTACATTTCGTGCACAAGAAACCTTTGAATCAAGACAGAGGTTATATAGAAATTTATGACGGAGCTACCTCTGTTGAGAGAGAATGCCAGCTTGTTTGCCAATACATTTCTGTGTTTGAAATGAATAAATTATGTTTAAACCATAATAAAATTTTCAAAGTACTGTACGCCCTATGATTCCTTGCTTGAGAAGCTTAAAACTATCGTCTCAAAAGAAAAACCTTCAATCATTATAAAATAAATTTGTTATACCAATTTTTGATTATTGTGATTATATTCGGATTAACTGTACAAAGACACAACCAACTTCATTTGAAAAAACACACTTAATTACCACCTTAAGAACCATATGTGGATTCCGCTAGAGGAGTCAGCTATTATGAACTTTACCTTGAAACTGGTTATTCATCATAATCTGATCGACGTAAAGTTTACAACATGAGGGTTTTTGACACAATGAATCATGACAAAACACGGAAAGACAAAATTAATTCCGTTAAATATATCCTCTGCATCAGGTGTTCCAACATTCAAAATCCACCATGCCGCACATTACTTTCATCGAACCCATACCTTGCAATATGCATGATATAAATAAGAACACCGGTACAAGAGGCAATCAAATTATTCATTGTAAATTAAGACTCGGGAGTAGTAACCTTAATGCTCCTAAATCTGAACTTTTTCTAGAAAATACTGCCATTTGTAACTGTGGCTATCACTATACGGACACCAGCATTATCTTTTTCTGTGTCGTATATCAACATGTTGGCCATCACAAGTGGCCATAAAGTGCAGTTTCGTACGATAATTGTTCATTTTCTGAGGACATTTTAAAGTTTCATTACATTAATTTCTACTTCATAAAGAATATGTTAAAAAGTGTCTGTTATGAGCATATAATTGTACTTTGAAATGTGCTTGTCATCGGTACTGATGTTTTTTTGTTATGGATTACTTTTGAATCGGAGAGATATTTATAAAGGCGTTACAAAGCCTGTTTACCACTCCATTTATTTGCATAACTATTGTTTAAACCAAATCGAATCTCTTGCAATGATAGATATACGAGGCCAGCGCTGTGGAAGATCAGATAATTACCCCCAAAACTTAAAGGGGAAGTAGGACGTTTTTTTGAAAATTTCATTTCTTCAAACGTCATCCAAAAAAAAAAGATTTATATAATTTAAATATCAAATATATTATCTTTAGAGTGTCAAACATCTCATTACTCAACTCGATCATCTTAGTGGTAGAATAAATTATCAAGCATATAGTAAAAACAATTGGCGATCATTTTATTGTGAACACGTTTATATAATTAATCCATTGGGTTAGGGTAATGGACTCGCCGAGCTTAACTAAACACCGTACGTTCACATTAGAACTTCCTCTTTCAATTTAAAATACTGTCTGGCAATTGGAAATATCTACTTTCGTTTTCTTGAGATCAGTTTATTACCTTAAAAAACGTGCTACTGCCCCTTAAAACTCTTGTTCATATCACAAAAATTGTCAATTTTCAAATCGACAGCCCTATCTATTCAATTCTAAATCGTATCTTAAAATTTTTGGACGTGACACAACATAATACATTACAAAATAACGATACGTCAAAGCAAAAAAATAAAGCGGTTCTTTACTCTCAGCACTTCATCATAATAATCCCCTCTTTCCGTTGGAGTAATAATTTTTGTATATCTAATTAAAAAAATCTATGGAAGGTGGGTATACATTTAACAACCCACTTCCAGCTTGTTTATCCATCATGGAAACCTATTGTTGAGATGATCTAGTCTAAATCGTAGGTATATAGGACTTAAGTGTGAAATATACAAAAATAATGCTTTCTTTCATATGTAATTCCAGTGCGATTTGCGACATAGGGACAGCAATAGATCTAGATCTTGAGATTGATTTATGTGAGCATAAATCTAGAGATTCTTCAGCCACAAAGATGTGTAACGACGCGTGACCACATCTAGACCAACTACAACTGACATCCTGTCTTATCGTTCTAAAAGTCTCTCTGGATGTTTTATATCATAAACATACTCGTGAAATCCTCACCGAATTCTGGCGCCACTACTCCTCGCCGCGAGGCAGACTTAAGCTCGCGAGCAGCGCGTGTCACACACGCGGGTTGTCTCCAATTTGACATATATCCCATCTGCCTGGTGGCTATTTCGTACATCACATTCTTCAGAATTATGTATCGCTTTTAAAAATTAAACGTCATGCTAGATTTTACACACCCTTTTTGGTTGAAAATAAGATGTATTTATATAATTAAAATCTAAACAGTACGGCTTTATTCTCAAAAAGCTATTAAGAAGAAATTAAAAACAGATTGAAAAGGAATATTTTCATCTTCATTGAATACATTTCAAATACTTAATTATAAGACACTTCCCCTGGTTTAATTTTAATATAAAATTGTGGGCGAAAGACCAAAATATTACAAAAAACAATGATGGACATATAGTATATTGATATGTAATTATCTGATACTTGAGCAAATTCTACCGGGCGAATATATTTCATCTGCTGCACTAGGTCAACGTATGAATTTGTACGGGTGACGTAATGAGCACTGCTCTTAAAGTCATAGTTTCTCAACGAGGCAAGATATATAACTGTTAAAGGAACTTAACAACCGATGAATAGTTTCCTAGATTTACAACTCTAGTTAGAAATATTACCTCGTTTAAAAAGCGAATGAGGATTCTGATAACACAAGTCATATACCATTTTCATACCCATATCAGTCTGAGGGCCGTAGGTATGGGATGATATGAAAATTATAATCATATCTATAGATCTCATAATATAAATGATTTTTAAGAAAATTAAAAAAGATAATATTGTTATGCCAAAAATTACTATTAAAAGATATATGCTTTCCATGATAAAAAGTTTGATATGTTATTCAATTATGCGGAAGTTAAAAAAATACTATTAAGAATATTTAACAAAAATAAAGTTTAAATTCTGTAGAGTTTTCTTTAAAACAAAATAAAATATTACATGTTTTTGGTTAAAAAACGAAGAACTGCGATTATACGTTTCTTTTGACGTTATTCAATAAAGGGAGACAACCTTTGTCCAAAGTCGCCATCGGGTGATATTGGTAAGGGTTTGCGGATAGGTCTGATGTTTCTGATATGAATTTCCGGACGGGGCAACGGGATGGGTGCTCTGCCCTTACCTCTACCACATATGCAAAACACCCACTATCATGGATAGATACTGTATATGATAAACACTTTAGTCCATTAAATAAAGTCACCGCTCCTTCAAGAAATAACAGAACTTGGCATTGGAATTATGTTGTTTCGCCTTGAGACAGTTACTAATATATTTTAATTGTATATATATAAATACTCCCATGTTGAGAGACCCACCTATTTCAAATGGTATTTCGCCAAAACAAATTCCGCACGATTGTCATTGCATATTATTGATTCGTATTTCGTAGGAAGTGAAAACCTGAAAAGTATTGATTGTAATTTGATTTATAAAATAGAACAGCTCTGTAATAAAAACTTTGCAAATTTATGTGAGGTTAAATTGATGAAAGGTTTCATTTATGCAAAGCGTCTTGTCTATTGAAATGCAATGTTAATACGGTTCTCTAAGTCTTCAACATTAAAAACAAATATAAAAAATTCGAATATATTCTGTTAAAAATTGCTTGCACCATCCTTGACCACTCCTGGGGGGATCTCCTGGCTAGCTTGAACTTTGTATAATGTTAGTGTACATTCATTGTTGCGTAAGGTATCTTTAGTAATAAAATAAAGTAAAATCTAAATTGAAATATTGTTAATAAAAGCAAATATAATTGATATGCCTCATTGATATCAATAATTATTTAAGAAAGTGAAAAAAAGATGTCGCCTGCTAATTTTTTTTAGAATTTATGATGAGTTTTGATGGTGGATATGTTTCGAGCAAACGGGAGTCAATGCCATTGAAAACAATTATTTCAAAGTAAGAATCCGTCATCATTCAATCTAGGAAGTCCGAAGCAGATGCTAATTTTTTATATGTAAACATAAATGGAGGTAACATGTCCGTGTAAGCTGTTTTATATTCTGAATTTAAAACGTGCTTTTCTCCAAAAATCATTACTTTAGTAATTCAAATATCTCTTACTTTTGGTGAATGTTGTCACCATGTATACGCATTGTGGACAAACCTTAGAATATTGTTTAATTTACTTGATAGTTTATAACTCTTTAACACTGATGTCGAATGATTTGATAAAATGAACAAACTGGTATAAATGTTAGTCATGTTTTATTAATAACGTATTTCAAGGTAAGGTCTTAAATTTCTATTCAAGTTACAATAACTGTCCAAATAATTGTGATAAACTTACTTACTTTTCTCACACTCTAAACATGTTGTGCTCTTGACCTCGTGGCAATGAATATTGAAACCAACATGCAAATAAATACAGTGTTGAAAGCCAAGTCAAAAGAAAATAATGAAGACTTATTATCCAAAATGGAACTCTAATTAAAAAATCTGTAGAAATAAATATAGTGTCAAAGCGGACCCAAAGGGGCTTTTTTGTTTTACATGGTCAATGATATAGGTAACGTTTTGTTTGATTTCCATAAAACATAATTTTACCTTATGATAAACTATGCGGTTTGATGACATTGCGTGTTACATTATATTAGCATATCAGTCAAAAACAGATCACTTGAATTTGTTGACATTTTAAATCAAGTCTGTAGAAATAACAACTTCCGATTTTGACAATAACAAAAAAGTAATGTCAATATCGAAAATGTTCTATTACGCTAGTTAAAATTGTCTGATGTTCCATCTTTGTACCAGGGCCTGACTGCCCCGCGAGGGACACAATTAAACGATGGCAAAAGACACAGTATTACTCCCAGAAAAAACATACAACTTATACAACGTATTATGTATGATGTGCCAACATCACTCAAATATTTAGATGAGCATTGGGAATTTATAAGAATTAACCTATTTACGGGTGCTTCATCTACGTAACCGGACCCTCACCACATCGAACACATAACACTCCTTTGAATTATAATATATAGAATAACTTGATTACCTTGAACAGCTGGTGTTTTCTCTTCTCTTGAAATAGAAATACGAAGTCGTTGCTTGGTTACGGATGATTAGAAGTGCAATTGCTTCTTTAGCCATATAATCAGCAACTGACAAGTTTTGAGAAATTAAATATTGAAACATTGTATTATAAGAATAGTTCGTCAATTCAATGTATTATTAAATATCGAAATACAATCCCTGAAAAGGAGTATACTTCCAATGTGTTGAAAATTTTTTAGGAGAGAATTAGCAAGATTTCGATGTTCATCTCACGATTTTTTTTATTAAATGCGGCAGGTATCAAAATGTTCGAGAAAATGAACAACAGAGAATGTACAACATGTTATATCAATTCAATATTTTTCAATGATTGTGTTAGAGAAAAGATTCCTTAATATTATTTTGCTGAATTGTATAACAATTGCAATTTTGTACATAAAAAAATAAAATGATACTGTTCAGTCAAAACCAAATTGAAAACAATATTTTTTAATCATGTTTGTGGTCTAAGAGGACTTGTTTCAAATCAGTCTCAAGTATTTCTTGATCTCTGTAATTAATCTAAGCCAAACAAAAGAACAACTCCAAAAAAATCATTCCCAAAAAAACCCGCAAAATTTTACAAAAATATGTTCATTAAGGATAATCATTTATCTATTCTTTAAAATAAAAGACTGAAGATGAATATTTGTGTATCAATTCATTACCATCCGGTACCTTCCCAATTGTTAGCTATATTATTATTTAGTTACTTATTTTAAAATTTCATTGTTTATTTTGGAAAATATATTTCGCTACCAGAAATAACCCGTAAAATATATACTGATATAGTTCCGACCACCGGAATGTATCCCCCGTGAATCCTCACAACCAGGATATGCCTTTAAAGAAAGATATCGGCGAACTTCACAGCTAAAATAATGATAAAAGTCGATATTTGACGCGTTAATACCGCTACCGGAGGAGAGGTATTATCAGCCGGGGGTTATCCCGGGTTCAGAGGGGGGTCAGACTCAACAAGCGATTAGGGGTGGGGGGATTAGAGTGGATTATCCCTCGTATATCACAAGGGTCCCCCGCCACGTGGACACAAATTAGCCTCGCTGTTTACACCTGAATGGAAGGACGCTGATATTTCAGTCAAGAGTGGAAGGGCAGTTTTGACAAAAGCCATCTACAACCATGTCGGATCCGAACATACTGACAGAACCAAGGAACAAAACATCAGAGAAATTTATAGCAATTGACTATTCCACGGCTTTTATGTCCATGACTATTTAACACCGGGAGCATTGATATCCGGGCGTAATTACCCCGAGCAGCATGAAATCCCATGTTATTGCTAATGACCATTTCTTGCTGGACAAAAGGTGTTTCGGGGTACCGGTATTAGCAGGAAAAGTTCTATGGGCATAAAACACTTCTTGAGTGTCTCTTTTGAGAAGGACCAACCCCTGAACATGCTGTCGACACACTCTCTATGTATAGGAATGCTCATTATTAGGAATGGGTTTCTAACTTGGAGAGTGAATTCGGAATGTATTGGTATTTCAGCATAGTTTTCTGTTACCAAGGAAATGTGGTTCTACATACTTGATTAAGTGTATTATTTTGTGGCCATTTCCGGACTGTGGTTTAAAGGCACAATATAACATGCTTTTCTAAAGAGGAAATTGTTTCTAAGTATCTAAACATTTCGATCTTTTAAAGATAGATAAAAAAATTAAGGATTAGATTAGTATGAATATAAGAGTAAGAATGTGAAATATATATATATCATATACTATTATATCTCTTTGAAAATATCAGTAAGATTCCGAGACCGTCTTGTTACGGTCTTTAAGTGCTATGTTTACAAACATTATGTTTGACTATAGTTATATCTGAACTAATTTCACCATAACTCTAGCTTAACCTGACAACATCCATGCGATAGCGCTGTAAGAATCATGTACACGTAGCCTCTAAAATAACTGTATCCTATAGCAAAATAGTAATTGGTAACTCAATGTTTGAACCAGGCAATGACTTACCGTTCATGAAGAACGATGATTGGTTGTATTGACATCTGAAATTAAAATGTTGGGGCAGTAGGACGTTTTCTGAAAATATTATTTCATCAAGATTTCCAAAATAAACATTAGTTTTTGCAAAATAAATTATCTTCAGAGGGTCAAAAATCTCAGTACTCAATCCGAGCATCCGTAGTCGAAGGCAGAATTATCAAGTGTCAAACAGAAACCATAGGCGGCCGTTTTTGTGTGAACACCGTTCCGTCATTTGCGTTAGGGAAGTGGATAGCTAACCCATCATGGTACTATGGTTTTCGAACTGTTTCATTCAAAACCTTTTTTTCGTTTTCGTGAAATCCCCCTATCTACCTAAAAACGTGCTCCTGTCTCTTTGAAATCGTTAAAAGCATAAACTAGTTCTTTATCCATAAAAAAACTCTGTTAGTGGTCATCTCCTTTAGAATTATTGTCAGAAAAGATAAGGGTTCACATTCAGAATGTAATATTTTCTTTAAGTCTGTAGACTTTTATGAAAAAAAAATATTGGAAATTAATCTTGCTAGGTAAGCGTATCGTATCCGCAGAATTTCTACATGTACCAAACCCTGATATCTATACCTCGTATCGCATACACTATATATAACAAGCCAATGAAAGAAGCCGCACAAAACGATAGCGTCACTACCCGGATGACAGGATCTTTGAGCTTGATATATTTGCTTCTAGCCCATTGCGTCACGATATTTAAACGCTAAACATTGCCATGAATAAAAAGCCGTCAGCGGCACGAGTCCTTTTTCTTGCCTGATATCAGGGTAGTGCACAGGGGCGTGTATCGCTTAGAAATAGCTTTAGAAAGACATATATACCCATAGACCCTACCCTACTACTATATAAAAGGAAAGGGATGTAACGACCAAACCACCCCATGCTCGAACAAAGTCAGTTTTCGCATCCAAAATAATTTTTCTGGACAAATTGTTCACTACGATCCGAAAGCTAAATGATTTCCCTACAAAACGAGCTATGGATTGTCAAAATCGGGTAATTATTTCAAAAGTTACATGCAACGACGTCCCGAAAATCGCTACCGCCAGATTTTCAGGCCAAAATCCCCACTCACGGAAAACAGCAAAAACTCACCGTTTAACATCGTTTATTGATTCCAGCAATGTTGACAACACCAATGGAGAGCTCGATTCGATCGGCGACATCGAACTACATGTTCACAATATGAGAACAGCACCTAATTATTGTTTCTACGAGTGCTAGCATACATTTTATCAAAAATCATCTGCTTTGCGGTTGTCTTGTCCACCATAACAGTGGCCTTGACATTCATTTGACCTCGTAGCCGCAGCAAATAAGTAAGTGAGCGAACTCCGAACTCTGATCGAACTCCTCACAGTCCTTTCAATATACCATGTTTGTAAACAACACAACGTGGTCGAAAAACGTTTAGGATTTTTAGACGTGTCGACCTTACCACAAACAACTGGAGCTGTTGTTTTTTGGAAATAAGTCACATATAGTAATTTAAGAGAGCCTTTTGTAAGAGTTTAAAATATTTATGTCTGAATCGGCAAAAGAAAAAACGATTCTCCAACTCCAGGCGCTTCGAATCACTTCTCTCCGCTGCTGGCAGTGCTGGGAATAATTAATGGACCGATGCCTTCAATTTGCGAAGCCTCCATCAGGTAAGCATCGGCGTATACGATGTTTTCACTGATAATTATATTTTTTTCTTTAATTGCCATCAATCTATCATTTTAACATAAATTTATTATTTTACTTTAGTGATTGTTTAAACATCTCTAAAAAGTTATTTATAAATGTAATTACTTTGCCAATATTCCCTAAAAAAACCCCCAATAAGACAGGCTTAATTGGTTATTGATTTTAGATGAAAGTGCCATGTTTTTAACATTTGACAAGAATACCAACTTTATCGATTAGGTATGCATGCCTTTTGAAAATTTGAAGGTGCTATATCTGTATATGATTATAAAATATATATGTGAAACTAGAATAGGTAAATGATAAGTTAAATTAAGTTTGAAACCATTTTAACAAAAGTCTAAGTCATTATTTTTATTTTGGATTTCAGATGAAGGCATGCATGTCACAGACATAAACAGTAAGTATTTGGTTAAGAATTATGTCATTTTAATGATCTGGTTATCAATTTGATATAACACCATCAAATGTATTTACTAGCACTTCTATTTCTAAGCTGCTCAATATTTGATTTTTATTCAAGACTGTTAGAATACCTGAATTATTTCCATTTTGTAATATCATTTTTATACATGTAGATAATTTAAAGATTAAGCCTTCCATATAACACTTACAAACTGATGGTGACAGCTGGTTAATAGCCTTCTGGCTTTTTGTAATAAATATCAAATATATGATCATGTACATATCTATTCATTTGGGTAAAAGTTTCTAAAGAGAGTAGCAGAGCAAATATGGTTTTAATTTGACAAGCACAAATACATGATGTAGCCTAGAATTATCAAAAAAAAAATTAATTTAAGAAATAAAGCGATGAAATGTACATTGTTTAAAATATAGAAGTGTTTTTTCAAAAATGATTATCTCTTTGCAGGCATATGTCTCAATTCAGGAGGAGAGAGTGGAGTCACTTTTCCATCATTATTTGAAAGTTTCAGGTATGCACAACAGCCACAATCTAAAGATTTGAATCATTGCATGATATACTTTTTTAAATTTCCTGTTAATGTATTTCAGCAGATAATGTAGAGTTTTAGATATATGCCACTGAGACATGATCCATTTGACATATGTTTCTCAAGGTAATTTTTTAGATATATTACTTCACCATGAGTGAGAAAAGGGAAGACAATTGTCACAACAGGTTTAATGGGAGGAGAGGTATTGGAAGGGCCTAACCATGGGGGGGGGGGGGGGGGGGGGGGGGGGGGGGGGAGATAAGGAGATAACAAGGGGTTAGGTACCATGTCTCAAGCTGTTGTTAATGCTGTATGAAACCTTTTTGGTGAAAAGTGTCACTTTGTTTCTAGAGTTTGATTGAGCAATTCTGTAAAAGAGGCAAAAGAAATCCAACTTAAATTTAAAACCTATTTGTTTCAGCTATCTTAAAAGCAAAATGTTGTAATCATAGATGTTTATACAACACACCTTTACCAATGTAGATTATGATTAACCAAATATTAAGTTCCATGATTGTTTGAATTATGAGAGCAACCACTTTGACTATACTTTGTTATTTAAAATGTTAGTTTGTAACATTAAATACAATTAATATTGCAGTACTTGAGGAGCTATAATGACAATGGAACAATCTTTTTTTGCCTCATATTTAATTTGGTTCCAATTTATATTTTTCAGTTACAAGATTCGATATCAAGAGGGGACAGTTTAATCTGGAGAATATCCTTGCTGCATACATGGAAAAGAATCTCTAATACATGGACACTCTTGAAAATTTTCTGCTATTGTAATTCAATAAAATCTTCAAATAAAATAAATAAATTGACTATCAATGAATTTATTTGTGAGGATTCTTTAATATGTTTTTGTATATATACAGACATACAAGTGAGTCCCCAATTAAGAAAACAATACATTTACCCTCATCAAATTTCATCCAATTATATTGATTGTATTGAATTCAATTGATTCTTATTATTTGATATGTGATCATAATAGGTGCCATTAACCTTCAAAGAACTCAATGTGTGTTTTGGGGAGTATAAAATAGTTATTTCATGTGTTTAATACATGAATTTCTAGCCACCTATGGATAACACCCCCCTTTTCAAAGTTTTAGTTTAATACCATTAACCATGAGTAATTGTTAAGACTTTGCATAACTTAGATGATCAGTAGGTTGTACTTCATAAAAGCCTTTCATGATGTTTTCATGAATATTTAAAAGGTTGAGTTGGTAAATTTTAAAGGATGTTCAATACTGAATACAAATACTTTTATGACTATAATATACACAATAATAGGCAAGGAAAGTTTATTTTGGCACCACTTGTAATGAGTGCTTAACAGTAGGTGAAATATGGGCTACTATAAAACCTGTCTGTTTCGTGCTGGATATATAACAGATGATGTACAAAGAATGTGTTTTTAGATTTTCAATTATAATTTCTACATCAAATATTCAATGCCAATTGAATTAAACTGCAAGCATATAAGTGATTCAATTTCACTTTTCACCTCATCTAGCCTGACATGGGACAATGTCCTAATATAATTTTGAGTACCAATTCCTTGACTACTAAGGATCTAAATTTATTAATTTGGTGACCTAAGAAAGGCCTCCTCAAACCTATTTTCATTTTTTTCTCCTGAAGATGACAGTGAAGAAACTTGAATTTGTTTGTACATTCTAATGAGGATTCTAACTATATATTATATATCTTGTTTGTCACACAGGTCATGGCCTTATAAATATCTTCTTCTTAAATAATCTTAATAAAGCTAAGAAAGATGGAATATTTCTATGCACCATAAGCGATTGGTATTATAATACTATGGTCTAGTGATAATAGATTTTAAAGCCTGATGAGCTCCAGGGTCATGACTCTATTCTTTTAAAACTGAGAAAACTATTACAGAACTGATGAGCCTGTGAACCTTGTAAAAAGGTTGAGTGTGTATCACTGTTAAGGTTTGTGTTATTCTATCACGATCAACTCAAATTAATTTCATTGAGCATAATTAATTTCTTTGAAGTGTAAAAAAGGTAGAGCCATCATTTGATTACCATTACCATTACAGACATGTTTATGAAACTAAAGAGTTTATTGCTTGCAAGGCAAACAAATTTGGGACATTTTGGGGAAAATGCCCCCCCTACGCAAATGTTCTAAAAAATATAACTAAATCAGATTTATTGCATTTGAAACAGCAATTAAAGATACAAGTACTGTGCCAGTCTGGAGATCTGTCACTTCAGACATGCTTTTTTTGACCTTATACATAAAAAATATACTGATTACTTTCAGAATGAAATTTATTCTCTTATTTATTGGACACACTGTTAATGTTTGTTCCTTTATCGGGAGGATACAGGCCTTATTTTAGTAAAAAGATACCTATCATTGAATTCTCTCTGCCAACAGGACTATTTGCTCTCAACTTAATCAATTTACCTTTTAATGAGGCATAAATATCTACCTTTCAACTGAAGTTATAAGAAAAGTTATTTTTTTCAACATGATTATACATAACTGTTAATAAGTTTTAATGCAGCATGTTGTAACTTAATTTGTTTTTGTTATTTTAATCTTTTAACTATGAAAATCAAAATTGCTTCCAATAAAGAAAACTAAGGTAACCTTCCAAGCGAGGCATTGCATTTATGCCCCTAACCACTAGGGTGGTTGAACAGTATGAATTACAAAATACAAGTCATTATCAATGATTGCTTTCCACATCTTTTATGATTTACATGATCTCACTCCTGAGCCAAGCCAATATTGATAAAAATATATAATTCTGTCTGACCTCTGAAAAATAAATATCCCCTTTTTTGTCGAACACAGTTTTGATAATTTTAATCATATCACTATTGTTTGAAGAAATGAAATTAAATCACCTATCTAATTGTAACAGAGGTACTCTATAGTCTATATGGTATAATGGTTAACTTATTTTATTAAATAATGTATCTGAACTGCACTGCACATCAAATATTCAACATGGAAGTAGTTTATCTAGAATTAGGAGTTGCTTTCAAATTTGCCTTTGAGATTCAAACCTCTTTACAAATTCTTTTAATTTTTGAATATTTTCTTTTCCAATTATAAAACATAACTGAGTTTTAAAAATATATGCTTTAATTAAGAAGGATAGCGAAATCTATCAAGTTAATGTTGGTAACAGGTTAATATTATATATGTCATCACTTTTTGGAGAAAAAGATCAAAACAATATTTTTAGGTAAACCGAGTAAAAGTTGTTTATATATTCTTTAATAAAACATGAAAAAACATACTAATAAGTATATTGTTCTACATAAATTAAAAAAAAAATTTTTTGTCAATTATTTTGCCAGTCGAATAATTTCATATTTCTGGAACGTTTAAAAAAAATTATGATTTGACCAATAGTTATAAAAAACGAGTTTATTTAATATTTTGAGCTCATTAAAACACACACGACTGCAGAAGGGAATTTAATAGAAAATACTCAATGTTAATTTCTACCAAATCCTATAATTTTTAAATTTGCTGCGGCTACGAGGTCAAATGAATGTCAAGGCCACTGTTATGGCAGGCAAGACAACAGCAAAGCAGATGATTTTTGATAAAATGTATGCTAGCACTCGTAGAAATAATAATTAGGTGCTGTTCTCATATTGTGAACATGTAGTTCGATGTCGCCGATCGAATCGAGCTCTCCATTGGTGTTGTCAACATTGCTGGAATCAATAAACGATGTTAAACGGTGAGTTTTTGCTGTTTTCCGTGAGTGGGGATTTTGGCCTGAAAATCTGGCGGTAGCGATTTTCGGGACGTCGTTGCATGTAACTTTTGAAATAATTACCCGATTTTGACAATCCATAGCTCGTTTTGTAGGGAAATCATTTAGCTTTCGAATCGTAGTGAACAATTTGTCCAGAAAAATTATTTTGGATGCGAAAACTGACTTTGTTCGAGCATGGGGTGGTTTGGTCGTTACATCCCTTTCCTTTTATATAGTAGTAGGGTAGGGTCTATGGGTATATATGTCTTTCTAAAGCTATTTCTAAGCGATACACGCCCCTGTGGGGTAGTGAAGGAGCGCTCAGATACACATATGCTCATGTACAGGGAAGTAGGATAAGGGTCTGGAATAAAAACTAAAATTGAAGATAGTTACATCCGACCCGTGTACATCCGATACTGCAGTGTAATATTTATAGGGATTTTAAACTAGTTTATGTTATATACCGCTCCACGAATGAGGTTACAATTGTGTGTAGTTGTGACGTCACACTAGAAGCGTCGCCGTCAAAATGGCAGTCAAGTCGCGGGAAAGTTTCAGCACTTTATCGGCACATATGAAAATGATACCACTGAAAAATTAATTAGCTATCTTACCTCTATCTTAAATATAAATATTGGGAAAAGCTTTTAAAAGTGTGTGAATTGTTTATGCTTTTAAAAAAAATTTAAAACCAAATTTACATAAGTATATAATGAAGTTATTGCAGTTTTGTATCGACGTGTTATACATATGTAACGTGTTTTAACAGAACATCCTTCTTACCATACAAAGTGAGAATTAGATATGACCTTTCGTGAAAGAAACAAAAATCATCGTTATGTTTGTAACAGTTAATTTACATTTCAAATATACTTTGAAGCGTTATGAATATACCATTATTTCTATAATAATAATATGTAATTTTCATATTTCGTTACAGTATCTTTGCCTTACAAAGTCTTCTTAATAATTCATAATTAAACCACTTCACTCGATTTCTAAATTATTACTTGTTGCACTTTTGAGGCAACAATTAAGTTAAACATTGTAGATAATAACGTTTATATTTGCCAGCATGTATGAGAGCATAAATGAACTTCATTTAACTTCATTGCGTGTACGGGCGTAGTTTCTGAGGTGCAAAATCAAACGAGTTTATGTATCCGCCCTAATACATAATGAGAATACATAACTGATTAGATAGAATGATTACCAAAATACGCTTTTCGCCAGTTGTACAATTGAGATTTAACAGATGACAAAAACAAAAGAGATAATTTTATTCTGGTATAACAAGGATGCCGTTTTGCTGTGTACGCTTATAAAAACTACAGCTTCTTTTAGCTTAGGCATGTCATAATTATAATCCGTGACGTCACTCGGACGGGCTACAACTCAAAGTTTCTCCCTTGGGCGATCACGTGACCAAAGTCAGATTGATAACCCTGATTTGCATACAGCTGAAAATCAGCCAATCTGAGCAAAGGTGAAGCCCCGTTACTCTCTTAAATGTTAAATGCATAAAATCTTATATCAAGAAATAAATCAAACACAACTTTTATCACCCCCTCCCCGTCCGGAATGTACCCTTTCCATTTTCTCCAAAGCGTCACCCTATTCTTTTGACGGTTACGATGGCTTTGTTATTACCATACAATAGGTTCATTTCCCTTTTTGTTTGTCTGTCTGTCTGTCGTCTCTGGTACTCTCTTTATGTATTTCTCTCTCTTTCAATTGTCTTTTCATTCATTGCTGTCTTTCGTTTTTTCTTTCCATCTGTCCCCTCTTTTTAGTCTTCTAATCTCTCTCTTGTCCCCCTCTCTCTTTCTGTCTTTCTCAACCTCACTTTCTATCTATCCTTCTGAATTCCCCTCTGCCTTTCTTTCTTTCTCTTTATCTCTTTCTTTCTGGCTCACCCTATCCGTGTCTTTCCTTCCTTCTCTGTTTCAAAGTCTCTTTAAGTTTATTTCTCGGTCACTGTCTGTATTATCTGTAAATATTCCTCTCTCTGGTATCATCTGTCGTACATCAATGTACATAATAGTTCCTCCGTACGTATGATTCTCTCTATCTGCTTCTGTGTTTATAACTTTTTATCTTTTTAAAAAATATTGTTTTCTTTATCTGAATGTACCCATCTGTACTTCCCTCTGTCTCGCCGTCTGCCACTGTCTGTCTCTCCTCTCTCTCTCTCTCTCTCTCTCTCTCTCTCTCTCTCTCTCTCTCTCTCTCTCTCTCTCTCTCTCTCGCATATCATTACATATTATATATATATATCTCTCATCATCATCATCTTCTCTCTCTATCTCTCTCCCCCCCTCTCTCTCCGCATATTAAACTTCACATACAAACTATAATTTCTAATCTCCATCTTCCAACACTTTGATGAAACGAGTTTTCCAAAACAATACCGATTCAACTCATCCTGTTCACAACAATACCTCAATCCCCACAACCAACCCTTCCAATCTCCCCTCCAAGCCCTACCCCCTTCAAGAATCACCCCCTCCGACAAATACCTCCTGAAAGAACCACCCCACCACATAAAACCTACCCATTTCAAAACCTAACCCCGTCTCCAACTAGAAGCCAAAATCTCATCAAACTTTCTCAAACCCTCATGACTGGTAGCCACCTCTTTGCCCCTCAATGTTCAGATCGGGTCTAACGCCCTCCACATGCAACAATACCCCTCACTCCTCCCTGTGATTGTTTGGGGTGCGAGGGGAGGAGAGGGAAATGGGGACGCTGCCTTGGGAGGAGAATAGACGGGTGACGTACTGTTAGAAACTAAATACAACATTTGTCTCGGTGCTTTGATGTCGCACCGCCGCAAGACTTTTACCATATACATTGTTCGAACTAACAATGACGTCAATGGAAGATTTTGATTAAAAGGTAGTTCCTGTTTAATTAAAAGAAGAAAGGCCTATCACCTTTTTGACAAATGCATGCGAATTATCAATTTGTGGGAAATGTTCACTAGAATGAATATCAATTCAAATCTTGACATTGTAAAACCGTGCGTGTCAAATCATTAGCGAAATACTTATACTAAAAATGAATACGTCGGGTCCTATTTACAAATGCATTTAGTTATTCATTTTGGTGACACGTCCAGTATGCATTGATCTCAGGGAAGCTAAGAATGAACATGAAAGAAGAAGAAGATGAAGAAGAAAGAAGGTATACGTTATTACATGTGTCGCAAATATGGTATGCTGAAACTTATTACATGCTATAAAAACATTGAAAGTAAACAGTTAGCATCAGCCAATGGACGCCACAATACAGTGTTAAATATGATATATGTTGAAATATGAATTCAAATACGAGGACAAAAATCGATGAAAGGATGGACTAAGTTTGTTCACAATTTAAGTTAGGGGGCCCTCCTCTACTTACCGTGCATCAATTCAACCCTCGGCTTACAAACCCATGTTCTAATGCATGGCTATACAGCTTGGTCAACCGGACTGAGATGTAAAGGGAAGACCACACGATGCGTATTTCGAAAACCAATACCTTAACTCTAAGTAAACCTTACAAACAATGAGAAAACAAACCAAAAATTATCCGAAGTGCTTTTCCTTTAACAAAATTTACTCTGTTTGTCCGAGGGGCGAGAAAATCTACCTTGCTCTATTTCAAAGGGATACTGAGTCAGCTAGTTTGGTTACACGTCAAGTCTAAGTGGTCAAACCAGCATCGGCTAAATATTGACATGAAACATTCAAAAGTCGAAGGATATATTGTAAGTTAAAGACAATTTCGTTTGACTATTGAATTAAGTTGACAGGCACTTTCCAAAAGTTTGTAACCGGAAATCGATACTTTTTTGTTGTAAATTGTATTCAAAGTCAATAGGAAGATCAATCTCATTAAAATACAATCTAAAAAAGCTGCACTACGTTACGCAGATTATAGATCTCATAAGGATCCTTTACTTAAGCAGTTAGATTGACCTTCTCCTCAATTAAACCTCATTGACTTGCCGCAGATTCTTCCAGCAATAACAATGTGCCTCTCTTGATGTACTTCAAAGAAATTGCAAGTAATTTCGCATTTTGAAGTTGAAACTTTTATAATTTTTCAATTTTACAAAGTACACGTTGGTGTCGGACCTGAACGGCTAAAACTTTTATTCCGGATGTACCGCGAAGCATAATTTTCAGTGCGGGTGAAAGTACCGTTTCGCCTATCCTAAAACTTGCTTATCAAAACAACGGGGGTAATTAAGGCATTAATTGAGTTGATGCGTTTCATTAAGAAAACATGTTTTGCAAAAATAATTTTTTTTAACAAGGCCAAGCTGATCCACCGTGCCAAGACAGAAGTGACGCCAATTCCCCAGATCTACAACGACGAGATAGCCAACCTGAGAAAACATCCCAACGTAGTCCCCGACAGCCTCCTTCGAGTTATACCCAGATTCTTTGCTGAGAAGACAGGCATTTATCGACAACGTCAAAAGACCATCCCTGCACTTCCTACCACCCGCCAAGATATCACTCTGGAAGGCGAGTGGACACAGACGTCGTACTTCACATATGACTAATATATAATCATCAAGAAATCTCTTATTGGTATCTGTACATGTTTTGGTGGTTTTCGTATCTCAACATGTTTATAGTTAATTTTTTTTCCCGAAATTAAGAATTATTCAACGATTACTACAAACTAAAAGACGAAGCGTTTCTTCAACGTATCTGTTTTCAGAAAAGGCATTTTGGATTTTATACTGTCTACTAAAGGATTTACGTACAGGTATGCAGAGTTTGCATTGCGAAAGATTAATTCTTAGCTTTCGATTTGACTTGTTTGTCCAACAAACCGAGCCAGGGTAAATTGAATGTACATAAACTCGTTCGGATATTTAGGCAGTTCGACATTCGGAAAACAGTCGGAAATTCGGTTTCCTAGTGCTGAAAAGCGTACAAGCGAAATAGAATTCGCCTGCATCCTACAATACGGGGCGAACTCGCTGATTGGCTGATTTGAATTAAGTCCGAGGCAAACCATGACGGTTCGCGTAGCGGGGGCCTGGTGAGATCTACACGCGTAATGTAGTGGAGCATTTTATCTTTAATTTTAATTAGATTGATTAAGACGGAAATTACCCCTGTCCAAGGCTAAGATATTTTTTAAAGCTTTTAGTTAATGTGATTATTTGATTGTTAAAATTTATCGCTTTACACGTAATATTAAGAGTAAAACCCCTTTATAGTCTGGTTTTCATAGTGGGAGTAACGTAGTGGGAGTCGACGTATGGTTGACCAAGTGATATCAGTACGATAAACGTTTTATCATATTTTACCTTTATGCTAACATGGATTCTGAAAAAAAACGTTTAATGCTTTACTAGAACGTGACAATCCATAATACTCCGTTATACTTCAAGGTAGAAGGCTAATATTTAATAAAGAATGTATATTTTTACTTAATGATAATAGTAATACATATGACGTATTTTTTAACGTTAAAGTAGCCTAAACAAACCACGATATTCATGATTACATGCTAAGCGGCAATCTTATGTTTATACTTTTCAATTTTAGTGAATAGTTTTAACATTAGTTTTTCTATATACATATAGTCTTAATCATAATTTTTTTAATCTCCTTTTGTACATTTTTATGATTTTAGTCTCTCATAACCCCTTACATTAGTGGCTCAACTTTTATTGTTTCGCATGTATTGTAAATATGTAATGTTTGAGGTGAGTCTTTAATAAACAACAGGCTGTCTGATATTGCAAAAGTTTTTATAGGCTATCCGAAGACACAAGAAAAAGATGTACACTAAATAAATACTCAACCCACTCCCTTATCCCACACACAGTCATAACGCGGGCTCAAACGAAACCTCCCAATACGACATCAACCCATTCCCCTACATCCCCGCGAATTCCGACGACATGTATTTGACCACAATCACTATGCTCAATGACCCGTATTGCATCGCGCGTGCCAGGTCGCGTGCGGCTCCTTTGATCAGCGCCCCCTATCGGTGACCCCCGTGAATCTTTATCTGCACATCAGTGAACTCATTACAGATTCCTGTACACTGTTCAGAGCAATTGTTCCCAGATTACTGCTGTTGCTTTATGATAGCGTGGAATCAAGGGATTCTACCTGCATCGATTTCATCTGCTCGCCTTCCTTGATCACTAGATGGCGCCATAGATAACGCCATGTTAATAGTATATGTGAGCAAACTGAAGATTTTATAGCGCAATCTGTAATTCTAGGTGTTAACAAAAGAGCTGTTGCCAAAAGAAGGTCTGGTAAGTTTTAGGAGTGCCCAATATGAAGATCTTATACCCCAATCTGTAATTATAGGAATTAACCTGTTGTTAAAAAGAAGGTTCGAATGAAAGAAGCTTCGTTGAATTATACGAGAACACACCCTACAGTTTTTAAAGCTATCTTTCAATTTAAGAGTTGGCGAATGAGGCCTTTTCTCTATCATGAGGTTCAATAAAGTCATTATATTTTTAAAAAGGATTTTATAGTTTCTAATTTAGTTATACCAACTTTGTGTGTGTATCGGAGGTGCTGATTGAAAATTCGATAAGTATCGGGAGGTATCAATCTGAAGATTTTATAGCACTGTTTGTATTTAATGCTTGATAAAGGAGGCGTGGTATCTTTAACTGAGACACTGCTTTACACGAAGTTTAAAAACAATCAGTTCCAACTAAGATTATCTCACTCATTAACCTATTCGTGTTAATAAAATATACCTCTTTGGGTGACAAGTGAATGTTCCTTCAACAGAATCACTGTTGAGGCTTGTTCTTACAAAAAACCGCAGAAATTCTGCAAATTGTTGAGCCCATTTAACTTTAAGGCGGTGATGCAAACCAATATTTCGTTAACATAAATAATGCCTAGATAATGCATTCCTTTCGATTTCACTTACGATCCACACTCAGGTAATCTACCATATAAGTATTTGGTAAATATGTACGTATTCTGGTTATAACGTTAATTTTGAAAGAACGGAAGGAATTATTGCAGCGTTGCATTATATATGAATGTACCAACGGTATCAGCATCATCAAAGTTTTGTTTACATTATGCTGGCCAAACACTGTATTAAGTGCAATAGCCATGCTTATACTATGTATATATAAGAAATTTGTAAAGTTAAACATAACTTATTAAAAACTATTTCAACCTTTGTTATCAGTTAAGATATTAATATATATTCTAAATCTGCCCATATTCCCATTAACCCGTTGTCAACAATCAATATATTCCATTTTGTGCACCAACGACTCTTAAAAATGTTGATATCCCGTATTTACTTTGCCGGATTGCATGTCAACTGTAAAGAACTATATTTCCAAATGATATATCAGCAATAGTAAGCTTAAATAAATGCCAATGTCCTCACATGTACTAACATAACCAAATGAGCTCCAAAATATCTGTATCTGCCACTGACACACATATTCGTAAGAAATGATTTTATCGATCGAAAAAGCAAACAAGTTTTACCAATTGCAAAACAATACTTTTACGAAATAAAAGGACTTCTTAAGCGAACAGCTACGAATCCCCGTTATCCTAAATTAAATGATAAAAGGTGTTTACACGAAAATGGCCGCGTGCGGTTTTCGCCCTGATCTCGATCTGATACTGTATTCTACCACTACGGATTGATGGTTTTATTTTTATGATATACTTGCTTGAGAGATTATTGTTTGCGTAAACTAATATATAATGGGGAAAATAAGACGTAAAATTTGCCTCCAGGACTAGAAGAGTGGCGGATTCAAATTCTGTCTCTCTGCTGTAGTACTGTTAGTAATAATGAGTAATTTTTAGACACAATGACACATTTTTAATTCAGTGCAGCATCAACCAGGTTTGCTCAACTAAACTTTTAAATACTGTTGTGACTCCCTCCTTCCACCGGTTAATTTTGATAAGACGAAAATGCCTCCCCTTGTGTTAGCAAAGTTTAAAATTTTCTTTATCATTCTACTGAAAGGGATACACAGAGTCGGAACACAGTCACATAACATCGCCCTCGCCAACATAATTCAATATGTCTCAAGTAATAAATTTATGTCTGCCTCTTCTAATGAGTCTCACCTTGTCTCTCATTTACGAATTCGACGTATCTCAGTACATTTATCTCGATATGCCTATTTATGAATCTTCTCTTTAAAAGGCACTGTGCTAAGTTTAGATTAATCATTTTGTCTCTCCTTCAACATGTGAATGGGATATGTCTGTCTCTTCTTCAACATGTGAATGGGATATGTCTGTCACTTCTTCAACATGTGAATGGGATATGTCTGTCTCTCTTTCAACATGTGAATGGGATGTGTCTGTCTCTCCTTCAACATGTGAATGGGATATGTCTGTCTCTCCTTCAACACGTGAATGGGATATGTCTGTCTCTTCTTCAACATGTGAATGGGATATGTCTGTCTCTCCTTCAACATGTTAATGGGATATGTCTGTCTCTCCTTCAACATGTGAATGGGATATGTCTGTCTCTCCTTCAAAACGTGAATGGGATATGTCTGTCTCTACTTCGACACGTGAATGGGATATGTCTGTCTCTCCGGTTTTTGTTATCGTCTATCTTCTTAGCTTCCTCTTTCTCTCTCTCTCTCTCTCTCTCTCTCTCTCTCCCAATTTCTCATCATCATCATCATCTTCGTCGTCTCTCTCTTTCTCTGTATGCAAATCATACTCCTATACAAACATTTATTTAGCTTTATATTTTGTAACTTCTATCTTCTTTTCTGCCTCTTTCTCTCTCTCCCAATTTCTTATCATCATCATCTTCGTCTTCTCTCTCGTTCTCTCTCACCCTCTCTCTCTGTGCATATCAAACTCCTATACAAACCTTCGTTATATATTTTGTAACTTCCCACACGTTTTCTATGTGAACACAGACTCCCCATGATGAACATCTTCTTCAAAAGTTCCGTTGCATTACATAAATATACATACTATAAAGTCTGTGTAACAGTGTCAAGTAAAAGTTACCGTGTGAGGCTTCTTGACATGTTTAGGCAAAAGCGTAATTTATGATAAATCGTTGGCGGAGTTAATGACAAACCACTGATTGCATGTTAGAGCCCCTTATTTCAATTGTCAGCCTTATACAGTTACGCGTGCTATTATCAACTGTTTCTGTTTGGGCCGGGCTTACAGACACATCTTTTCCATGTGCTAGTTTATGACGAGAGCCACGCCCCTCGAGCTCGCTTCCCCGTGGGTTAGCGTCGTCTCGATGCGGCACCCCATCAGATAGGGACTACCCCCTCTCAAGACGCTGTCAATTGTGGGAGCTTAACAACTACCCCTTTATAATACCAAACATGCCCTAAGCTAGTCGCACAGAAGAAAAGAATTTTTTTTGCGGTTTCTTTTAAGGAAAACTGATCTGGTTGCCATTGTTGAGTATCTCATATTAACGCAAACCAAAGTACAATTGTTGCAGACCCCTAATTCCCCGAGACGATATCGGGTTTGAGAGGTTCGTGTCCCCGTTATTGGCGTCAATAACTGTTGCAGTTTCCCTACCTTTCTTCCTCATTCCATTCCCTCGGTACTCTACCCCTCCCTGTTTCGTCTTCTATCAAATGGTTTCTTGCTCTTCAAATTCTCTTTCTGTTCCTCTCATGTCTTGTCGTATATCAAATCCTTCGGGCTTACAGACCTCTTCCTTTTTCTTTCCCGTTAGATTTTGGAAACCCTATTTTCGTCTTCACGCCTCAATCCTCAATCTATTATATCTTCAAATAGATTCGCACCCCTCAACGGTTCGACTCCCCCAAAAGTTAATTTGGAGACTCATCAGACACCCATTTGTCTTCTGCTACATCCTTATTCTTCTTCTTCTATTCCCTTCTTCGTCTCTTATACCCCTTTCGTTGTCTATACCATTCTTGGTTTTCTACACCCTTTTCATCTTCTACATCTTTCTTGGTCTCCTATGGTCCTTGGTCCCCTGGACTTCGATATTCGTTCGTCTTCGACACCCTTCTTCATCTTCTACATTCTTTCCGTTTTATACCTTTCTTGTTCTTCTACATCTTTCTTGGTCTTCTCTAGCTTTTTTGTCTTCTGTAATTTTGTTGTCTTCTGTACCTCGTTTTTCTTCTGTCCCTTTTTTTACCCTTATTGGTCTTCTTTCCGTTTGTTGGTCTTCTTTACTTTCCTTAATCTTCTTCTTACCTTCTCGTCCTAACCTAAATAGTCTACTATACAACTTTAACTTTGCCTTCTACACCACTTTACTGTTCTACATCCATTCTCTTTTATATTACATCGTTCTACATATTCTACACCCACTGTATCTTTCACAACCCCAATCTGTCTGTCATGTATCATACCAATACCTCGTTTTTGTTTCCTTCGCTCGCCTTTTCGTCACAATTTTCGTATCTTCGTGTTATTTTACCCACACTCTACCCGCCAGTTCATTTCCCCTTATCGTAGTCCATACGTCCTTTCGTCTATTAACCCCTCCCCAACGTCCTATTACCCCTCCCCTCTCAGGTACAATGTTATTACGTTATGGGTTGTGCATGTAAGCGATACATCCCATTCAATGATGAAATTGGATCTGCAGTGATGTCGGCTTTGTTGCTTATTCAACACTACACCACGTGTGAGTTTCTGGTTAGCCGGGCAACAAGACGTTCATTTCTTCCACCTCTTCTCTCTCTTCACAGCATCCCTGACTGGCAGATATTAAATCATGTATTGAAATGAGCCGACTGTTGATACTGAAACGTTATTAATGAGCCGTGAAATTACTCTCACTGTGTTTAGTTTGAAACTCGTTTTTTGCAACGTTTGAAAATCAAACCACAAGCAATTCATACACGTCTATAGATAACTATTTTAAGAAGCGTTTTAGACGTTTGTAAAAAGGGGAATAAAAAATTCCTTACATTAAGAAGTTCCAATCTTATGGTTAACTACCTTTGATCACACGAATAATTTTTTTCCTAATTTTTCATTTCTTAGATGTCAAATTTCGGAAAATATTCTGTAACTTGATTTCCTTTATGAAATACCTTAAAAACGCTCAATGAATTATAATATTTTTTACATCAACGTTTGCAATGCAGGCAGGGTCAATTCATTCATGCAATCTACACATATCTTATTTCAACCTCTGCTATAGTGTTTTGTTCTATATCAATGAATTATTCTCACAATAAAATTTCATTTAGCGTTTTTACTTTCAGACACTTTGCTTTATAATCAATAACGTAATGGCCAATTTTATTTCTTTGTTTTACTCCATTTAATGTAATTATATCTTTGTATCCTATCTCTTTTTTTATTTTGTTTATTGGTTAAATAATATTTTTCACGCTCAATGACATATAGTTCCTGCGACATGATCTCCAAATACATTATACCGTACAATACTTGACTACAGTTCTATTACTCGGTAAAAGATTTCCTTATCAACATGACTGTAATTTCATAATTATCAAGTTATTATTATTATAATTATATAAATGAAAAAATCATTTTGAATTGTAGTTTCAATATGTTCTATAGTAACAGGATAACGAAATCCTTAGTCCAAAATCGGAAGGTAACTTAAACTGTGAATGAATAATATTATTATTATTTTTACTTTTTATAAAAACACCACAACACAAAAATTATCTTGATAGCGTAACTTATATTACTTTTATACTTTATGAAGGTAAAGATGACAGCTACCCGAAGGGCAGAAGACGCATATCATGAATGCATACCATGAATGCATATCAATGCATACCCTTATAAAGTTGTTCATTCGCATTACATCGTATCGAATTTGCAAGCCAATATACTCTGGACTTTTAGGAAACAGGTTTTATTTGATTATTTACTGTTCTGTGGATTTGGCCTTTGACATTAACGCATTATAGTAAAATGATTTACTTTAAAATATTCTATCTCGCTATTTTTCAGGAAAAGTGAATACATTATTTGTATTTTCTTATCAATTCAACATTTAATACTAAACAAATAGTTGAAGACAAAATAACATAGATGGACATTTCTTTTTTTGTATGGTCAGCCTAACTTGACTTTTTCTTGCCGTTGTTCATACGTTAATCAGAAGATATCATCCTAAAATATAAGACAACATTAGTGGGAAAAAGAGAAAAATATTATATCACATAAAGAACCTGTACAACATAACATACAGCCATACGGCTTACGAGACACGAACTACACAAAATGCATAACAAATTTATGATAGATAACACACATCAAATTTCACATTAACTGTCACAGGTCACAATATAAACACCCCCCCCCCCTTCTCTCTCGCTCTACAGTAGTTACTCATTCGGATTCTTTCAAAACCTCATCCATGTTCTATACTCTCTTGCATACATATTTTATACGACATATTTTTAAAATTTGATCATGATAAAATTATAATAAAATACATTGATGTAGTTATTTCATATTTAGAATAAAAGTTCAAAATATAAGACAACATTAGTATACAATTGAGCGTTACGTTTCTTTAATGATAAAAAATTCTGGGCTATTGCTTACTGTTGTGAAAACAATAGACAATAATTCATGATCATCATCCATTATGATATTTCATATATTAGAAATGAACTTCAAAACATCACTTAAACTCATATAAAACACAGTGTATACAAAAACAATATTCCTTGAATTCGATACGGTTGAAGTACCCCCTCATGTACACAGGGTAAGAAAGTAATTCATTATGCAACTTACCTGGTCACGTGAAGCGTATCGGACGCGGCAGGTGTTAATGAACAGGTAAGGAACTGTATCATCTGTGAACGCTTTCACATTCTGCTCATACAAAGATCAGATTTTATTGATAAACGTGCAAACGTTTCTCACATGTAAGCCACAACAATTACTCCCATATCGTTCTAATAACAACAAACACATAATCCTACCTGATTGTGGCTTCACGTGCATATTTCGCACGCATCATCGGAGGAGTGTGTCCTAAAACAAAACACAGCCCTTCTGAAATCAAGCGTGGAAGATGGTTTCAAATGAACGAGTGTTGGGTGAAAGGACGTGAATTATGATAACTAATCATGCGGCGTCCCAGTTGGATTGCGAACAATTCAAGACGGAAGGTATACAAATTGCACTTAAATATCGTATCATGTTTCCTTAAATACAACCCTATCTTCAATCTTGCTATTGTTGCTCTTTAATCGTTGAAGTTTGTTCATTGTGAAACAATTAGGGGTGGCACTGTGGTTGGTTCGCTTGCTCTCGTCTATTTTGATCGGGTTCATTTTTCATCTTTTACATTTAATTTTGATGCAGTGTTGTTTTCTTGTATGGAATCGTGATGCCCAAGGTTTGTTATATTAGTGGTTGGGGTTTGCACGGCGGTCAGTTCGCTTGCTTTAGACTAGACATATTGAGTTTGGATTTCCTGATCTCTCATTTGCGAATAGTACCGTATCGATATCATTTTTGGAATCGTAATAAATATGGTTCACGTTGGTACTGTTGTTAGGTTGAGTCGACTTTGGATAATAATAATTATTTCACCGTTACTGATCATTTTCGTCTCCTGATATCTCTTGCAAATTAGTAGAGAAGAACTTCGGATTTCTGATTATTCTTAGAAATCTATGAAACTGCTTAAAGCAAAACAAAACAGCTGTTAACATTTTGAAGGAGGTGCATTGTTCTTGATAAGTTTTCATATCTCAGTTCTTTATATTATTGTTTGCGACATTCAGGAACTTAAAAATGCTTATTGATTATACCATTTACATCTACACGTGTGTGGTGCTTGTTGGTGTCAAACGTCACAGAGATCCTTACATGGCCTAATTGAAATCATTGAAGTCTTTTCAAGACCGAATATTGCACCAGACGTAATGGTTCTGATTGGTAATGCTATGGTTAGGTGGGAATGAAGAGAGTATTCTGAGCCAGCATGGTATTTTGTATCTGCGCGGTTCTTGAAATCACCTGATTTCCTTCATAGCATTTCCTCTTATCGCCTACACATAACCAGCCAATCAAATGACTTACAATCGACAAATATTGACACTATCCGGTTCAGAGTTGTGATAAGCGTCTTCATGCTATATCAGCGATGAGTAACCGTTAGAGGAGGGAAATCCGGTGAAGGCGATCAGAGGATCGAACATAATCCGGTAAGGGATGTGAGAAACAATCAAAACATGACATGAAGAAGGTTGGGATGAATGAAACCATACCACCCAAAAAGACAGAATATAGCTACGTTTACATGATATTAACTCTATTTCTAGTTTTAAATCTAAAATCTATTAATTGCAGAACTAAAATCTGTTCATAAAATCAATAAGATGAATATTCAGATCTTGGTTGGCAGTTCTCTGTAAGAACTAAGACTGTTTTAAGATAAAGTAGGATACATTACTAAGACCAGCTTAACAGTAAAGGAGTTTAAAAAACCTAGGCATTGAACCAACTGTTTTCAAAGGATGCGGGGACAGGTCACATTTGATTAACGAGTTTCACTAAAAAACAAAGTGGTAATTGCAATAATCCGTAATCTTGATATAGGTGCTTTCGGGGGCCCTAAAAAACCGGGGCTTATTGTTCAACGAGCTCAAGTGGAAACACGGATGCATATAGCCGGGAGTAGTGAGCAATATGAACGTAACGACAATGTAATAACCCCCGTGGCACTCTCAGAGTAATAGATGCATTAACCCACTACCAGTATAGAGGCGTCCCCTCCCGGAATGACGGGTGTAGGGGGTGTCGAAGTGTCATCTGACCCCCCGAGACGCCCGACAGGAGATGGGACGCTGGGTAGGGTTACACTCTGTCAATGTTACAAGTAAAGGGGGGACGAGTAGACGGATAGAGCGTCTTGGGGAAATCTTTAAGACTTGTCACCGATCACACGTGTCTCATCGTCAACTTGCTACGGGTATGACGTTATGGAGAGGAAGGGATTTAGGGTAGATTGAGTCGGGTGTCAGTCTACCCCTACCCGCACCCCTCCATATAGGGGTACTGCCAGACAAAGACTACCCGTCACGAAGAACGAGTACCTGTGCTTTCATATCGCTTCAATGCTGTGATTATGTCTCAATATATGTCGATGGTTATAATGCTTTTCCGATAATTTCCTCATGAGTTTGGACAGAGAAGGGTTGTTTGATTAAACAAATAAATGAAAATTGGCCAATTGGTTACTGGTCATATTCTAACTGACTCTCACATTCTGCTTCCTCTATAAAGGTGTCATTAAAGATAAACTTTCTCGTCGTTTGCAAAATAAATAAGGTCATGAGAAAAACACAAGTTAATGATGAGAATTAAACTGTAATTAATATGCATTAAAACTTCATTTACTCTGAATATGAATTTCGTCAACGCACCTTGGTGGTTGCCAGGCAATAACTCTCTCTGTAGCTTTTATTTGGGGGGGGGGGGGGGGGGGGGGGGTTGGTCCTTTATTTGAATTATAAAGAACGAAGACAAATAACACATTCATTAAGCTATTACAATAACATCCGAATCCAAACTAAAAATATTTTTCTGCAACCATTCTATCTTAGTCTATAAGGACCAGAAAAACGATACCATCATTCTTAAGTGGCACGCTTCCCCAAAAGCATATTTAAATCGGTGTATAAAATTTTATAAACGTACTTTCTATTGGAGGAATTCAAGTTAAGACAATTTTACACAATTACGCCGTTTTAGAGTGGCAGTAGCACGTTTAAGCCAGTGATCACACGAAAACGAAAATATATATTATCTATTGCAAGGTATTTTTTTAATTTAAAGAAGAGGTTCTAAAGCCATAGTGTCATGTTCATTTAAGGTTTGCGAATACATTATCCTAACGCAAACGTTTAAAAGGTGTTCACACTAAAATTGCCGTCAGTGAGTTATGCTTCTACGAAAATTGATAATCAGGTTGAATAGCGAGATGTTTTGCTCCCCTGAATATAGTCTATTTGGTACAGGCTAATGTTTATTTGGGGAAATTCGAAGAAATATAATTTTCAAAAAAACAAGCTACTTCCCCTTTTTACCTTACTTACTAACTTCCTGTCCTGAAAACGTAAAGCTATCGACACATATATTCAATCAATCATAGACCGAATATATTAATCAATACAAAATCAAGACAAAAGTTAAAAGGGATAAAGTAAGACAAAATTATATTTTTATTGACAAATAAAAGAAACTCATACAAAGTAACTGCACTAAAACTAAAATAGTGGAATCTGTGATCAGAACTAGAGGATTTAACTAAAGAATTTTCAGAAATCATTACAAATTGAAATTCGATGAATTTTAAAAAAATTCCTTAACATGATTTATCAAACAAAAGTTTATCCTTTGAAAATTTGACCAAAAACTTTTAAATGATAAAATACTCCAAGTAGAAGTTTTTTAAGCATTCAAAAGAGAAATCCAAGAAGGGTTACCATATTGCGTAATCATATCTGACAGTTTGCTGCAAATGCTATCAAAATATTATGAATAAAATTTAAATCGCGTATGAATGCTTTATCAAGACATCAAACATACACGCTACGATCGCGAGCAGGTGAAAATCCTGAGCTGACATCTTCCCGTCATGCATTTCACCGACATTTCGACCGGCGCGTGTACGGAGAAGTCGTAACACAATTATAAAATAGTGCACCCAACAGTATGCAATTAGTTCCTGATTAAACCCATTCAATTCAACATATCCTAGCAGGTTTATTACGCGTCAGGTTTTGTCATAACTAGTTAACCATGCCCGTAATTAACAAGCGCTTAATGATAAATGTTGTTGAAAATTTGACAAATTTTAGATTTATTACCTATTTGAATAATTCATAATGCGGGCTTCAAGGGCCTCAGCATTAGTTAGTGCGGGTAAAGATACTATTTTTTTTGTAATTTCTTAAAAACAACTTTACAAACATATGGCGGTACAATAAACGTATTGAAATGTCACGGATTTGAATAATAGGTTACCTGTCAAATTCTAGATATTTTTGTCCCACTGTTTTTTTTAGTTATTGGCATGTTTGTTCCCATGCAATGTCAAGTATGACGGCACGGGCTCGGCACGTGCAAAGCGTGCGCCGTCTTCAAATCACACCCGAAGCTTCATCGGCGTTCACACGTTTCCATGGCAACGATGTCGTTGACGCAACTGCTTCACTTTAGTTAGGACTCTGTCTTCACTTCTTGACGTAAACTATTTCAGAGCGAGTTCTTGATATTTTGAGTGGCTTAAAGAGCCGAGTTAAAATGCTGCATTTACATACAGGTGGTCTCATACTTAAGCCGTCGCCCTTTATAAAAGATAATTCTCTGTCGCCTTAAATATAAGTGTTTGTTTATAAAGCATAAATTCTGATTTAAAAGGTCTGATGTAATTACAAAGACGAAGCAGTTATCAAACCAGATATTAAGGCAGTTGCTTGGATTAAAGCCGAAAAATATGAAAAATCCATGGTGTTATTCAATGAAATTGTTTGACCAATCAGGTTTCGTGTATGTTAGCGTCTTCGTAATCTTAGCGTTTTCAATCTTCAATCGCTAGTTTGTAAGGCTAAACGGGCCACGGTTTAATTTTATCATGCGCCGAGGTGTTTTATATAGCGTCATGTTTTATTAGTCAATGGCTGTGAAGTGTGGTGTGACTCGAAGCTGGTACTTGTTTTATATGAGTGATCTGAAACGAGATATCTTTTGATGCCATCAGAGATGAGATAACTTTCTACTTGAACTAGACGGGGTAGATCAAGGTGGAGGGGTCGGGAGGGGGTGCATGAGGGGTGGGGGTGAGAGGTTGGGAAACTAAGGCGTCACCTGCGCTTACGTTTAACGGGACTGAAAATCTGCAGTGTAGTTGTAAAAGTGTTATCATTTACCGTTGAATAGTTGATCTTAGAGAAATGAAACCATCGCAAGCCCAAAACTGTTGAATTTTGAATACATGGTTTTAATAAACATAGTGATGATATGTCAATTTCTAGAGCACCCTCTTCCAGAGCGCGTTTATAGGGAATAGACTTTAATTGAAACTTATTTCTTCAATGTCAAATGGAACCTTTCATTGTATTTCACATGTATAGCTATATATACCAGTGACAAATCCATCTATATAAAAATATTGCAACATACTTCCTTGTTTGTTCAAAGTTTGCATTAAATAATTATTTATAATTTCCTTTGTAATTGTTTTTGTTTGCATGGTAGCACTACTTGTGTAACATTTTTGTTTTGTCGTTATAAAACCTGTTGTCTGTCTCTCACTATGCCTTTCTCTCCGTCTTTTCCCTCATCCTTTCGATCCCTTACTACCTTATCTGTCCACTCTCTTTTGGATGCTTGTCATCCACGTATGTAATAACTGAAATATTCTTCAAAACACGTTAAATACCAACCCACTCACTCATGATTTTGTTTGGAAGACCAATAATTACCTTTTGATGTTCCGGATTCGAGAATTATCTTAAACATTTTCGATGGCATCCGTTGCAAAATAGATATAGAGTTTGTTGTGTTTTAATACTGTGTAGAGGACCCATTCGAATTGTTTTATAATAACGTTGTTAACGCATTTGGTATATTATTTCAGTAATTGACCTCTTAAATAAAGGTTTACAATCAAAAATAACAAGAGAGACTATATTAGGCATGGTTAGTGACTTACAAAGGGAAAGGAAGATGAGCGTGACAATTTACTTTTTTTGGGACAGCTTCTGCTTCAAATACACTTTTTTCAAGACAATTAAACAAGTAGTAGAATGTTCTTAGATTAAAATTTAGTCTATGAAATTTTTTGATAATTTACTGTTCCTTCATCAATAATATTTGTTTTCTTTTGGCTCCTAATTTCATATTCAGTCAATCTAGACTTGCTGAATGTGGACGTAGACTGTAGGCTCCTTTATATACACAGTCATGAAGCAGGACTAGTATGTTCACTGAAAGAATTATTACTTCAAATAAAATAAACAATAGTTTATGTCAAATGAATTTTCTACTGAGGTTCGAAATATTATTTAGCGATTAAGTATAAATTGAGAAACTCGTTTACCTATACAAAAATACAAATTTGTTCGCATGACTTGTGACTGGACTTTTGATGCATTGATTGCACATTGTGCTTATTTCGGTACCTATGATGAAATAAATGGGGGGAAATTTACCTTAAGAATGGAATTCTTGAAGTTTGATTTTCAGATAATTTCGTAAATAAGAGAAAACTTTTTTTTTTTAAACATTTGTTTTGAGTGAAGACGTGTTAAAATAGTGAAGTAACTTGCTTTAACATAATTACTTTTAGTTCCATGTTATCATTAAGAATTGTATCAACATTAGACCTTATCCTCTACAGAACTGACCTGTTATACAAACACATTTAATTCTTTGATTGTGATGGACATTAGCACCATTTGAACTTAAAGAACGCGACAGTTTTCTCGAAAGTCCACCTCACAGTAACATAACTAATGACCCAGTAAGAAACCCTTGTCTCAATTCCACGACCACTTACCAATTTGATCGCAGGAAAATGGCCGCGCTTCCGGTTTGTCACGTGATCCGGAAATAGTTGAGAGGAAAGCTGTAATTTGTGTGTCGAGGTGTCAGACTGTTCGATGGGAGAGCCTGAGGGCGCTTCAACGTCACAACAGGCCGAAATTAAGAGGACAATTTGAACTGTTGTTCCTGAGTTGTCGACGGCCATGTAAAACCATCGACCTGGATTCAAGAGTAAAAAGAAAAGGAAGATTAGCAATGGACTTCAAGAATAGCTAGAGGAAATTTAAGCATTATTGGTAGAAAGGCAACAACATTTACACTTCAATATCGATGCAAAAATAATGAACTAATTAAGTATCAATTAATCAGTTACACATATTTATACCTTTTGATGTGTTAATCGAAATATTTTTACTTCTATAGGTACAAAAAAGAAAAAAAAAATGTTTATCTTCATCCAAAAGCAAGTAAAGTTTTACTTTCTCTCCACAAATACATTGGTTAGTTCAAATTCAGTTGTGTAAGAATATCTTCTTTCCAAGAAAGTAGACGCAACTTCACTTTACACTTTAGTTGAAATGTAGTAAATCTGATGTCGACATTTCTTTTTACATTATTTGGCATTGTTTGACAAAACATCAACATAAAGGAGGAAATTTTGGAAATTAAATTCATTCCCTTATCACTGTTCTGTTTGTTGAAATCAATCATATCTAAGCCTGAATCTATTATTACGCAAACTTGGAGTTACAAAAAATATTTCTCATCAACCTTTTAATTATTGCACTAGAAGTTCTCATTCGGTTACAATATTTTCATACACACATCTCAGTGTCATTTATGAAATTTATCTCCGTTTTGTAATAACATTCACTTTCATTTTGTGAATTCCATTTTTCACTAATAGTCATGATATTTAAGCCTGGATGTTTTCAATATTTACTTGATTCAGATTCAGTACGAAAACCACCTATTGATATCTTATTAAACTCAAATTTTAAACTTAATGTTTTGAATGATAAGAGCTCTCGGTCGGTTTGATATGCTTTCTACATCTATTTCCGCATTGAACTTTCCCTGAGGTAACGTATACATTTTATTCAACTAACGTCTGTTCAAAATTTTCAATAATTACCATTATTTTAATAATTCAGTACCACGTATTACAAAATTTAACATAACTGAACACCAGCCTATGTTGACGTTATCATTCTGTCACAACGTTTGTCTGGGCGCCACCGCAACGAGATTGAGAAAATCAAATTAATATCAACAATGGCGTTTCAATGGTCTGATTATGCGATTTCTCCCCTGAAAACATTATGACAAGAAAACGAGTAACACGACACGGTTATGAAACCCCGATCGCTGGTTAACTCATCCTCCTTGATGGACTCCCAACAGTGGATGGCCACAGGACAATGAACAACTAGCGCCGTATTGTATTGAGGCGTGAATACGAATCGGGCCCAGCTAGGCGATAATTTAATCAGTTGCGTTTGGAATCACGCCACTCAACCTTCCAACCAACAGTTGAGTTATGCCCCGTGGGTGAAAACCAAAACTTGGATTCGAACCCGGTCATTGTCACCTTGTCTTTTACATCTCTCCCCAGGGTGACGAGTTTAATAAGGGAGTGATCACTCCATGAGTTTGGATATTACCCCTTAATAAGGCCCATTCTGTACCCCTGCTTCACAAAGAGCGTCTTGGCGAAGGGGATATAGTCTTTCAGGGAAAACAGTGGCCTCATCCTAGCGAGTACCCTAGAGTAACCCAAGATGCCATTTTAATATTATATTGTTATCTTTTGACTTAATTTGCATTAGGTATGAAGACATTTTACTACTTGAGGTCAAGGCTCGTGCATGCTCCTGTCTAAACTGAGCTTCATGTTGCTTTTGTTCACTCATCCTTCATTCTAAATGAAGTGCAAATATGCATTTTCTTCATTTGTCTTTTTTGTGTGCTAGAAATACATTATTGGCTATATTAATATAATCAAGGCATGGTTGGTTATTTGATATTGTCTGACATACCTCTCCAAAACGTAATATCAATTGTTTTGTCCTCCTTAATAACTAATCCATGCAAAGAGAATGGCAAAAGAGATCATGTCTTATTACTGCAGAAAAGAGCAGCAAACAGATTTTACCTAATTCTCGCCATTAGATTTTAAAAGTAGACGTTAAGAGCGGAAGCGCAGATCATGTCTTATCCTATAAGCAGAGTGGCAAAGCTGAACTACTTTTTTTTATCCTTCCATGAAGAGTGGCAAATCAAACCTTGCCGTATCCTTGCTATCACAGTAGCAAAACAGACCGTGCCTTATCCTTGCAAGAAGAGAGGCAAAACATACCTCGCCTTATCCTTGCAAGAAGAGTAGCAAAACAGACCTTGCCTTATCCTTGCAAGAAGAGAGCAAAACAGACCTTGTCGTATCTTTGCAAGAAGAGTGGCCAAACAGACCTTGCCTTATCCTTGCATGAAGAGTGGCCAGACAGACCTTGTCGTATCCTTGCCTGAAGAGTGGCAAAACGGACCTTGTATCCTTACAAGAAGAATGGCCAAACTGACCTTGCCTTATCCTAGCATGAAGAGTGGCAAAACAGATCTTGCCTTATCCTAGCATGAAGAGTGGCAAAACAGACCTTGCCGTATCTTTGTAAGAAGAGTGGCAAACACACCTTGCCTTATGCTTGCATAAAGAGTGGAAAACAGACCTTGTCGTAACCTTGTAAGAGCGGAAAACACACCTTGCCTTGTCCTTGCATAAAGAGTGGAAAAACAGACCTTGTCGTAACCTTGTAGGGGGACTGGCTTTCTATTAAGTTGGATTCAATTAAGCTATTCCAAAATATCAAACCGAAATGATATTTATGTTGACAAAATATGTTTTCAAAGAGTAGACGTTTACACTTAAAAAAATGACAACAACAGAATATTTCCCTCAGAGGGTTTTGTTTACAAAGTGATGACAATAAAGAATATGTTGATTGACAATAACAAATATTTTATTGACTCTCAGTAAATATTAGAATTATCAAATCAAAAGATAATCTTGATAAACAGCAATGACATAGAAGGACCCTTAACCGACACGTTTAAATAAGTCATGAAACATTGCAAAGCGATGAGTTCCGAAATAAAAAAAACAATAAACAACTTAGGGCAAAACAAACACAAAAACATGTTATTGTTGTTTTTAAGAACGAGAGACATTTAAGTGTTTGCAGAAGGTGATACGTCATAAGGTGCTTAAAACTTCAGAGGCCTATTAATCCTGCATTGGTAACCCCGGTTTCAATATCACTAATTTCACAACTAAATAAAGTTGAAATATGTGTATTGAGAGAATATCCAGACTTTGAGTTAATGATATGACCCTTGTATGGCTTCATTCCCAACGATTTATGCTGTTCTTTGTCAAAATGTCAACTTAAAAGCAACAAACTTATCGTCCGGAATAGCATGTTACAAGTGCATTTTAGTTGTAGTAACATGCTCTAAAATGATCATGAAGTTAAGTATGTAAGATCGGGAACGTTCCCTCGAATTTCTTTTTTCTTGAAAATACCCCAATAGATTTCTCTCATACAAGACACCATAACGCGTATTTTGCGCTCAAAATGGGGCATATGATGATATTATGCACCTTATTTTGCTTTCTATCGATTTAACAAAATGCGTATCACTGTAACCAATTAACGTGCAATATATAACGAAATAGATAAGGCGGTCGATGTCTGTTAAAAACCGTAGGTGTTTGCTGTGCACAAATCGCAAATTATGAATGCTGAAAACGGCTCAACTAGAAACGAGGGTTATACAACGATACAAGTAGACTTGATACAAGTTGTACAAGACCTGTTCAAACAGGCAACGAATTCTCATTAAGTCAATATTTTATTTATCATATCAAATTTGCGTCAAGAATGACACTTGCCTTACGTTTGCATTTCAATATGCATATTAGTTTAACTTGATTTACGCCTTACGAATGCGCAATTATTTGTGGTGTTTGTGGTGCCCTCGTCGACCATAAGTAGCAAAATCCAGGGGATTTCTAACAATACTATTATGTTCAGTTGCAGTTAGCTGAAAAGCCAGCGCATGAAAATTTACCGAGATTTAGATTTTCGTTAGTGATACATTGCGGGAGAGCTGACTCTTTAATGTATTATCAAAGAGTGAATACTGTTCAGTTTGTGACCACAAGAGATGGCAAGGTCGAAAAAACTTCGATGCTTTTCCAAGCTCTAATAGATTTTCATTGATTGAAAAATCAAATTACACGTGTCAAACGCTTGTTATGGTTATGATCATATTTTCATACCATGAGAAGATTCAAGTTCTGGGATGGAAGAGTTTTTGCAGGTATATGTTCTACTAGCATCTTCGAAAGACATGATGGCGCGGAATTATTACAATTATTTTTGTTTCAATTGGACGCCACAGCATCCTTAAGAACATACGTTATGTGACAAGAATTAGGAGTTCTTGTCCCTATTTTTGCTGCTGGATTCTAGACCTTCTGAAGTTTGTTAAGTTGATATTTACTGATTCCTATCAGTAAACTATTACGTTCTGATCGCATGCACCACAAGTTGAAAAAAGCACTCAATCCGGTATGGTGTACCATGGAAACAATGTGCTGGTAAAAATACTTTTAATAACATTTCACAACTAGAAACACAGATGTTCATCGTAAGCGTAAAATGAACCCTTGGAATCATAATTATGTTCATGAAAATAATATATCCTCCGTGTGATTGACACCTGATCGTCTACCACGTGCTGCTACCGTGCAGTGCCCTTTCTCTCTTGCAGGTTTATGTCCATGTGGTAAACTTGAGTTTTTACGACCGATTAAGGCAACCCCATTTTTCTATTATACTCATATTTATAAAACTAATAAGTAATGGTAATTGATAGCATAGTTACAACAACATTCCAACATGAGCCATGAAAGAAATTTTGACACTGTAGTCCACAAAACCCGTAGTCCCCCAGTCAACATTCGATTATACTAGTAGTTATGAAAAACTCTTGTCCGCACTGCACTCAGTTTAAAGAGCCACTCCGTGAGTTGTTGGAGTCATATATGCCAAACGTAATCAATGGTGTCATTTGATTGCGAAGTATCGAATGTTACCAAAAAGACACATTTTAAAACTTGTTGTTTTTTACAGTGACAATATGAATGTAGAACGTTGTAATTATGATTGAAAACCGGACAGTGGCGCGCGTCAAATAATCAAATGTAATTTTGGAGACTTATATAAAACAACCAGGAGGGCAGTTAGGAGTTGATAGTGTTCGTTAGGTTATATAACTAGTATCAATGTATATTGGACGTAAAAGTTAAGATGTTTTGATTTTATATCCCCACAAATGACATTTAGGTTCGTATCAAAGGCAAATAATATGTTATGAAAATCACGGAGTGGCTCTTTAAATCATCAAAACATAGTACTTGGCGAGGGAGATCTGGGGAACTGTCGCAGTAGTCGCCTGATTTAAAGCAGAAATCAGTACGCGCATCGTGTGTTTAAGTGCGTAGCACGTGCTTTATTTGGTAAGTTAGCTCACGAAATAGCAAACACACAAATGGCAGAAATCAGTCACCATACTTATCAGATAGTTGGAACAGGAAAGTGCCAAGTAAGCAAGGACCACGCACTTACACGTGCACAACGAACACGTGCACAACGAACACGTGCACATCGAACACGTGCTGAGCGCTCCTTCCGTAGAGAAAGTGACCGTAGCAAAGCGTTAAAGTCATAGGATCATTTTTGCCAGACAACCAAACTGAACTAATCATTCTTCACGGGAAAAAATCTGATCACTTACAACAATATTTCCTGTCGCGTCTGCAAAGATTTTAATTTTTATGCCTGTTTTACAGTTTAGGATGACACTGCTTATTTGCGTATGCCGTTTTAGACCGATGTGGTACCGAATCAAGTGCAATCCCATCGCAAGTACGAAATACCGGAAATCTAGTAATTGCAGCTCCGATACATATGACAAACGCATTCTTCATTGAGTTTACCACCTTTTTGTTAATTCTGTATTTGAAAACAAGTAAGTTAATAGCTATTTTCATTGGATATTCGGCTGGGAAATTTCATGTGTTCTACGTCATGGCCTTAGCGAAATGACGTGGTAAGGACTAACGCTCGCCAAATACATAGGGTTGGGTGTTTTGAACTTCATTATTGAGGGCTAGAATGCACGCAGATTTCTGAAAATTGTTGCAAACGTCAGGGGAAAGGTTTCTGTGAGTGATGAACTATGTGTCCGGCGTGCATTAAAATTTGCCTTGCAAAAATGAGCCTATGACTTTAATAGAACCAAGAGGTATGTGCACGTTGACTTTTGAGGGCACGCACGTCAACCGTAGTCCGAAAGCTGCAAAAGTTCTGCATGCACCAAAAGTGCTACGGCTTGTCTCCTTGTACCCAAATCCGTACTAAGACAAAACCTGACACGTACGGATACTACATTTTGCCTACGTTTTCGTAAGTAGACAGCACGCACTTGTATGTACGGCGGGTTGGAACCACCACTATAAGTAGCTGTCTCAAATAAATCGATACATATATAACTGTTTAAATATGTTGATTTCAGTCTTAGTTCTAACCTTCAGGAATTTTCTTCTGTCATATTTCAGTATCAGGATCCCTATTTTGTTTAAATTCCATAACGGTAGCATCAACAAGGTCTAACATATACAACTTAGTATAATAGTGTATGAGAAAGGTAAAATTCACTGGATTAGTCTTTGGACATTGATGCACACAAACGAGATATAAAAAGACATTCACCTGCCAAATCAGCGTCTTTACTGGACACAACCTATCATGTTAAGACAACTGTATCACAAGGTTCAATTATTGTATTGTTTTGACTTTCACGAACATGGTACCGACGGATCAAACACTCATTACAAAAAGGTCTCAGAGTTGTAAGTTATCCACAGATCATAAACAAGCACGAATGTCTGGAGACATTGATTTTAAAAAAAGAATTTCTTCCACTAACAATCTTCTGTCGGCTTAGAAAGCATACTTATTTCAAAATTTCAATTGATGTGAAATTGGTTTTACTATATTTCACCTATAGGAAAAAAACTTCATTTCTTATCGTTATTTGAGTCTGACATCTGTTTTTTTTATCTGTGTTGCCAATTTCACATTTTATGAATTTTGTTAAAATGTTCTCCCTACTTCTCTTGTTACGAAACTATAGAGTTCATGAACTAGATCCTTTACACATTCTGAACACCCTCGTCAACGTAATTTATAATGTCTGATGATGTCCCTATTAACTTGGCGTGGAAGTTTATTATGTATTTTCTATTTAGACTTCAGATATTGTTTGGTCACATTGAATTTGTAAGATTAAAACGGTTGCTTCCTTCATGACAACCCCCATCACAATCTGCATCTAGCAATCCTAGTTTTTAACCATCGATTGTGACCCGAAATCATACCATATTTCTATGAAAATGTTTTAACTGATTTTGATGCAAGGAATACAAGTGTACAAGATGGACACGGGACATTATCATCGTTTAATTTGACTGTTATTATACCCAAATTTGTCAAAGGGACTTCTCTATCAAAGAGCATATTAACCATTTTTGTAAAAAATACGTGCTGTGACTTTGCTAATGAGTATTTTATAAGATATGAAAACTTTAACAATTGAACAAAGAGAACATACTTAGGCAGACTACTTATGGAACACCCCTCGTATATTCAAAATGAAACCATTAAAGCGGAGCTCTTTTCAACAGTCAATATTTGAAAGTTAGTGCATATTTTACACTCTTGATGTTGGATATCCTGTAATCACTTAAGTCGTATAAACTTTTTAAAAATTGATAAATTATATTACAAATAATGAATCTATTATTTCATCATCACGTAACTTCAACCTATAACTAATGTCAAGTCGCTCTAGAACGTATACTACTAATGTCAATGTAATGTTGGTCGAATGGCCATTCAAACTGTGTGCCAATCAATCTGTGTCAATCTGTGTGTCTGTCAACCTGTGGGTCCTATTTCTGGATATCTTTAGAAATTATTAAAAAGTGAGTAATAACGCGTTTGAGTTGAATACTTGAGTACCATGGTTCGAAAACTGTGTATTGGGACCGACATGAATACAAACACGTAAACGTATAAACATCAGCTGCAGGGGTCAAACTATCGTCTCTACCATCTCTACTCTGATGAAAGATTCGAAAAGTAAAATTCAAAAGAAGGAGAAGAGTTGGCACGTTTGAAAAGAAGAGTTTGAGAAAATGAGAAAAAAAGTTTTTGAGATTTGATTGAAAGCTGCCACACGTCTTCAGAGTTTCAATAAATGATTAAGTTAAGTTATGCATACTAGAGTCGATCAGGAGTTATCAACTCGACTGATAACCTTGTGGAAATAATCATTGCACCAAGTTCCCACGATAACTCTAAATCTCTGTTTTGTCCCCAAAGGCGTTTTCCCATACCTCTTTGTCCGCACTAGAATTCAGGGCGATTTTAAGTTCCCTATTACAACATGCCAGTCTCGCTGTGTTGTGTCATATGCGCTCTCTCTTGGCTGTCCCGTTATTTGGACGTTAAATGATTTAAATAGAACTTATAATGATTGCGGCGTGTGATATCGCACCAAGGCTTACATCAAACGGGTTGGAGTCCCCCCTTTAGAAAATAAAAGTTGCTATTGGCTGTTTTTAACAAAACTATACCCGCTTTTGTTTCACTGACATGCAAAGAACCCCACTGTGACGTCACCGCTCGTGCGCCCCTTGTTTGAGCGTGCTCAGTCAAGTGCGATCTAGAGTCGCGTGGCCCTCGCGCGACCTGACAGTTTGTCAAGACAGGAGGCGGGGCTTAGATGACTACGATACTTGGGCTATAAAAGGCGGGGAACTCACATCTCGAGAATAACAATCTTAAGAATCAACAGTAGGAGCAGACTGAAAGAACCATGATGGAAAATACGATGTTACCTGTGACAAACCTTGGGGGTCAAACGCTTTCCTCAGCCCTGGGGGAGCGTCCCTCGTGCATGTTTTCTGTGTCCGGGTCCCCCCTAACCTCACCAATGACACCCGGGGAAAAGTCCTTAAGGATGTCAATGAAGGAAAACACGAGAGAGGGGACCCATTGCAGACGACGCCTTGATTTCACCCCCCATGATACGTACCTTGGTTTCCATCGTCCCCCCACAGTGGCAGTGGCCAGAAGAAACGAACGGGAACGCAACAGAGTCAAACTTATCAACATGACATTCGCCACACTCCGGGAACATCTGCCTCACGGCTCAAAAGGGTCGAAATCAAAGAAGATGAGCAAAGTGGAGACGTTACGGTCTGCGATAGAGTACATACGACAACTACAGGGGATGATTGGCGACCCCGAGGCCATGCGGGCAGTTCTGGAGGGTTCAGGGATGGTTGCTGCTATGGAGGGGGCCTGTTCCCCTGACTCCTGTCTCCCCCCTTCACCCCCCACCAGTACCTCCTCAACTTCCCCCTACTCCACAGATTCCTCTTACGAGACATTGACTATCGACGATGATGAACTCATAGACTTCGCCAACTGGTTTTAGGAAAACATTATGGTAAGTCCCCACTCCACTTTTTTAAGTATTTTATCCTGCCTAATTTTATGTCAGTCAGTTGTCAACTTAAAAAATTGTTTAAAATGTCAAATTCTTATCCCATTACATGTTTAGGGTTTGAGATATGCTATCTAAAAGTTATCTTTCATGAGAATTTTTTGTTCGCCATGCAACAGGCTTTCACAAACTTTTTATATGTTCAAAGGGTATCTTTTACTGTCCAGTGTGAAGCGTCTTTATCAATTTTCTCAACACTACTATTCCGTTAGGTTTAGATTGATAGTTTCTTCCTTCTTTTATTCTAATGACATGCTTCCACTTAATAATCTTCTGTCGGTTTAGGAAAAATACTTATAGCAAAATTTTTTATTTTTGTGATATTGGTTTTACCATATTTTAAATTTTCGGGAAAACTCATTTATTCTTCATTTGTTATCGTTATTTGAGTCTCACAAGCGTTTTATATCATCAGTGCTGCCAATTTCTCATTTTTAGGAATTTCGATATCCCCTCCTTTATTCTCTTATTTTATGAAACTATTGAATTCTTTACTTTGACCCTTTGCACATACTTAACACCCGCGTCAACGTAAATTATATGTATTTTGTAGCATAATGTCTGATGATGTCACTAAGAAACTTGGCATGGAAGTTACCATCAAGTATTTTCTATTTAGATTAAGATAAACTTTTTTCTCATTTAACCTGAATTCCTTATAAATACTTGCCAATCTGTCATACACATTAAAAATCTTAATAATGTGATAAACAATAATTCATAGAAGCAACGTGTTGATCGCGCTTTAGAGCATTAAAGGACCAGTTGCTGAGTGATACTTGATTGAAACAGATCGATAATCTAAGCTGACCCATTCAGTCAAATGAGAAATTCATAAGCAAGGGATTTCTATTCATAATAGCAAGGGGGCTTTGTTCCAAAACGTCATAAAGCTTTGCTGATATTACATCAATCTTTAATCTTTCTTCAGGTGATGAGTCACGTGATCTCAGAGCGGACGCTCATTGGTTGAAAGAAGACCAGACTGCACCCCCGGTACACAAAGAGGGGTGTCGCATGCGCTGGAAGTTTTGACAAGTCAAAGCGTTTCATAAACAAAGACTCGTGGAGCTGAAGCGAAGAAAGTTGACAGTATTATTGCTGCTATCTAAAGAATGGTGCATATTCTTCTTTAAGAAGAACTCGACGATCTCAGAAACGAAGTGTTGATATTGATAGTTTATTTATTACACTTACAAGATGTGTGAATGTTTTATATATTTTCTTACAAGAGGTGACATTTGGGGATTGCATCCTTATTTTCACAAATAATTATTTAATTTTTTTGTTATTTACAATTACACTTTAAGTGACATTTTAAAGGTCACGTGACTGTGGCTTACTCGGACACTGGTCAACATATCAGGTTCACATACCCGGATGTACTAATTTCTAGTTATACAGAGGGGGAAAATGAATATTTTTACATCGTTGTATATACTCACTGTTAATTTATGAATTATGTTGTATGGAAGCGAGATTTATTCTATTTTCGTGAATTCAATAAATATTTTGAATAAAACATCAATGCTTATTTATTGTTTGATTATGATGTTTTATCATGTTTATATGTGATGTCGCCACAGTTACTCAATAACCATATACTCAAAGCATGTAATTTCTAATCACTGTAGGTTTAGATTTCAAAAATGACAAAGAGTTTGACTTTACGATGTAATTTTCACGACATTTCAAGAATTGTGTACATGGATGATGATGATGATGCTGATATTGTTAATGATGGAAATGTCAATCGGATATAAGCACTAGTTGAATATAGACACGAAAGCCTTGTCTATCTCTGAAGATAAGAAAAAAAGATCCCTGGAGCTTGAAAGATAACGGGCTAACGGTAAAAATTGAAATGATAAAACAGCTGCATTTGTATCGTTTACTAATTTAGACTAGACTAGCAAACTCTCTCAAAAGTGAAAAAAAATGAAGGGTGGTCCATAAGTAGTCTGCCTTACCATACGAATTCTCTGAGTCCAATTTTGGAAAAGTTTTCATATCTTTTCAAAGGACGCATTAACAAAGTCACAGCATTTGTTGTAACACATGTGGATAATTTGCTCTTGGGCAGAGTAGTCATCCTGACAGATTGGGTCATAATATCTGTAAAATTTAGCATAAAACGATAATCAATTGCTTTCCTTCGACCGATGGTATAATGGCATGCCTTTCATTTATGTTAGTTAAAGCATAATCAAAGAAATATGTTTGATTTTGAGTCACAATAGGTAGTTCATTTGGATTGCTTGATTCAGATTTTGATAAGTTATTTTAATGAAGGACACATCCATTTTTCTTTACAAAATCATGTGTCCAGACAATCATACTTGCATAGTTTTTGATACGTTCAGAACTGATACCTTTTAGATCATTCAGTATTGAGTGTGAAGCTTTGGCATAACCTATGATAAGTCGTCTTTAATGATACGTACATGTAGTGTCTCGAAGTGAAGCTGTTTTGGTATGTAATGTTATGTATGTTTTTTTATGGATATAGATTTAAATCGCGTTTCTGTGTACATAAACTTTCTCGATGCATTCCAGTTACCTTTACAAATCTCATACATTATGATACTTACTTAAATATAATGTTTCCAAAACGTTGGTATATATTTATTGCTGATTTCGACGCTTGTAAAGTTACAAATATAAGAGGTGAGACGAAATGCGGATCATGATAGCAAGATATAACAGAAAATAATTCCTGGAGCTTGAAAGATACTAATGAAAAAATGATAAAAGAGCTGCATTTATATGGTTTACTAATATAGACTAGCTACTTATGGCACACCCCTCGTACTATCCATGCCATTGGACGTCTTATGACATCAATATATAAATTCCATAAACATTTCCTAAAGCTAAAATTTGGCCCAAGAAACATACTCTTTGGATTAACCTTCATTGTTATTTCCTTGTCAATCCTTGGAAAGCAATCCTGTAAACTTGTCATGCATAAAAATATGAACTTTTGACTCAAAATACTTTTGTCAAACAACATTCGGAAAATTGTCCTAAAAATGGGTTTTTAAAAAGAACTTTCCAACATTTTGATATTGAGATTCAGCGTTTTGATTTACACCGTCAACGACTCGACGTGATGTCCTAAAAGCGCCAACATTAATTCCGGAGTTGTTTTATCAAATGTGCACAAGTCAGAAAATGAAATATGGAATACATACCGGTAACTAAACTTCATTGATGAACATTTATTAATCACATATTGTTATATATTTTGTTTCCCTTATTTTTTCAATTCAGAATAGTAATTTCTCATGAAAATGTCACCCCGATTTTATAACTCAAGAATGATGAGTAAGTTTCCACTAACAGTTTTGTGAATTGAACTAAACATCTTAAATTACTATTTCACAACATTCAATAACATAAATGACAAAAACATCGTAAATAACCTCTGAGAATTAACAGATATGACCAACGACGTCACTTGTTAGTAGAATCGCCGTTTTTCTTCGATCCTATTGATAAAACATTGTCAAATACGAACAGGAAATCGGGATACTTGACAAATCAAGAACACATAAATACGTTTCCCGTTGCCGTCTTGTACATGTAGGTTTACATTAGACCATTAGCACCGTTGTCTCTGAATGACGTCATGGATTATTCACATCATTGTTCACTGTTTCGATAAGTACACATGTACCATAAGGGGTAGGATATGTGTTATCACAGCTTTTCTTCGGATTTAGCAATTTTCAAGTCTTTCATGGATTGTTGGCCAGTCACCGATTAATCATCTCTTAGACGTTTAAAAATGACGTCTTTTACTCATACCACACCTTCCCGTTTGGCGTGATGAAGTATTTACGTTATAAGTGTAACAGTCGATAGGTGACGTCATTCGACTCCGACATTTGTCGTCACACTTTGCCTTTTTGACGTGGTGACACACGAGTTGGTCCAATCTCGTTAAGATAAGAACATAATTTTGATCCAATGCGTTACACAGATCATGCATTTAGCATTATACGATTTAAGTGCTAAGTGTTTCAGAATTTAGTTTTAGGTACAATAGAAAGTTTCAGAGAGATTGTATGCGAGTTTCCCGCATAACAAAGATCGAATTGCCTGGATATTTCACGAAAGCATTTTGCAGCTTTCACTGTAATTGTAGCACATCATTTGTTCATTGCTTCCAAACTCTTACGTCTAAGAAACCTATGAGATCTTACCAAGATATTGAACAACGATGTCTGTATAGTCTGTCAGCATGAGCTATACATAAGTAATTGCCTTTTGTAAAACATTGGAGTCATTGTTATCACATCTATTTTCTATGTGTGTATCACATCTGTACCCCGTATCTATCGTTCTTGACATTAAAAAATGCATGTATATCATCAATACCATTAACTACGATGAACCATTGTCGAATACAGGGAACATTTACAAAAACGTTTCAAATTTGATTAAGAGGACTTAAATGCTGTGCAAAAAGAGGTTATTTTGTAGATTGTTTGGAGCAAACACGTCTTCATGTTTTTGTACACTGGTAGTATTTATATAAAACCCGATGAAGAGTTTTTAGCGACTTACGGAGAATTTTTTTCAGTACTTAAATGTTTTCACTTCGCAATATACTTGTAGTACATTTTAAGTCTACAGATTCATAAAAACGTTTATACACCCATATCTTGGATGTTCATATGGACAGATTGAGAAAAATGATGATTTTTCATACAACGTCACATCTGTAAAGGCAGTTTAATCAACAATCAAAACAAAGACAAATCTCACCAGCATCACTCCTTAATAAAGACAAGGTATTTCGGTAACATATCACAGACCTAACACAGAATCATCTCGAACTTCCTCAACAGCTTGGGATTGAAAACTCATTCACATCTTTCTAAATATTTGGATTGCTGAATGGTTATCATAATAGATGATCTTGGTCATAGGACTGTTGGGGGCGGGATAGCACAGTGGTTAGCGCGTTTGGCTTCGGATCAAGAGGTCGTGGTTCGAATCCCGCCAGGGGCTCGGCAACTTTGTCTGCAGTAGAGAACTGTTCTACACGCAGTCAGGTTTGGGTGAAATGCTACACTGAGTTTCAGCGTAGTACCACCCATGGTTCGCTAGTTCCAGCCGATACTCGCAGGTTTCACCGCAATGCATAGCCACAACGGTGTTGCGAGCTTTCTCCCTGCAATGATACTAGCAGCCGCGATATAAGTGAACTATCCTTGAAAGCGGCGTTAAACCCCAACTCAATCACACACTCATAGGACTCTGCTGACATTAGTAATAACATTTGACAAAACGACGCGATTTATTCTCAGACGTTGACAATTGAAAACTGGTTATGATTTAGGGATCTATACCATGTTTGCCAGGTGTATAATAATCAAATGTGCAACCAGTACCAAGGATACGTTTTGACGTGAACGACGTCTCTGTCGGATGTATACACGTCATTGTTGTATTATACTATGTCATAAGGTGTAATTGACCACTTACTGGCATAATGTAAATTCGTCCATCTCGCATCGTCTTTCAAATAAAGTGTACCTGCTTCAAGATAATATAGTAATGCGTTTTTTTTGGAGTCAGTATACAAAAAAGAGACATTAAAATTGTATATGAAAGGAGATTATTTTTTTATCAATAATGATAATAACGATAATCCGTGTTTTGGAAATATTATGTCGCGATAAGTTCTTATTATCCAATTAGAAATTAATCAAAATGAAATTTAGCTGTCAACTTCAATTTCACGTTCAACATATGCTTAAGTATCAAAGTAAAAATCTACAATCTACAATTTAAACAATCATTTTCAGTGGATGAAGAAAATGTTGATGTTTTTGAGTGCCTCGCATAGAATAGGAAAATCGTAATTTTTATAATTCTAAAACAATTTTGAATATTTACATACAACGTTGAAATATTGACAGACATCAATAAAAGGTTTAATCGGAAACAAAACTCGTAAAACCAAAGTTCAGTCAACATAAAAAGTTTTTATTGGTTTTACAAATGACCCCTTTAAACGTGTCAAATGAAAGAACCATAAAAACGGACATGGTTTTCAAACAAAATGAAGAATAAAGTTGATGTGAAGAGTAAACCACATCCCCCTTGTCATGTGTGACTAGTGCTCTGCATACAGGGTTTAAAATGATGAAAGAAGGTAATTAAAAAGTCTGACCCGGCACTTGACTCGTGATAGAACACCCAGGGAGGTCTAGCCCAGGTCTGTAGCAAGACTACAAATACCCATACACTCGCATCATTAATTTTAAAATTCACACAACATAGTTGCTTAAAGTGTGCCTGACACTAACAATACATATATAGGGCGAGGTGAAGACCCCTGGATACCCATTCCGTTGATGACGCCCCACAAGACCCTTTTTGGGACCCCTGCTCTGGGAGGTTGGCTGGCAATCAGGATTTCGATCCAGGGTGCTTTGAAGCTCCGTGGGGGTGAGGCTGGGTTGGTCAGGGGGTGGAACGTGCTTAGTTTGATTAGTAGGGTCGGGGTAATTGGTCGTTAGGGGTCGGACTGAGCGGCCTGTTGGAAGATAGTAACTAGGTCACATTAGGGGCCGGGATTGTTGGTCATAAAGTAAACCGACAAAGGAAGTCGGCACGGGTCAGAAATTACCCAATGAGGCTAAGCATTTCGGACAATCACTCCATTAACTGTCTTTGTGACACATAGCGATATTCCCTCCTTCCATATGGCTATCATTAAATCAGCAGTTCTGTTGATGAACCGGAGCACCTGACCCGAAGTCAGGATTTTTAGTTTGATCAAACCAAGTATCGTGTCGGTATGAATTTTCACGATCCAGATCATACCGATAAGGCAACATTTAAGCCCAAAGTGTCACGTAATACAAGTTTGTTTAAAATATAATCGATTTGGAAAGTTGGCAGTCAACAACTGTGTAACGTCAAGATATTTGAGCCGCCATTTTAACTGACTATCATCACGATAGGCTATAGCTTCTCGTCGAGTCTTTCTGCTGATTTTACTTGACACGCGCCGAATTCAATCCTGGCCACGCGAGAATGAGGGATTTGTTGTGTCATGGGAGCTCGTCATCAGTTGTTTGTTCCCCGCGTAATCTGGCTGTGAATACTTGTAAAAAGCGGCGCTTTGACATCTTGATAATTTGAAACCACACGCTGTGAAGATGTTCACACCTTTCTATCTCGTCCTCTCTACCTGACACTCTGGCCTTTGTTCCTGCCGACTTACCTTAATGAGTCGTGTATGATTGGCCCATACCAAAAGTCACAAGTCTTTTTCACAGCTGCAAGTGTCGCCATTCAGATGTCTCAACTAGGATTTTTTTCAGGTTGAACGAATTCAGGTGTTTGTTGCTCAATTTTATCAGTGTGATCACATCATCATTAGAAATACCTGGATTCTTATCAGGTGATCCAAGGGGTGACTGTTTCTCTGCGGGTCAGTCCAGTAGCGACGGGAGGTTGGTGTGGGTTGTGGATTGAGGTTTTGAGGGGTTAGCTGGTTTATGTTTATTGGAAGATCACAGTGATAAGTTGTTTTTAGTGTTATTGCATTCAGTGACTATTTGATAGAGGTACTGCTTTGTATCGTCTAGGTATAAATCCTAAATGTACCAAACGATTCTACAAGGTTACATGTAACTGAACACATGCAACGTGCTGATCCATGGTAACCAAATTAGTGAAAATACCTGACGCAACACATAATTTTAGTCAAAGATAAATTCACGATTGACTCACTGTATTAAGATGAACGTGAAACAAGCAAGAGCTTTAACGTTTACTGGAGAATGTCTGACAAGACGGTCGGGCGTCTGTGACAAAAACATTAAGCAAGGAAGAGAAGGAGTAGCTACGTATTCTCGATGGAAATCAACATTGTGAAAACTCCGCAGAATAACAAAAGCAATCTTTTTTCTTATACAACGAATGCAAAGGTAATGCATATCTCTCGATGTTTAAATCGGTACAGTTACAAGATTTCTGTGAGAAACAAACGTTCTGAGTTCAGAGTTTTATGTAAATTCAAAAGCAGCACATACTACTATTTCAGCCGCTTTTAATTGTCCTTTTTTCAATTTTCTTCACGGCTGATAATTGATTTTTTAAATATGTGTAAGCTTTTTTCTTGTTGATTACAGGTCAATTGTAAAGAATAATGAGTATTTCACTGCATCGTTAGAAAGATAAGGTGAGTGCATATATTCTCATATGACTTAAAATAGCCAAACTGAATCTAAAAGGGTTGCCATAGTGCCTTTAAGCCAAAAAATACGGATGAAAACATAAGTAAAGCGCTCGGGAAATATTTCAACCTGATGGCAATAATTCCGCTTTGTTAAGGAAGATACTTTTAAGACAAGATATGTTTTGTTACTTAGCTCGCCTTTGTGATGTGTCCAAGGTGCATTTTCAAGAGAAACATTAAAATTGTTCTTGGTTATCATATTTACAGAAGTGTTACATAGCGAAACATATTTGAAAAAACAAATAACATTGTCAAGCATTGTAATCTTGGTGATATACGTCAAGGTTTTACTATTCTTATTGATGAAAGACTATTCGAAACAAGAGAAGATGGGCGGAGCCGAACAAAGGGAGACGACTGTGACAAGACGCACGTGTAGATTGCCCAAAAACTCGTGTTTCAAGAAAGGGATGTATGCAATACATGGGGGATGTGACCCCCTTACCCCTCAGAGGATTATAGGCTTCCAAAGTGGGTGGGGTTGTAACGAAGTTCTAGGATAGTGCCCTTCTGTTACAGAAAAGCGGACATGTGTGACATTTGTTTTTGTATCACGATCTTTTGTATAAAAAATGTTCTCCTGACAACCATCGAGTTGAACAAAATTTCAGCCATCGTCCAATATTAAAAAGAGACTTCTTGAGACTGTTGGCATGCTCCCTCGGAGGAGCAGGTCATGCTATTTTTTTTGTTTTTGCCCTTTGAAATAAATAAGTTAATCTTTCAACAATTTTGTGAATCAAGAGATAAGCTAACCCAGACTACAGTGTATGCATTGTGGAGGAGTTGTGTAGTTGATTATTTTCCATGATTTGGTCAGGCTTGTTTAGCCTATTCCAGGAATAAGACTGTGAGATAATGACTGTAGACAAACATCCCATGCAACTGTAGGCAAACTGGAATTTGACTGACCATGAGCAAAATGCTCTGTAGGTAGATCTATCCTTTCTATGTACAATGAAAATGTAAAAAGTCTCACGGCTCTTACGGGTGCCACCGGCTGAGCTGGACATGCTTATTGGTCTTAGTTTATTTTCGTACAAATGATGCAGACTAAATATAACCTTTCTCACCAGTAATCGAAAAAAGGTATGCTGGTTTTACGAGTAACGCATGCAGATAATGTGTCACAAAAAGGTTAAACATGTTATGATTTTCATTATAAGGGCTTCATGGATGTTGAACCTCTACGTTGCGACTCAGTGTGCATATGTGCTTTTAAATGCACTATTATTTATTGATTTATTTATCTATTATTTATTGTGGTTTTTGTGATACAACAAGGGGTTAAAGATGGAGGGATATTTGCCCATTTGGCTTTCTGGTATCTTGCCTTACCTTAGATCTATGGATGGTTGACCCAGTATGCAATTGTGCCTTTAACACTTGAAGTTAAAACAATATGATTATGCAAAAATGGTGATATATTATCGATGGAAACCATGGTATTACCTCATCGGTAAAACGAGTAGATCTCAATCAGGGTCTTTCCTCTCCACAACGTTCTGAAAGCAACCTCATAGCTCGCATGTTTTGACGCAATCAAAAACCTTCGGTACCACTATCTAGGGGCAAGTAACTCCCATTTACCATTCGTTAACCTTGATCGCCACTATCATTAATTTAAACGCGATAATGTGATTGGTCCGCTAATGACTCGGTTTTGTCTGCGCTAAACTGATTTCAGCACGTGCGAGCTGTGGGGCTGCTTTCAGACCGTTGTGGAGAGTGTTCGAATCCCGCTAGAGTCAATTTCTAAAAACTTTTATTCCTCGGAACACGGTCGATTTTAATCAGAATGAGATTGTGACATAACACTGGTAAAAGATGTACAGGGGTATGTCAACGCGGGTCGTCTTCGGTGTGTGGTATACAACTGTGCCTTTAAAACTTGATTATCAGTTATGGCAATTATGGAATGTCCCGGCAAGTTACACATGTAGAGATTGTGACATAACACAAGTCAGATTTGTTGAGGAGTACGGCAAGGTGTCTTGCTTGATCCACAACCTGCTGCCACATAGCTCAAAATTGAGAGGTTATCGGGAAACCACAAACTCTCGTGGAATCTGGCACGAGACAATCGCGAGATCAGGCCCATGTCAACGAAACTGCCACCATTTTGAAGTCTGTTATCTCTGATTTGATTGGAGAATGCGATGTCTTGTCTGGATAACTGATTCCGACCTGTGGTGAGGTAATCAAAGTAATTTGTCACCTGTTTCGAATTGACTGCCTTTTGTGAATAAGCTTAGGTGCCCAGAATATCCATATGTGAAAACTTCATCAGCTTAAACCAAGAATGTTTACTGCGCACAGCATTACAAATCCCTAGTCCTTACATTCCTAATTTATTTTACCTATTTATTACTTTATTTTGTCATTTATTAACAAAATCAATATTATAGTTTATATATTTTACAGTGTCCAATGATATGGCTGGGTGATATGTTATACTCTTTGTTTTTTACAATTGATATTTTCAACTGTAACATATATCATGTGACACTTTAATAAAACATTTCTGCCTGTCTGTCTGTCTGTCTATCTTTAATTACCTCCAATGCACTGGCCGAGGCTTAACTTCATTAGTCTGATTATTCACATATAAATATCATAACTTGTGATGCATCAATATCCTATGTGATTTTTCAGAAAAGGTATTGCCTATTATCCCGTATCATATTTTACGAATAAAGAAGTAAAGAATACATGTATATGATATGTAAGTGGTAGTAAAACTTTCTGACAACATTTCTTCTCGAGCTTTGAATTAACCCCCTCCCCCCGGCGTCTACATTATCAGACACGGTATTTGTAAGTTAACTGTATTTCCCACTGTAGTTCTAGCTTTGGGATGAGCTTACTGTCACTTCGGCTGTCAAATATCACAAAATAGTGATCATGTGTGTCTAAGTATCTTCATCACGCCTTGCCACGCCCACTGTCACGCCCCTTCCTGTCTTGCTAATATTTATATTCATTCCTCTGGATCATCATTAATAAAATCCCCGGAAGTGATATTTAACGAGCCTACCAGAGGGCAGCACTTGACTGCTGTCAATAATAACCTGAAATAAATACAGCATAGATATTATGAACTCTAAACTTCGCAGAAAATCAATTTTCAATTTACACAATGATGTTATACATGTAGTCCATCGCTGCTGACGAATACAATTGAATGCAATATTCCCTAAAGAGGTATTCCACGTCATTCTGGGCACATAATATGTATAACATGTTGCAATGTTACATTTAGGTGCAACAGTTAGATGGTCCTTATTGGTTGCAATCGGGTTTTGTCGTCAAATAATTTACGTTATTTGAACATGAGCATTTACGTTAGGTTTGTATCTACAGTAGTACCAACTGTAGTTCTCATATCATACATGTCAAAGGGTAAATGTTGTTAACCATTATCAAGTTATAAATAAATAAATACAATGTTTTGAAAAATTTGTCAAATTGACAGCAAAAGATGTCATTAAGCTTCATATATCGTTTACAAGTCTGCTTTAAAAGTCAGAAAACAGGGGTACGTATTGATGTAAACTGGCGAAGGTTTTCATTTACGTACTTACGTCATTTCAGGTATAGAATATGGAAGTAATTTTACGTCATATGAGTACTTTTTACGCATTCATTGACATTTATTCTGTACCGCTTACATGTGTTCAAGTAAAGGTTCAAGCTTGCTCTGACGGATTATCAACATTCAATAGTTTGTATTCAGTTATGTAGTAAAATAATACATTGGATGATACAAGTACAATTCAATTTATACTTTTCCTTTCTTTTTTCGACAGGTGCTGTGATTTATGAATAAAAATGACATTCCAATGGTTCTTTTAATTTTATCCATGAAAAATACAATAATTGCAGTATATCACTCTTGTGCCCATGAATTTCAAATTGAACAAAACTGTTATTTCTTGAAAAATTTTATGGAATCAGACATTACCAGATACATTCATTTACGTTGTCGTTAAAAAATTAAACCTTTAGAGACAATTATGATATGTAGTAAGTGTGCTATGCTATACTTGTTTTTGCATTGATTATGGCTCTAGAATACAAATGATGTTCTTCATTAATCTGTACATCTAGACAAGTCGCCTGAGGTCAAACCACTCCCCTCGATGCAGAAGAACGGGTACGGGGGATAAGCGAAGGGGTGGCGATTAATCTCCAGTCGCCCTTTCTTTCCCCCCAGACCCTATGTACGTATGATAAGCGAGAGACAGATTAGCCTCAGATGAACCCAGGCTTCCCCAAACATATCCCCTCCCATTCGTCTCCATGTCTCCCTGGCTTTCTGTCTGTCAACTTCCGGTCACGTTGACCTTCTCGCGACCTTCGTTAATCTACGAGAACTTGTGTGAAGCTGTCTTTGTGTTAGAGTGTTAAATCGGATAGAATTATAACAGAATCGCGTCAACTATAAAATCAAAACAAGTCTATCCAATAGAATTGTTTTCTTGTAGAAAAAATGCAAAGTAAAATGATAGTTTTCTTAAAGTATTGAGTTTTACTATAGTTGCTGGATTTGTCACTAACCACTTTTACTTAGGTACTTGAAGAACACAGGTGTGGCTGATGATATGAATCATATACAAAAGCAATTAATTTTCAAATCAGACCTGTTGGCACAAACATTATTACTTTAAAATGATAAGACGTCTAAAAAATAAATAAGGAGACCTATGTGACTAAACGCACAGAATGATACACGATAGTATTCTGATATAAAACTCAATTTCAACCTTTATCTGTGTGATAAATAACATTTAATAAGTATAGACAAGTAAATACATGATTGGGACTTACGTTATATATTTTTCAAATTAATGTTCTCGGTGCGAAGTAACACGTAAACAATGTGTTGATGCGCGTTGTTTGGCCTTATATAAGAAGACCTAAACCGGCTTATAAACCGAGGAAGGATATTTTTCTGGACCAAAATAAAATGTTAGAATACAATTTCGCTTCATTGTAAAATCTACACATGCAGTTTGTGAAGAGCGTAAGGAGCAGTTAAGCTAGCCGATTCAAAGCCCCTGAGTAAGAAAAAGGTGAAAAAGATGCCATGTGCATTTTCAGTTAAACTATTCAAAACTGCAGGCCAAAGTAGGAAGGAGTGGAATCAGTGTTATCATGCATTAGTATTTCGAGTAAAATTTTCAATTTTGTTGAATACATGCACAATTGATATAAACACCTGGAAGAAGGTATGTAACACCAAATGTCCCCTTAATTTCTTCTTATATTCTTCAACTTAATAACACCTAAAACATGCATTCGAAAATCGTAGTTCACATCCTGGACGTTTTCTGGCAAATACCTTACCCAATTGCAAACCAACCAACGGACTCACAGAGAGTTCAGCTACTTGTGCACTGGACAGGGAGTAGTAGTAGTAGTAGTAGTAGTAGTAGTAGTAGTAGTAGTAGTAGTAGTAGTAGTAGTAGTAGTAGTATATTTTTTATTTAAGTGTCACACGCATCATTACATTTTATATACACAGGACATAGTACACAGTATAAAACAATGCGTCGAGCCACAACTGGCGTATGAGTCACTAAAAACACATGTTACTGAAAATAAATACATATACTTAGATATAAGATACGTAAGATATGTAACATAATCAGATTAATAACAACTCTCTTCTTTTAAACATATTTAAAATCGAAGAATTAAAATATTTTGCAGATGTGTTTCATTCATAAATAAAAACAAACTTTTCATTATCATTTAAGTCATAAAAAGCTCCGTTAGTTTTAAAAGCAGCTTCAAACAGGTTAAAACGTAAATCATCATAAAGGTAACATTTCATTAAGAAGTGAAATTCATCTTCGACCATATGTACATGTTCATTATTACCATTTTTAATACAATATTTACAATTCTCTGGCTACCATGTGTACTCATTTGGGTTACATTCTTGTGTCTGTCCTTTCGGTAATCACTCAGTCAGTAAATGTCGACATCAATTTCTCCTAATCTTAATTACTGTTACTCGTTAACATTTTCATCTATAAAATGTCGTTGTTCCTAAAGAGTTCCATCTATGACTTCTTTTAAAATTATAGAATTTGGTAATTATTGAAGAGTTTATTGTTTTATCGTATCTTCAGACATTGTTTGACCTGTCGCACACACTTTTTTCGATTTAATATGATCAATTGAATATCAATAATTCTTATTACGTCTGTTACTCAAATCACAGTTGTTGCAATATTTTTTCCAGGTGTATATTTAGGACTATACTTTCTTCAATAGTAGAAATTCTTATACTCTTTCGGGTCGCTCTTTGGTACTCTAAACCTCAGATTGAGATGTTTAGTGAGAAGCTGTCGATACGGTCATTCTTTGCTTGCGTTGTTCCCTCATTTTGACAAATCAATCGAATAATTTATTTCAATATTTTCCTCTTGTTATTGGTTGGAGGCCCCACCGGCCGAGGCGACCCCATAAAGGCGAGTCAATTTGTGGGATATCTCTTCGTGACAGACAAAGATAGATGTAGTGAACTATGCTTTAGACTTTATTTTAATATATCTTGTATTGGCAATCTTTGAGAGTTGAGAAACAATTAGTGATACATATGGATTTATGAATTTGCAAAAGAGTCGAGCGGTGCTGGATCCGGACGCTATCAATTGTGACCTATATTCTAAAAATAGATCTATTTCCAAGGGATAAATCGGTGATCTGTATAGATCTATTTATAACTGCAAGTTAGCCTGACTATTCTATTATTTGATGCTATGAACAAATAATTGTATAAGTTTTTCTAAATAAAAGATAAAATGAAGGTCTTTTTTTCTATTAATGGCCTTAGTCTACTTATTTGCTGTAATGAAAATCCTATCCTATTTGTACCCTATATATATGATTTCGCAGTATTTCCTAGCCTAACAAGGGTGCCTCCAACTTAGCCTTTTTAAAGGCTTTTCTTGTTTTATATCATTTGTACGAAAGTGGTTAGCTTGGTGCTAAGCTGTTTTCTTTTGTGCGGCTGTTATATATGTTTAAACTATACACAAAGTTAGCGTTACGCATATTTTTATTATTGTTGACTGAAAAACGTTGTCAATCAGTAGTAAACAGCATAACAAGCTAAAGGAAAATGATAAAACGGTTGAGTGTCACTGTCATAGACTTAGGAACTACCAGGATGGATAGCAAGGATTAATGTCAGAAAGGCAAGAGAAAGGTGCAATTTGTAAAATAATGACCTCTCTTGCTTGACCTGTGGTCAGATGCCAGTGTCCGGCTTCTGTGCTGTGATAACTCTCCGCTGCCACTGTCCACTACCGCCCAGCCCCCTGGTCAAGTTCAATTCCGGACAGGTGGGGGTTGTTTTAACGGGACGGTACCATCCGAATATTTTCTTTAATGGACGATGAATCTGAAGATATTTTGATTCGTGAAGGACATTTAGAAGTCATGCACCGAAAGAGACAAGATTTTCTGGATAACAATAAAGAAGTTGTTATGACGAAATCTTGTCTGTCTTAAATCAATGCGGGATTTTAAATACATCAGAATAATGCTCATAATTTATATAGTTATTGCAAGTCGTATAACGACATCATTTTTAATTTAATTTCTTATGTCTTTCACTAAAGGGTCAAACGATACTTTAAATATTATAAATAATATTTTAATGAATGCCAAATATAGGTTATAATGATTTTGATGTTTAAATATTTGAACTTCAAATTGACTTTTTCTATATTTATATGTTTTTATTCGTGCGATATTTTACGTGTATCACACTTTCTTTTCCGTTATAAAGTATTAATCAATATCTTACAATAGACTTTATTGAAATAAATAATGCCCTTCTTGTATTACCAACGTTATTGCTTAGTTACTTATAAAGCAAGTTTGCTCGAGAACACGTTCTTCAAATGAAATGAACTTCTTTAGGGTATTTAACATTCACTTGTTAAATTCTATTGTTATATTGATTAAGATATGCCTTTCGAGAAGAGCACAATATGAAAAAAAAGGAAGGAAGAAAGAAGAAAATACTTCATTATTTTGTCTAATACGATAAAAAGAAAATGCACAAAATGTAATCGCCCGGCGACCATGGTCCTCTTAGACGCCATTTTCTAATAAAAAACAGGTTAAAAACACTGCAAGTGCTAGAAACATAACATACATAAAACAGTTAGGTACATAAATTATCTTACAGTTTAAGAAGGAAAAGTCAAATAAAAATTGCCAAGTTGGTGTTGGGGGCAAACAATCTGTGTTTAACATATTTGAAACCAGTTCAGCCACAACGTTTGATAAATGCTCGCACTGCATGATGTATGTAGTATTAAGGAAATAAAGAGATGGCTGACACTCCTTGAAGAGACGATTTTTAAAAAATGGAGCTTTTACATCATCTTATGAATCACACTGTATTGTGTGTATTTTAAATACGTCCTCAGTCTTAAAAAATGTTTACATATACGTTATTCTAGAAAAGTTTTGGTTTATATGACCGGTTGTAACCATGGTAGTACACATGTTGATGTGTAAGCGAATTCAATGTATCTGTAAGTCTACTAACACAGCAAATTCTGAAATAATCTTTTAACAATATGATATAATGACTACTGGTTTGCGGAAAACCATCCCTGAATAATGCATGTGAGTCTATTTTGTCTTTTAAAAGAGCATAGTTTCAAATTATTTAGATAAGAGAAAACATTAGCTGGGAACATTTCATGTTATAACACATGAAATTAGATGAAATAATTCCAACAGAATGTATATACTTATGGATTTTACTTGTCTGTTCACAAAAATATAGACAGAAATACAACAATACGAATAACATAAATGGCTTCTTTATTCATTAAAAATACTACGCACACAGTTTTGAAATGCACCACACTTCATTATTATATTAGTGTCATAACGGAAAATTGATAATTTGAATGGTTATTGTGACTTTCCTTAATTGTCATAAAGTTGAGAAAATTGACAGAAGAATGGTGACATCTTGCATCTTCATGTGACCCATTCACGTGTCACGGTCTTGAAATAAACTTTAACAGCACTAAAATAAATGAAATTGTTACTAATTAAGCAAAATTCTTTCAGATGAAACAAACCGGAGCCATTTACGTGTTTGTTTCGCCCGCCACTTGTCGACAAGTCTCAATACGGCCCAACCATACGAGTCTTCATTGTCTAAGTGTCACTGTTTAGCGGCTATCAATGAGCGGTAGTTTTAATTGCATTGTCTCCCTTGTCAGCAGGTTGGGAGTGTAATGGCTGTCACACTTAATGAACTTTTCTTCAAATACCAGCACTTACGGTTTGCACTTTAATTATATTACTGCTGGCATGTTATCGCTTACATTTGTACCACATAGCAGCACATGTGAAGCGCGGAGCACATTAAGCGTGTCTCCTGTTATTGGGAGGGTTGATGGCGGATGGGGGGAAGGTTGATTGAGGAAAGGGAGGGTTAGGAAGAACAGGTGCTCTTCTGAATAATTGTCATTGAGTTAATGTTATTGATGCGGATTAACTCGAGAGGCAAGTTAACATGTTATGGTGACCCACAGACAGATGGGGTTCAGGGGGTCTTGGGAGGGTCTTGGGGGTACACGAAGGTCTCGTTCGGAACAGTCAGGGGGAAATTTTAAGGAAACCCAGGGTCAACTGCCAAATTTAATTGATTTCAAACACACCTGGATACTACGTTAACAGAATTAAAGGAATTCATAACGAAGTAATATAACGGAATTTTAGATTTTAATGCGTTGTTTGACTTAGTAATCGGAATTAAGACATAAAAAAGTCGAATAAGCTGATCTTGTAATTGTGGGTACATGTTTATTTTGAAATAACATACTACCCAACCACCTCTAGCCATGTACATTTACAAAAATGTTATTTTGAAGGGATGTCTTCCTCTTCCAATGTATGTCCTTAATAAATGAGATGCATGTTATTTTCTTTATGCCCGTTTTTAAAGTTCTAAGATAACAAACCATCGTATGAATTTTAAATCTTTAATTCCTACACAGGTGCAATGAGGTGATGGTTTAACATGACATGATAACCCCTTTATACTCCTTTCCTGTGCGAAAACAATGATAAATATGACAAGTTTTTGTAGTTATCAAGTTTCAAAGAAGATTTCTACAGTTAACAGTCCACTTCAGAAAGGTGGCTTATCATTGAAAGCCTCAACTATTATGGGATAGACGAGAGACTTAGATTAATATGGATTGCACTTTTACTGCCCAATTCAACAGTCCTTAAAACCTGAATAAATGGTATAATGAAATCAATTGTTTGAAAATAGTGGAAATAATCGTTATTTCTCGAAAACAGAAATGAGGATAGGTCCAGTAAATATATTTGTCTTAAGCTCAAAGAGAGAAGGGGGCGGGCTAGAAAGATTCTCCACCTGGATCGTTCAAAAATGGCAGAACCTTACATAGTTAACCTGTTTCAACCCTTTCTCTTACAGAATCACCAGTTTAAATTACACATAAAACTACATCGCTTATCAGCTCTCCAAAAAAGTGCAATTTTGAATGGCGTAAACAATGAGAGATAGTAATACGGCGGAGATGGAGCTTGTTTTGTCTCTCAAGCTCTGATCTTTTATGTCTATCTTATTATCGTCCTTCCCCGAAAGATTCTACCATCTAGTCACGTAAAACCTGCACGCTTGTTAATCCTCTGCTATTCACAGCTAATAACGTGTGTAAATTCTTTCCCGAATAATCAGTAATTTGTACTCCCTCGGCACGCGACAAAGCAGACGAAATGACTTTGGTGTCGTCTGCCCGGCCGCCATTTTGGAAACGATAGGGGCTAAGGACAAATCGGGTAGAATAGATAGGTTTGTTTGTTTAACTGGTACTTGAAGGTTAATCTCTGCCTGTACATGGCACGCAAAGAGTTAATGATCGTTTGAATTCGGAAAAAAACAATTACAATTTAGATTTTAAAAAAGATTTGAAAAACTTATTGCCAAATATTGGAGTCGCAGTTAGGGTATCGCTGAAATTTCTTCGATTGTGTCCCGTTAGGATATTGTATCACAGCCCAAACCTTGCTATGATATTACAGCAATGACCTAATTGTCACCGTATATGTTGAGACTAAATATTTCAATGAAATTTATTTGACATAAAAACAGGCACCAAACGTACAAATGGATAGCCTCAGTGACAGCCAAATGAAAAACCAAAAGTGGCTTTGAGGTAAAATTACATAACCCTTCCCCTTAAAGTCGTAATTTAGTCATTCATGTCGTACATGATATCCTACGGCTTTCAATAAAATCACGGTATCAGTTGCTTGGCTTAGACCCAAATTAACAGATTCGTTACATAAAATGTGCATGAAGTTAGATTTGAAATGAAAATTTCTACGAAGGAGGCCAAAACACGGGACAAACTCGATTGATACTTCAAAGAAAAATTTACTTTTTAGTTTTTTTCCAGAAAGAATTCATGTACTTTGTCCTATGTTGTAAATGAAAGGGATTGAGACTTGGACAAAATAGGCCTCATTATTGAAAATCTAACATTATAGACATTGTCTCTTCTTGACAAGGACAACATTTATGCATATTGGGCCAAAAAATTATCACTTACATAAATCTTTGATGTAAAGTTTGCAGTAATTTTAAACACTGCGTGCTTCCTAAACTTAAAAGAAACATTACACAAACCTGTTTGATATCGCTAAAAATGTTCATACATTCCACATTTTTTTTCTACTGTAAAGCAAACGCCGAATTTGACCAGCTTTGAAGCCTAAAGGTGTGCGTTGCCAAAATGCAGCAATGACTTTAATTTTATTGTAATTGGCGGATAGTTGTATCTGACAGAAGCCATGTTAACCAATTTCAGCGTTCATGTTCAGATTGAGAAGTTACAATAGTTCAAATGTGAAACTGTAAGAATTTAATTGATTGTAAACAACTTCAGAGAAACGGCCGAAGCGTGACTCATTTTACATCTATATATTAACAAGCCAATGAAACAGTCAAATTCATATAGAGTAAATAATTATTCCGTTAAAGAAGTTCAATAACATGATATTGTATTTTAAAATCACGTTAAATTGAACTAGAAAAGAATGCCATTTATAGAAATGAGGTGAGTTAAATTCTTCTTATTGTAAACAACTTCAGAGAAATGGCGAAATGTGAATCAGTTTACATCTATAACCATGCCGATGAAACAATAAAATTGATATTTGTATTATAAAAATCACGTTAGATTATACTATAGAAATGAATGTCATTTATAGAAAGGAGTTAAATTCTTCACTTATTAGTCATGACAACGAACTTGAACATGAAGATGACAGATAATCGTGTTTATTTTGTTTCAAGAAAGGGATGATATAAATATAAAAAAACTGTCATATTTCAGTAAGTATTGTTTTTGACGGTTTAGACAGGTGGGTATACAAGCAATCTCGGAGACTAAACATCTTTCATCGAAAGTTGTATATATCAACTTGATGTATCAGGTTATTCTCATTGTAAACATACTGATATAAGTTTCTAGAAACAAGATATTTTAACTGTATTGAATATTTACTTTAACAGAATTATAGTATCTAGAGGTGAATCTTGACCATATAGTTGTTGATTCATGGACCCCCATAGTGAAAACCACAAAAAATTAATGTCAAATGATGAAAATTCTATTAGATATGCCTATCTGTAAAATAAGACCCCCAAAATAAGCCAACGGAAAATATATTGAATGGGTTTATCCTTTCATTTTCTGAAAGTGCAGTAGTGTGAGTCTACAAATATACACCGCCTTTGTACTATTCCTATATGGATACACATATTTTGTTGTATTATGCCTATAAGTATACACTTATGTTGTTCCTTTGATAGTACTATACACAAAGGATGTTCCCTTAAGTGTGCAAACATGCTAATGTACTTTTCCTATACGTATGAAAATATGTTGTACTTTTCCTATACGTATTTCCTGTTGTATTTTTCCTAAGTTTACAAATATGTTGAATGGACAGCCGAGAATTGGCGAGTATTGTGTACATAGACTCTTTCAGTGTTCTCATCACTGCGAGTTTGAGTGTACGAAAACAACTTCACAGATTATCGATCTTTTGATTTACCGAATAATGTCACATTAACACATACAGAGATCTTCTTTAAACCCCGTTATCATAAAAAGACCATAATAATTAGAATGCTTATATTTCATTTGATTTCACAACAAATAGAGCACAAAGCGCTAAACACAATTTGTCGAAAATCATACAAATGATGAAAGTAAGTACGATGAACATTTGACATTGTGTCTTAGATTAAGAATTGAATTATCACCACCATAACAGCTGATGATAATCTAAAGGCACTATAGCTTATTCTATTCCTATTAGATGTTGTAAGGCATATGAGGACATAGGCACTCACTTTAGCTTCCTATCGTTGCAATTGAAATACTCAATATTCAATACAACGACCCGTAATCAACTATGAAAAAGTTAAGACGGCCGAAGTCAGCTTAGAGATATACAAAAATGTAAAGTCAACTGTGCACAAGATTGAAAAAATGGACAGTTGAAAACGGCTTAAATAGTAATGTGTGTAGCTTTTGAAGTTACCTAATCTGAACGGAGAAAAAAAGGATGAACTATTGGTTATTGAAGATAGAAAGAAAGAAAGGATGAACTATTGTTTATTGGTGATACAGAGAAAAATTAAACGCCATTAACAGGTATGTACCCTGCATAAAAAGAATGCCCGGTGGTCGGGGGTTAATTTTTGTACTGTCAGTGCTCACTACAGTTTCCTGACACTGAGGGGGTGAGTTACAACCCACAAAGGGACTACTCCCGAAGAAAAAAAAGCACTATTGAAAATTTTTATATCCCAAAGTTAACAATGTTACATCAATTTACTATCTAAATGACATGCATTTCTAAAGGAAAAGAAATTAAACATATCCCGTGATGACCAGAATGAACATTGTAAATGGAGAAGGTTGTTGACACAAAAATGCATAAAGCTTATTCTTCTGGTTAAAGTTCATGTTTAGCCATGATAGGATTTCATGTATAGAGGGAGATAAATATAGTTGTAAGTATTGCGGTTTAGACCTTCCAATAAAACGTCGTTGGAAAAATTCCCTGGCTTGTTAAAATGTAACTATTGGAGTGAAAGGATTACAGAAGATACGTGTATGTATTGCGTCTTAAGACCTTCCAATAAAACGTCGTTCACAGAGACTGGATAGAGGTATTATCTCTCTGATAACTGTCATCAACTTATCTCTGCAGTGTTTAACGACACTCGATCCCACGTTCTGAGATACTTAACAGGTAGAGGAAATAAAGCCTATTGTTGTCAATACGCCAAGTGTCAGCACGGAACTGGAGATGAACCCAAAACTGCATCTTGTCTCCAAACCTTCCATCAATATCGTCCCTAGCTCCAAAACCTCTGCAAAACCTTATCATTGAGAGCATATTATCTTTTCTTTCTCGCGGATAATGCCTATAATTATGCCGTAGTGTGAAAGAGAGTCTTATCATCGAGTCATTATCTCCAGCCGTAATCTATCCCCGAACGCTATAAGAGCAAAGGATTGGAGGGAGGGGGAGGGGGGGGAGAGGTTTCAAGACGAGGGTAAAGTGGGTGTTCATCCTTACACTGTCATATGTCTGGGAGCGGGGGTTATCCCGGGGGTAAGGTTTTCGCCCCAAGACGAGGGTGACGGTTGAAGGGGGTCATCTAAAAACACATTGAGGTGTATTGGAGAGGTGGGAGTGGGGTCATTCCTCGGGTAAAACGCTAACATTTTCATCTTCATGGCAGGAAAATACGAGAGAAGGGGTGGTTTCGAGAATCTAGCAGATAGGCAAATCTGGCGCGTTATGTTGACTTCACATGTCTTGGCGGCTGACCTTGGTTCTGTTCCTCGCAATTCGGCCTGATCTGACCACGGTCCACTAGCTCGGTGACATTATTAGCACTGGCACTAAGTAGGATGACCGCTAGACGGAGGCGAGATCCGTCATTACCTCATTTGCTTCGAGTGGTTTCAAGCAAACTATTGTTTCTCGAATGAACAACTGTTCATTGATACTGAAGGTACTTGGTTAGTTTGAAACTCTCTCTGTCTCTCTCTTTCTCTCTCTGTTCTCTTTCTCACTCTTTCTCTTTCTCTATGTCTCTTCTCTCTCTCTCTCTCTCTCTAAACGATAGACTTAGACATGTTAAACTTAATGGTCAATCAGTTATAGTCGGTTCTAAAAACTAATGGTTAATTTGTTATAGTCCCAAGATACATATGAAACATTTAATCAATAATTCAATATTTCAATCAACACATTGTTTAAAGAATTCATGATAAACAAAAATAACTATCGGAATGATCGTTACAGAAGAAAAGGAAGCTATTAACTTCACGTGATCAGTGAAGCGTGTCCTCACTCCCATTTCGCCGCACCACTGCTCTCTGATGCGTGTCCACTTCAGTCCATTATGACAGACTTCGGCGGATGTTGGTCATATCGGAATATTAAAAATGATTTGAATACGTCCACTGGCCCGTAATATCATGGACAATATGACGGAGATATGTTCCATTGGATCTTCAAAACAGTGGCACTTGTCATCCGTCTGTAGCGCATCTAACTGTAGGATATCCACTACATTAATACATGCCATATTGTGGTAAATATGGGAACAAATATGTGGAATTACCTTTCAACAAGGGTATCCGTAACTTGAAGGAAATCTCTTGTTTTGTTGACAACTTGTTTCAGGAAGTGATTTGAACATTTAAAGTCTTAACGGACATGCTTTGAGGAGTTGTTGAAGTGTGTCTCCCCCGAATTCCCCTTTTCATTATCTTTCTGCCCCTCCTGTATACACAAGCGTTATCTTGTCCCCTCTCATCGCTTAACGCTCCCCCTCCCGACCCCCTCCAGGGACGGGTCACAGAGAACCTGGGAATATCCGGAAAATAATATTTTCAAGAATTTCTATGAAAGGTTGATTTCAATGAAAAAGTATTTTAGGTTTGCTGAATCACGTTCCAATATTTATGAATGAAATGCGTCCTTTACGTGCGGATGCAAATACCCAAAGGAAGTTTATGTTTGAATTATTACAATAAAGCAAATTACATGTGTAAGAAAACTTAGAGATACCAAATGTGAGTTGTTGGATATTATCTATGAAATAATGATGAAATTCATTTATCATATTAACAAATTATTTTAACATTGATACATGTTTTTGAAGATTTACAATAAGAGACACATATCATTAGACTACGAAGGATGGACCAAAATAAAACTATTCTCATGGCATTTTTTGGAGACCTCAATTAATTCAAAATTTTGAAAAATATGTTCAGTATAGTCGCCTAAAATACTCTCTATATCTTTTTAATAACAACATGCTAATGATTATTATCTTATTAGTAATTACTTTGTCACCTGTCCTCATTATACCTGAACAGGTGAGAAAATTACCTGGGGAATGAACAATGGGCAATCGATTACACAAGCAAAAACTGTATATATGTAGACGAACTAATTGGTAATTGAGTAGTCTGCCCTTAACAAACACTATTGATACAAAAATGGAAAACATTATTTTTACATATACATTAAGAAAATGATTACATTTTCACACTCCTTTTGGGTTGGCGACTCCATGGGCGGGTACAGGTGATCATCAACATTTTCCACACAGGTATAAATTACTGCAAACTATTATGCTAGAGGCGACAGACACACAAATTGTTTGGATACGGTAGTAATAACTGAAAATGATTATTCACGATTATAGACTTACATACCCATGGTGACAATGCAACTAGAATTTATATCAGTCACACTTTGATTGTCAAACAACTTTTTGATAACATGATGCATGAACTAATTTTACATGGTATCATTTTCATCTCTTGCATCGTGTTATAACATATTTTTCATAGATTTTGTAGGTTTGAATATAGACGATGTCTTTGAACTTTATATTGCCAATACCTTTACATATGTCATTGAAAATGTCTTAGTACAAATAGATCATTTATTACATGAATAGCTACATAGATAAGTACAAAAGATAAGTATATTCTGAAAGAAAATTGAACTAGAAAAAGGTGAAAGATAAAGAGGAAGAAGAAGTGAAGCTGAGAAGAAGATGGAGATGAGAAGAAGATGGAGATGAGAAGAAGATGGAGATGAGAAGATAATTAGGGAAAGAGGAAGTAAGTTCTGAAAGAGAATTTAAATTGGAAAATAGAGAGAAATTGAGGAAAAGAAACGATAAAGAAGAAGAAGAGGATCAGAAAATTTTGATGAAGAGGACAAGTTAATCCTGAAAGTGAATTAGATTAATAAATAAAGAGGCAGATTAAGATGAAGAAGAAAAGATAGATTATATAAAGAAGACGATGGAGATGAAAAAGATGAATAAGAGATAAATAAGAAATTTGAGATTAGAAGATGAAGAAGAAGATGGAGGTTAGATGATATAGAAAATGGAGATGTGATGATGATAAAGGCAAAGATAGAATAGAATCAAATTAGGAAAAGAAAAGGAACAGACACGTAATAAAACCCATTAACGTTTATGCCCTTGCAACAATGAAACTAAATCTTTTACTCGTATAAAGGCATTAGATGAAACAGAAATTCTGCCGATTAGTGTCATTACGATATTGCATGTTACCCATATATGTTTCATAAAAGAATATATAGTTGCCAAAGACATTTTCACAAACATCTCTAATTTGAACCAATGGTAAATACATCTTAAACGTATATATGCGTGTATACATTTATATGATAAACAGAAAAGTTCACCGTTATTAAAACCTAATCCCCATCCTTACTGTCTGTTCAGCTGCCTTAACTCGAGATATGTTCAAGGTTACACCGATACATATTTTTCATCATTATCGCGCACTGCAGAAATTAACGAAAAAATGTTATATGCAAAATCTAACCGTTGACAGTCTCATCAAGGAATCAACAGATGCCAGAATATCACTGCTGATTCTAGCAGATGGCCTATCAATTCCTCCAGTCGACCCACAACCTCAACACCAGACAATAAACCAATCTGTCGTTCCCGCTCCTCTATGATCCTCTGTGTAAAGCAAGAATAGGCGAGGAACATGAACCAGTTAATTAGAGAAACTGGGTCAGTGGTCGTAACGAATTTGAATAAATTACCAGACTAGGTCAAGCATTTGAAGGAGAATGTCAAATTAATGAGCAAACTGAAGTGTTTGATGAAGATTAAACCTCAATCTGTGATGAAAATAGAATCCTCTTTTCATTCTTCCTGACACTGACTCCATGTCTTCAAGACAAAGAGTTGTTAAGGTGTGAAGTGAACAATAAAAGTAGGAGAGATTAACGGATCTTATTTTCATAAAAACCTTGAGATAAAAGAAACAACAGTTGAACCATCATTGTGAAGATATACAGCGAAATAAACACTATCATTGACAATATCAACTGACAAAGATGATGTGATTACTGTTTATTCTTTTATTGTTATTTATCATTTATCTATTATGTATTTTAAAAAATTCTATGTGTCTCATGGGCCTTCAGAGACCGGCAAGTGTACTTTTTTAATGTAACAATGCTGTTCACACTTATATTGTACAACCCTGGTGAGACAATAATAACACAATTTTCCTTCTTTCCTTCTTTTCGTCAGTTTCTATGAGGATCAAAACGAATAAAATGATGATTATTACTAATGTTTTTTTTTCATAAGGAATTTGTGAAATTGAACATGATGAAATAAACTCATATAGGGTTACTAGATTTATATCTAATAGCCCTGTATGTAACTGTGGATATCACTTTGAAGATGCGTTACATTTTTTTCTCACCTGTCCAAATTTTAATGACATAGGACTAAATGCATATTTCTTTCGAAAAGGGTTTAATCTGTTGTCAATTTTATTCGGTCACCCAGGCTCATCAAGAGGATAACCTTGAATTATTAAAATCTGTCAATGACTTAATCATTATATCAATGATATAAAATAAGTTAGTAAACATTTATTGTTTTATATAAAGTGTCCAACATAATCATGCTCCTATAGTGTTCTAATTATTGTACCTGTATTATATACTAGCCCATATGTTCGTCACTTTTTTGTAATTGTATATTTGCAGCAAGCGGCATTTATATAAGCTTGTATTTGCTTGTTTGCCAATCCCGTTTCAGTTTTGAAGAAATAAAATATGTTTAAACCAAACTCATATACAATTGTACAATCAGTTATGTACTGAAAACATTTACAAACATTTATTTTTTTATTTCTATATGGAACATAACATGCTTACTTCAAGATGCAAATGCTAATCTCATGTGCTTATGACCACAATCGAGACAAAATGTAAGCAGAAATATTCCCTCTTTTATTTTATAGCTCTTGAAAACTAACACTGGACATATGCAATCACCGATTGTCGTAAACTATAAGCAAGATGTCAGTTCAATCTGAAACTATCAAACGGCGAAACTAGTTCAAACATATTTCACATCAGGACCTATCAGAGTTTGTCGTAGAATCTTTACCACCCATAGTTCGCTAGTTCCAGCCGAAGCTCGCAGGTTTCACCGCAATGCATAGCCACAATGTTGTTGCGGGCTTGCTCCCTGCAATAATACTATCAGCCGCGATATAAGTGAAATAATCTAGAAAGCGGCTTTAAAACCCCAACTCACTCACTCACTCACTCACTCACTCACTCGTAGAATCTTTTATCATCTAAGAAGAAAATACGAGAAAACAAATTAATCCATGGTTAAATTATAGTTCCATGTAAAAAATCTTTTTTAATGCATAACCAAATGTAAGATAGTAATTTAGTTGACTGTTTTACTTTTAGTGAAATGCTTAGATATTAATGTATTCTGAAAAAGACGAATAGAATTTCCAAAATGATTGAAAACATTTATTCGGGAATGAATTTCATTCTTAACTTTTAAAGGAAAGTTACAAGTTGTATACATTTTAACAGATATGATCCTTTATTGGATGAAAGACTTTTTCATTTCCCTCTGTTTAAATTGTCCTGGTTTACCTTTAAAAACTACAAAATAGTTTGCCCAATCAATATTTGTATTAGCTACCTCATTTTCATTTCAACTCACCAATTTGCTAAAAGAATTTACCAGAAGAGAGAAAGAAAAATATTTTTATTTACAAATCTAAATTTTACAATAACCCATGAATATCTGCAGAGTTTACAAAATAGTTTTGAAAACTGAACAGGCGAATTTAATATAAGGCAAAGTCTTTGAATACTCTAGTAATAAAAAAACAAGATTGATATGTGAATGAATACATTTACAAATACCTGGACATAATTTCCAAATTACAAAAGCAAATAAAACAATAGAGTCAAGCACAAATTAAATTTTCTAAACATCTACTGCTCCTTTTTAAAATCTATCTGATATCTCTGTATGCATTTTTGAAAAACAATTTTATTTCTATACAAACTGCTAAAATAACATAACCAAACTATAATTTTTTCTTAATCTTTTACAGTTAACGTTACTCAAGTACACCTGCTGAAAAAGAAGTTGATAAACTGTCAGATTATATAAAAATATGGAAAATATCAATATTTGACATAAACTCAAACAAACACAGTCATATTTCAAAAATGCACTTTTTGTCAACTTATTCTCATAAGTCCTAATAAGCCTGTCAAGATAAACGTCTCCCCAAAGCCAAGTAAATCCAAGACAAAAAGAATTTTTTTGTTAAAACGTGAGAAAAAATCGAAATCATTCCGGAGTTACTCTACATCCGGATATTGTAAAATAAAAATAGTATGATAATGCTAATGAGAAAACATCTTCTATTGTCCATCTTTCCCCCACGTCTTCTCAATGGGGCGGAACCTTCTCCAACAGTCTCCGGTTGTCCAGTTGGAAAATGGGGACCAGCGTTATATTTGTACTCTTAAGTCGAATATCACTTATAATGACTTATGGTAATTCTAGTATTGTAGTCCTGTTCGTTTGAAGCCAATGGAGCGAGGGTTACACCTCATCAGGGCTAAAAGCAAAGCAAATACAGATCAGAGTTAATGGGAGTTTCATACTCACTCTATCAATATAGTGTTTCGCTGCATTAGCCTAATATTCCATATCGAATCACTTAACATCCTCAACAGGGATAAATCATCATAACCCAGTCATGTAGTGAAATATGAGTTTGACATTTGACCTCTGATCTCTAATACCGCTCTCAAATGTATGTTCCGCCGACTCTCAGAACACTTCTAAAATACCCGGAAATCTTCACCCCGCAAAGCCTAGTTAAGCTGTTTTGGCTTGGAAGGATCAACAACAAAAATGCAGATGAAAGTCAACAACTTTAAATTGTTGGTCATATTACATCCATCAATAAATCATTTACATAAACATTCTCAAGTATGTTTTTATGATTTGGAGTGACTGTTATCCCCCTGCTTGATATACTTTTCAAATAATCCGAAATCCTTGGTAAAGTCAATCTTATATAAATTTTGATGGACACCAACTTTGATCTACCTTTATTTTATACTAAAAGTATTCCACAATAATCTCAAGTGTCAATAATGCAGAGATTGTTGAATTTCAATAATACCCGAGGCAGACAAAGAATAAACACTCAACTCAATTATAGAAAACAGACAAGAGAGCGAATGAACTTATCATAAAGATAATTATAGAGGATTGAGAGAAAAAATAAGAATACATGGAATTTGATTTATAGACAAGAAAAGAAAGAATCTGGAAGTTTAGTTTACAAGTTATGGGTAATCAGAAGACAATGTCGATAGCAAGAGGAAAAATAGTAAGAGAAGTAAAGTATAAAGAAGAGGAAGAGGAGATATCATTGAGAAACGGAGACGTGGAAGAAGGGAAAGATATGGTGATAGGAAAAGAAGGATGAAGACACAACAGGAAGAAGAAGAATATGGATAAAGATTTAAAGGGGAATGAGGATCAATGATAAGGAGATAACATAGAAATTTGGAATAAGGATAAGGATATATGAGGGAGAATAATTACATGGATGTGGGCATGTGATAGAGATGAGAAACGAGAATAAGGATGTTAGCGGGAGAAGAGGAATACATATAAGGATAAAAGACGGAGAAGAGAAATAAAGTTAAGGATAGAGGAGGGAGAAAGGGTATAAGAGAAGAGGAATAAGGATTAAGATGTAAGAGGGAGAAGATGAATAACGATAGGGATAGAGGAGTGAAAAGAGATATAAGAGAAGAGGAATAAGTATTAAGATGTAAGTGGGAGAAGAGGAATAAAGATTAGTATAAAAGACGGAGAAGAGAAATAAGGGTAAGGATAGAGGAGGGAGAAAAGGATAAGAGAAGAGGAATAAGGATTAAGATGTAAGAGGGAGAAGAGGAATAACGATAGAGATAGAGGAGTGAAAAGAGATATAAGAGAAGAGGAATAAGGATGAAGATGTAAGACGGAGAAGAGGAATAAAGAGTAGTATAAAAGACGGAGAAGAGAACTAAAGGTGAGGATAGCGGAGGGAGAAAAGGATAAGAGAAGAGGAATAAGGATGAAGATGTTAGAGGGAGAAGAGGAATAAAGAGTAGTATAAAAGACGGAGAAGAAAAATAAAGGTAAGGATAGAGGAGGGAGAAAAGGATAAGAGAAGAGGAATAAGGATGAAGATGTAAGACGGAGAAGAGAAATAAAGGTAAGGATAGAGGAAGGAAAAGAGAAATAAAGGTAAGAATAGAGGAGGGAGAAAAGGTATAAGAGAAGAGGAATAAGGATGAAGATGTAAGACGGAGAAGAGAAATAAAGGTAAGGATAGAGGAGGGCGAAGCCGTATAAGAGAAGAGGAATAAGGATTAAGGTGTGAGAGGGAGAAGAGGAATAACGATAGGATCGATAGAGGAGGGAAAAGAGAAATAAAGGTAAGGATAGAGGAGGGAGAAAAGGTTTAAGAGAAGAGGAATAAGGATGAAGATTGAAGAGGGAGAAGAGGAATAACGATAGGGATAGAGGAGGGAAAAGAGAAATAAAGGTAAGGATAGAGAAGGGAGAAGGAATTAAGAGAAGAGGAATAAGGATAGGGATAGAGGAGGGAAAAGAGAAATAAAGGTAAATATAAAAGAGAAGAGGAATAAGGATGAAAATGGAAGTGGGAGAATGGGAATATTGATAACGATATAAGAGGGGCAGGGAATAAGTAAATGGGGTGAAGGTAAAGGGAAATAAAGATAAAAAAGAGAGAGCTAACACGAAGAAAACCAAGTACAGAGGAGGAAAATGGATGACCATCTACACTGAAACGTCGCAATCCTGCAATAAAGAAGTTGTAAATCCATTTATCACGTCTCTTTTCATCTCACCAACTTCTAAATGCCTCTCAAAGAAGTCATCAGCAAAGGTATCAAAAGGTATACGAACTTTCACATTTTCAGAAAATGGGAATTTTTTTATTTTAATATTCTTACAATTTGATTGTTCCTTTTTTTGTTCGTAATATTTTGATGTACTTGTTATTTATTGTTCATATTTCTTAGGTCAACAAAAGTAGGATACGATTGCAGTGTATATCACATACATTAATTGAGCAACGGCGTCATACTTGTGAATACGTCAGTCATTTTTTTAAATAGGATATATCCGTCGGCAATGTGCGCAGTTCGTTCAAGTGTTTATCAATATTTTCGTTCAAATGGTGCACTTTAACAAAAGATGTAATGATAACTTTATGAAGACGTAAACTGTAAAGACGTAAAATGTTTTTCACACGCTTAGTCTGCATGAGATCCAACGTCAGCCTGTGCATAATTGTAAGCAGCATATGTGTGCATGTTGATCGCACATTCAAATAACTCACTCGTCTTCTAGCAGATTGTTTTCGCAGAGATATGCCCTAAATACATAAAACAAAAGTCTGGCTCCCTGTTACGTGGATGTCGTTAGAAATTAAAAAAATACAATTACTCGAGAAATCGTATTATGACTTATAAAGGATTTAAATCTTTGTATGATCCGATTGAGCGTTTGTCTCTCACTAATGAATGCAATTTTCGGGAATATCGAAACGGTTAACTTGAAGTAACTACTTGTTTATTTGCTTCATGAAGTCCAAGACTAAACTCACTTACCTAAACAATGTTTGCATGTAGATGTAATACAGTATTTGCACATGTGGAAAATATGACATCGCTTTGATTATTATTATCATTAATATTATAACTAATATAATTAATACACCAACATTTACAAATAAATAACGCGAAGGAAATTCAATTGAGAAAACACACACAAAGTATAAATTATAACAGTATAAAGTTCATGCAAATTAAATTTAAAAAATCATATGACTGTTTCTGTTTACTCAATGATTTCGAAGGCATATTTGTCTCGTTTATTTGACTAAGTTTTTATTTGAATTATTCATTTTAAATTTATCTTACAGGGGTTAAACTATAATATGATTAGGTAGCGGAGTTGGTGCATAAGTCTGAATCAGTTGTGACAACTCCATAAGGCCGATGTTTTACAGTAACATTGTTAGAAGCGCCCATATAAGGAACAATGGAAAACCGATATCGATCTAGTTGAAGTAGGCTCACTCGCTTTGAACATGTCTCTAATGATGTTTGAATAGCTAACTTCGTTCATAAGTTTATAACTTTGTTATTACGTTCTCAAATACTGATACATGCAAAGAATACTTATCATATAAACATGTATATATATGTATCCTGTGTAAAAACCGTTAAAAGGTTCTGAGAATTCGTAAATCTGCGAGGAAATTATCATCAAACTACAATGTCCAATAGCAATTAATTACTGTTTTTTTAAATAATGTTATTTATCGTACAAGTTTTAAGTTTTACAATTTACAATTAATGAAAGATAATCATCCTTTCTCTCCAACGGTTGGTCAGTTATTGCCTCTGGACATCTTGACCATACTGTAAGTACTTTGACCACTCTTATCTTTCCTGTGAACATATTGTACCGTGATGCTTACAAACCATTTAACCCTGGACACGCCAGATAAGTTCATTAAATACCGTTCGTGTAGATATCCACTTGAAGCTATACATGTACTGTTGTTCAATCTCGTAACTTAATTTGTTTACGTAATGTTTTCAAGATGAAGTAAACATTCTTTGATGTTTGAAATTGAGTGTTTATGCCCGCTTGAATCTGATGAGGCGGAACTTTGATGTTCGTCATGCAAGCTATCGATGTCAACAAATACTCGAAATGCTGTTTTACATTGGATAAAACCGTCGACTTAACTAACAGTAAATACTCTGATGGTGTTATTTGCTTTAAATTGATTCTTACATAATACATGAGCTACTGTAATCTTTCCTTGAACTATTGAGTCAATAGTGTTTTGTTAAAGGGGCGATGATACTATTTAAAAAAAAGTGATCTCACGAAAACGAAAATTAATGTTTTATTGCAATACAATTTGTTTTAATCAAAAGACGTAGTTCTAAAACGAACGTGCCTAAATTGAATATTTTCCTCTTTTCCTATTACTAATGTTAAAGTTATTGCTGATATCTTGAAACTGCTATGATTATGATTTCTTTTGATATAATCCTTACAATGAGTGAAATAATTTGTTTAATACACTTTTTATAGAAATTCCTATCGAAAGTGATTAAGTAATATTTTCCGGTATGTCAATTAACTGATAAAAACGACTCTCTCGTTAACAGCAGATATCGAAATATCTTTGACCGAGTAATCAACAATGGTATTATATAATAATTACATTACCAAATAGTTCTTCAATGAACACAAAGCAACACAAGTAAGGGCTTATTAACATCATTTACACCTCAAGTCATCATAATCATACAATGACTGACTACGACTAATTGAAATTAGCATGTATGCTACCTACTGTGGAGGAAAAAGCTAGTCGTATGGACAGAGACAGAGCTAAAGATAGAGAGAAATAAAAAGGATAGACACAGAGAGGCGGATAGACAGAGAGCTAGAAAGATAAAAACATAGAGACGGATACACAGAGATGTGGAGATATGGAAACAGAGACAGGAACAGATAGAAAGAAGGACAGAGAAATAGAGACAGAGACGATAAAAGATAGACAGAGGGATAGAGAGATCGAAATAGTGACAGAACCAGATAGACAGAGAGAAAGAGAAATAAAAACAGTGACAGGAAAGGATAGACAGAGGGATAGAGATATAGAAACAGTATCAGGAACAGATAGACAGAGGGATAGAGAGACAGAAACAGAGACAGGAACAGATAGACAAAGGGTTAGATAAATAGGGGCAGAGACGGGAACAGATAGACAGAGGGTTGGAGAAATAGGGACAGAGACGGGAACAGATAGACAGAGGGTTGGAGAAATAGGGCCAGAGACGGGAACAGATAGACAGAGGGATAGAGAAATAGGGGCAGAGACGGAAACAGATAGACAGAGGGATAGAGAAATAGAGACAGAGACAGGAACAGACACAGAGAGACAGATAAAGAAAGAGAGAGAGAAACATAGACCTTAACATAGACTTAGGCAGAGCATTAGAGATAGATAGTAAAGCGCTAGAGAAAGAGACAGATAGATTGAAATATAGACAGAGAAAACATTATAGATAGAAAAAAAGAGACAAAGTGATAGCGAAAGAGACAGAGTGACAAAGAGACGGGGTCGGAGACAGGGATTGAGACAAAAACAGGAATAGGGGCAGGGTTAAGGACAGAGAAATAGAGAGACAGAGAAATAGAGAGACAGAGAAATAAAGAGACAAAGAAAGAGACAAGCAGGGAAATAAAACTGCATCAAATAAAGAATTGTTGATTCACATTTATTTCTCCGTAAGTGAAAGAGAGAATTGGATTGGAAGTGATAAAGGGAGAGAAACAGGGAGACGGCCTAGCAGATAAACAGAAGAACGAAGAGCTGTTGAGATGACATGGAAGAAATAGAGGGTCAGAGACACAAAGACACATTCATGGATCAGTGAGACAGTGAAACAGAAAGATGTAGAAACAGAAATAGCGAGACTGGAAATATAGGGGAAAAAAGAGCAAAGAGATATAGCAAATTAGAGACAGAGAGATCGAGACAAATTTATATTTGATTATAGTGAAACATAAAGTCACACAGTGAAGTGAGATACACAGAGATAAAGTGTTCAGAGAAATAGGGAAACGATAACATAACGATAAAGAAACAGAGTTACAGGGATAAAGATGTCTATAACTAGATGTAAGTGTTAAATGCAAACACTGATTTGGTTACCATACAACGTTTGGATGCAGTCCCCATACCTAACATTCATACATTTAGGAAATTAAATTCAAATCAAATTGTAAATACCGAACAACTCCTTTAATGCTGGACATAAATGATCACAAATGCACGTACTGGCGACATCAATAGAATATCTTCAGTTGTTGTTTATGTACAGGGGGATTGCATTAATAACCTGAACAGGGAAGGTTTCAACGATCGACTGGAATAGGTTAGCAACCAAGTGTTTTTAGTTAGGCACCGATAACAGTTGTAGCCGCTTGTGTACTAATAAATGAGTAATCTGGATTTATTCGAATCTTCAAGTTTCAAGTCAGGGCTGCCAGTGGCACGAACTTGACCGGGGTTACATCGAGCGTGTACCCTTCCGTCTATACCCTCTCAACCCTCCCTCTCTCCCCCAACTCACCCCCGCTTTACCCCGACAGACTGGGGTGTTTACATTCAGACGATAGAGGATCCCGATCCTTTGCATCAAAGGCATGAACCCCGACTTTATACAGGGTCACGCGAATTCAAGCCGTCAGCACGCGTCTCGGGGTGGTGATGGTGTTTGGGTAGGGGGGGGGGGGGGCTCAAAGGTTGGGGGTGAAAAAATGTTGTATAAAGCTACATTATGAGGGGGTGACGGGACTTAGGTATTGGGGGATAGGTTGTGAGGAAGGGGGTTTAGGTGTATTTTGGAAAGGCTAGGGTTATAAAGATGGTAGGAAGAGGGGAAAGGGTGATTTATTAAGTTACGTTGGTTTAAGTATTGCCAGATTTATACGCTTCTTATCTCAGGAATAGTTTGTCGGTGATAGATTCAATTTTACCCCTCTAAAGGAAAGAACAGGGGAATGTGAAATAAGTTTATGTTTGATTAGGCTCAGAGAATTGACGGGGTAAGAGTGAGAACATTAAAAAAATGGAACGCTTTATGTTTGGAAAATACTTAATTTTCCTTCTCGTTGCTTTCTAACGAGGTTGTTGTTTTGGACTAGGTTTGGAATGTAAATAAAATATCTATTATCAATTTAAGTTAAACAAACAAGCGTGTAAAAGCAACGTGTGTATCACTTTTGAGATCTTTCTAAAACTTAGGTAATTACTGCATGTTTCGGTTTACCACATATATGGCTGAAACATTAGATTGGTTCATCTATAAAAGATATTTAAAAGAATGCTCACCTATATCACAACAGGGAATTTCAAGAAGAATGGCGGTATTGAATTTTGAATTATTAATAAGGAAGATAAGAATTTCTGGATAACAACTTCTTTATTGTGAAATTTACAATGTTTTCGGAATATATGCTGACTCCTTCATTAATTGGGATGTAAGGATTATGAAACCATTGAAAAAGAGTAAGGAAACCTAATTAGATAGACTAATTAGATAAGAATTTAATGCAATGTTAATGTGGTTTTGCAGTAAAACGTGAGGTAAGTAAACACCTTTATTGAAATAGTCGGTACATTAAATTATTAATGTTCATCAAAATGCCATCCTTGAAAAATGTTACAATTGAATCTGCTTGAATCATGTATTGATAGAATACATAGAAAACAGGAAACCCCTCAACTCTCATACATAGATTTACGTATACTGATGTTGACTCTTCGATTCCATTCTCATAGGGTACTGATTAGCGATGGTACTTATCCGAGACGAGCGGTCAATGTGATAAACGACCATTACGAAATATTGACGTTTGAAATATAACGATGCTTATTAACTATGAAAGAATTATATGTACGGTATAAATCGGGGCACGGAATCTGTAATTATTCGCCTTGAAGTTGGATCCAATATCTCAATCAGGTGCCTGCATTACTATACACGGGGTGGAGTCCGTCTCTCTTTATTGAACAAGAGCACATTACTTTACATCGGGATACACTGGTCAGTGCAGGAATGGGGCCAGGGTGGACAGATGGCCGGGTGGGGAGTAGATGAGGGTGGACCCTTCTTCAAGGAGGGTAATTTCCCCCCAGTGAGGTGATTAAACAAGCTGAAGGGGGAAGGGGGCAGAATGTCTAATGGACCAGATTGCGTGTGCTGGGGACAATGAACCCCCAATCTTAACTTTCCCATCTAGGTTATGGTCAGTCTCGGGGGAACCAATTCTGATATTTCAAACCATTTCCATCTAACCACATGGCGAGGTCGTGTGGACTTCTTTCCCCCCAGGCAGTTGTTGTAATTGAAATCTAACGCTCTGATTATAAATCTAACGCTTTCATTGTAAACTCGATCAGATTTTCAAATATTAAATAACATAGTGTAAGAGGAAACACGAAGCAATAACGCGTGAATAGATCTATAGCAACACGAGCAAGTTGTACTATAGCGGTCCGACCTTCGCCGGGGGGCTGGAGTCGCGTGGCGGTTGTACACCTACATCTACCTGAAAGGTAGGTAGCGTAAATATCAATCACGCCGCCACGTGCCTCCGGGCGCTTCATTACGGCAGATAAATTCAGTCTGTAGATTGTCCGCTACCTCGGATAAGTACCATCGCTAATCAGTACCCGATTACTGCCACTGTACTGATACAATGATTTCATAATGTCCGTTACATGATTAGTCGAATAGTCAATACGGTAATGTACCCCGGGTGGATTGGCTGATTTGTTTATCTTAGTTGATACGGTGACATTCCGCAGTTGATTAAACAGTTTACTAACATGGGGCTTAGTCCTGCTTCAAAAAGAGTCAAAATTGGGTAAGTGAGTGGTCATATATTTAAACTTGTTTTATGTATGTGTGGTATGAGTTAAGCTGTTAAAGAGGCTTTATAGAAGAGAGAACTTGTAATGATATCCATGATCTGTCACTTTAAATATTATGTACATTTACTTTGTACAACTGGTCTTCGGGACACATTTTCTGAGAAAATCTGCCTGATTCTTATTAATAAACTTTGACATTTGGGGCTTTTCGATTTATGTTATTTACTGTATATTTTTAAAGAACAAATCAGATAGCATAATAGTGTTACTGAAATACTTTGAACTGTGCATTAAATATGCATTTACAAGTTATGAAAAACGGCAATCCCTCTTTAATGATTTTTGTTATAATGTTCATTATAAGGTCTATACCATATCTATGACAGAAGATCATAATATTGTTATATCTTTATCAACGTGATCGAAAATAATCGTAAAACATATCCATTCTCAAAATTTATTTTTGCACTACGAGAACAAATCTACGTGATTAATATATTATTACTTGATGTCTGCAATAATTCAACGAATGCATATAGTAAATTATAACAAAATCATGAAGAAGAAAACATGTATTTTTTCACGCAACACCAATCAATAAGTATAGACCTTATATAAGGTAGATAGTATAAAAATGGTACTCAACAAAAAAATAAACAATAACAGAATCACTTAAAACCCAATTCCTTCAGTGTTAACGCCATTTAGACGTTACAGACTGCGAAACGAAAGAATGCTACACAATGCATGAGTATTTCAATAAACCCTAGCATAGGTTACCAGACAATAATACGGTTACACCTGACATTGAAAATTGTGACAGCACATATTGTCGCCGTGCAGTCATATGATCGAAACGTGTAAACTTAAAGTTGTGACGTTTTCATGAGTGTCACTATTAACACTAATTAGCGCCGATCAAATCTGTAACACATTTAATTAGCACAGAGTAAACATGTAACAAGAACATTTGTATCATCATCAGTAACATTTACTCTCAAGATTCCGGCTAATTTGGCCAGCAATGTTCCTGTAAGCTATAATTGCATTACTAAATAAATATTGATGGTAAAATTATCGACCATGGTTAATATGAATCAGAATTTTGTCTCAGTGTACACACGATGACACGCCGTGAGATTGCCTATATACATAGCAACATCGCTGTCACCTGCCTGCCATTTAGAAGCACACTCCGGCCATCTCATTAAAATACGATATGAATATATCTGGCCAAATACAGCTATAAACTTAAACTCCGTGGTAGTGTAAAATGCCAATATATATCTACCCCGATGTTTGATGAGTGTTGTTCGGGAGGTTTTAAAACCAATAAGCTCGTTATGGGGAGCGGGGTGGTCAGTTTCCCTCCATAAACACCGAGCGAGGGGAGGGGTTACGGACAGAGCGGTCACGCTACCGCTGCTCCGCGAGCGCACCAGTTCTAAGAGCGCGTGTGAGTACTGGCGCGCACTGGTCGTGCAGACGCGCGCATACTTAATGCACAGGAGCGCAATTATCTGTAGAGGAATTTGGAACTCAATAAATGCTCATACACTACTTATTTGTTTAGATTAGGATATGGAACTTATTATAAAAAATTTAAAAGGCGATTTTAAGGTCAGATACTTGGTCAAATGTAATTGTTAAATATCATTAATGAAACTAATAACGTTTTTAACTTGTGAACATGATTAAGACTAACTAAATTATGTCAAACTAGTTGCAAGTCTAAGGCGAGACAAATTCGCACGTCACATCTATAACAGTTTGCAGAGCTTCTGTCACTTTCGAGAAATTTAACACGCATGACTGCTTCTCGCGTGGTCTTCAACGCATTGAAAATTTCACCCACCGAAATTCATCTATGATATAAAGCCTTATTCAAGAGATACTATTCAGAGAGAAAAATCTCTTTGGTTTGGGAATATTTCGCCGACTAGGTTGTCTGACAAAGCCTGTAAACTGTGAAGAGACGAGTCCCTTGGTGGACAGACCGGGTGTGAGGAGAGCGGGAAGGGGAGACAGGGCACGCGCGGGGCGCGAGTCGAGAGATGATTGACACCCCGTCAGGTGCGTGTCCGAAATGGGGGCGGAGTCTTCCCTCGCTCAGGCTTATAAGCTCCCGTCGCTCGAGTGGCCTTCTATCTAGTGTTGATACCGGGTGGAGACCGCGAGGTTGAGAGAGACACGAGCCCACCAGCTAGACTGCCCCACATCACGAGACAGACACGCTCCGTACTGCATATCTACCCTCAGTCAACATGTCTACAGTGGGCTGTGTGCCAGTTCAAGCTATCCCAGTATCCAACTGCAACAAGGTGATTCTCACCGGGCCATGCATCCTTCTAAAAGCTACAACCGTGGCCCAGCAAGTCCAGGCCTTGAGGCCGAAGAAGGTCAAATCGGATGACGAACCCGAAGTGTTACGCTGTAAGAGACGGATAGATTTCAGTAAGCTGGGCTATAACCTACCTAAAGCTCAGCCCGCCGCCGTGGCAAGACGCAACGAACGAGAGAGGAACCGAGTAAAGCTGGTAAACCTTGGCTTTGAGACTCTGAGGGAACACGTCCCGAGTGGCAGGAAGAATAAGAAGATGAGCAAGGTGGAGACTCTCAGATCAGCAGTAGACTACATCAAACAGCTCCAGGAGGTGCTGCAGCCCCACTCTACAAGCTCAAGTTGTTCCTCCCCGGAGTCGATCCCTGACAGTCTGGACTCAGCACCATCCCCTGTGTATCAGACCCAGCATCCAGACCCCTCACACACTGTCATCCCAACCCTGGGGTCCCACATCTCTACCCCCATGAGCGACTCTCCATCCCCCAGTTCTTGTTCTGATACTTCATACGACTCTCTCAGTTCCCTTGAGGAGACGGATCTCATGGACTTCTCTCACTGGATAACTGAGCTCTACAAGTCTTCAGATGTCGGCATTAACTTTACAGGTACGTTTGTGTCGATGTTTATATCTGTTCATACTCTAACCATTTACCTTACATTTCCTGTATCGGGGAAAGCAAATGGCTATATGGGCCTTTAGTTAAAGTACGGAATGTGAAATAACTCCAACGTCGATGTAAAGCTTTTCATTTGTTTATTCAATCTGGTAGCCCAAGTGATAATATTTAAGGTGTGTATGGAAATGGCTAGGTAAATAAAAGAAATAAATGGCCGAAGCGGCTTTTATGAGTGATTTCATTCACACGCGTTCTATTTGGTAGATAACTAAGGAAGTTATTGGGGTATGAATGGAGTGTTGAGTCGGGTAGAGCGGGCATGGGGGTGAACTAGAGAGGCGGATAGAGCAAATAGCTGCACACTACAGAGGAAGCCCCAGCTGCTAACTCCCACTACTCACAATGACCGACCCTGAGAGAGAGCGGATGGCGCACTCGCTGTATTCCTTGATTCACCACTTCACCCTATGAAAACAGATTTGTGAAAAGATATCAAATATGCCGCTATCGTGCACTGATATTAAGCTTCAATGGCTCGGGGCTTCTATTTAGAGAACACAACAGGTTCAGACCCTCTTTTACACACGCATTAGCGTATTTAGTTATTCATTCACACTCAATGCATTTTCAATATACTTATATTTTCTCTTTCATTCTTCAGGTGACTGTGAAAACAAGTGCCCCCAAGATAGGTAATCTGGAGATGGTACTCATATTCGGAGACTTCTTAGATCAGGTTTAAAGGACCAGTGCCACGTGATCTTACCAGGGACTCCCCGGCCCCAGAAAATCTGCGAGTTCCCATAACTCCGGGGGTCAGGCCAAGAACCAAATCACGAAGAGAACCCAGAAATCCCTGGTGCAAACCATCGGAAAGTCGATAAACTGTCCCCCCACCGACTCGGGACTCTGTGAGAATTGGGATTGATCAAACGACTACCCGGGACTTAGTCATAAGGTGGGGATGTACCACCCCTGGGGTGGAATCTCCCTGGGGTTGGTAAAGTGCTACCCAAACTGGACTGCACATGAGGACATTGTGAGAGGGTTTCGTTGACGAAACGTCCATCTCAATATCAGGCTCGTGGGCAGCTCGTGCGCGCACGCGACAGTTGGTGACGTCACAACTGGCGTGTTTCAAAAATAGTCATTATCACTGCCGAATTATGTTCTCGTTGTTATCTATTTTGACGATGTTTCTACAGAAGTATATTTTCCCCATGTGTTCAACAAGGCATGTTTACCACAAGTGCTTTACCGAATGTACAAAGCTGTATATATGTTTTGTAAATTTTATCTCTACTGTTATGCTCTGAAAGGAGTTTGTTTGTTGACGGCGGCTTTTGGTACCGCAAGGTGATAATCCCCATAGCATTTTGTACAACTTTACTGTGGACACACAAACTATATTTCTACGAAATGTGCTTTATTTTTTGCAATGAATAAATATTTGTATTACAAATCCGATCTCTCTTTTCTCTTCATCGCTCAGGCGCCAAAGCGAAGCATCAGTTTTGGCGCCATGTATTGGAATGACAATTCTCTTCAATGGTTCGGGTAGTTTTAGTTCGATGAAAGGCTTTTAGTGAAAGCTGTGAAAGAGAGAAATATCTTATGAGAAATGAAACCTAATAATAGAGAACCTTTTTCCATTGTATTTTATAGCTTTGTAGCATAAATTTCATTGTTACATATTTTGATGTACATTTCGTTTGTAATGGCAAGCAGAATTTCTGCCATCTAACAAGGTTCAGAAAGAGAAAAGGTTTGACATACACTAGCCTTTATCACAAAAAACAACACTTCAACTCTCCCATCATCTATGTACGTAGATAACAATATTCACAACCAATTAACAGAAATTTACGTATGATTAAGATCGGGTCAAAATGTTCTTGCTTAATGTAGAAAACAATATTAAAAAACACGTGAATCGAAATGTACGTATTATCAAGATCAGGTCAAAATGTTCATGCTTAATGAATTCCGATGAATTAAATGGAGACATTAGTATGAAAGTCAGGTTGAAAAGCTCACATACAATATGAATAAATGAAAGACACAGTATTCGTTATCACATTAATGTTTATTACCTACACACGCGTTGCCAAATCATAACTGCTTTTAACCATACCTGCGCCAGTAGCGTACACTAAAGACCCTTTTACAACTTCTTACCATCAAAGCGAGAAAACACGGTATAAACTGCTTTACGCGCGAGCAGTCACTATCGTTCCGCATGGCTGCCTGGCGTCTGAACGTGGAGTGAGGATCCCACACACCCCTCCCCCCATTCCCTGACCCCCCTCCCCCTTTGATAGACGCGTGCCGCTTTGTCCCCATTTGGTCTCGACTCGGAGGGTTTATGACGATATGCGAACTTCTATTCACAATGGCGATTTGAGGAAGACCTAATTTTACCGCCTAGAACCATGGAAATGTTTTCGGGGTCGTCTAAAGACTGTTTAGGTATCACTAAATACTGCATTTACATAAAATACCTCTACATACCCTCTGCTTTAATTATGAATTCACTCACGTCCCAATGAGAGAAATTCATAGATAACTACGACATTTATTATGACTTATGCACCCTAGTAATATATCATCATAACGCGACTGAAATGCAACATGGAACTTATTATGCCGAGTGTTTTCTCTCGAGGATATAAAAACTAAAATAATCTTGTCCTATGACGTGATAATCAACTAATTAATTTTAAAAATTTGATAAGAAATATTTACCTATTGTATTTACCTTTTGCTGTGGTTCATATAACAGAAAATATGAGTAGAAATACTATACGAGTGATTTTTTAAGTCTTGAACATTTTTATTAACTTTGCTGCATGTTGAAATTTGCAAGTACAATAGTGCTCTTGAATGCTTATGAAAAAAACCCCAAAAAACCCAATCCAGCTATGACATTCTGTATTCTTGAAAAGAGACACAACAGTTCGCCCTTCGCGAAAATTGTGATTTCGAAATTTCTTAAACGTTTTGCTCTTTATTCGTCAAGAAGTCCTTTAATAAGAGAGGTAAAAGTCCCTTCTTCGGATGTCAAAAGAACAAGATTTATATATTCACGTCAGAAAGTATATTTGATTTTGTATAACAAAGGAAGAGAGGTCTGTATTGGATATTGGTTGACCATCCACCAAACACATAAAGCAATGAGTGACTTTATAAAAGAGAAGAAAAACAACCATCATTCCCAAATTATGACACTGGTTTTTATCCTTTAATTTAATGGTGTTTATTTGCATTTTTGTATACATGTTTATTCATTGATTGTCATCTCAATCATCTCTGCCTTTAATCTATGTATTATCCTTGTTGCCAAAGACATAAAATTATTTGGAGTGAAGATGTTCTACAACCAACGAATCTGTTGATAAAGGTTAATACAGTGATTCCTTACCAGGTTTCAAATCGAGGTCTCAAACTCACATACACGTTGTTATTTGAAATCTGGTGTCTGCACATAATGTGGATATCGTAAACTGCTGAATTTAGGTTGATCGACTTTTTGCAGTCACTTATTCTCTCGTGTTTACGTTGACCAGAGTTCGTATTCCCCTACAAAAATCTGTTGGATTCGACTAAACTGTGTGTCTGTATATCTGTCCATTACTTCTTCCGTAAATTACCCGAAATTTGATTAGCTCAGGTGTTCGGGAGCGAACACCTGATGTAAGGAGAATTAAAATGCTCTTTAAAAGGCAAGGACCAATATGACAACCCTGTCTTATGCACCTGGTTAAGTGTAACAGTTGTTGCAAGAAGCGCGAGGCTACAACCTGAAAGGGGTGCGGGTACTAAATTGAGCGTCGCATGCTTGCTTTACAAGCAAACAACTGTTAGGCTTATCTTTATAGAGGGGAGATTGAATTCAAACCAAGTTGTGTAAGATTGTAAAAGTTTGTTATATAGTTGCAGGAATACGTTATGACTCAGATATTTGCGTGGAGGGTTCTATCAAAGTATCTAGCAGGTCTTGCGTAGGGCAGGGCGGCGTCTGTTTGGAGTGACATGACCCGATTTTTACTTATTATAAAGTTTCTCATTGGTCGTGAGTCTGTAGCCCAGACGCGAGGGGCGGGGGGAAGCGTACAACGAACCAAACCATTCAAAGGAATCCAAAAGTAAATTCTTAATAGATTTCAAAGCAACAAATATTATCTTTGTGTAGTTGGTAAACTAGTTGATAGAAATATCTTCAATTCAATTCCCATTTATTCACTTACAATGTCTAGGCGCCGAGTGGCTTCTCAAAGCTAACTTACAATGATTGCAAAAATACATAAATCAAAATTTTGTCGTTAAACTCAAAGTAAAAAACTTAAAGTGAAGACAAAAGAGGGTTAAATCTGCTCCGAAACGAAGGTGTGGGTTTAAATGTGACGTTTTTATTGATAACGTTATTGATAAGTCCTGTAAAGTAAACATGTTGTCACGTGACTTGCTGTACACGCGCACCGCTCGCGACATTTCAGGTGGACGAGAACTCATCAATCATACCTGGTCTCGTGTAACGCTCAGGTGAGGCTTACCTGGTTCTACCTGAGATAAATAGCTAGGGGGAAAGCAGTCTGTTGACTAGCGGATCAAGGGGAAATTTGAACAGTTTTTATTAACTTTGCATGCAGTTTATGAGGGACTGGGTAGTTAATGTGACGTAGTATTTGATGAATTTACTCCAAATTTTTCTTCCATCCCAGACAGTTTTAATCCATCCCTGTTCAAGACGTTTGAGAGTTGACAGATTAAGTGGTAAAATGTGCGCAGATATAAAGAGTCTTAGGTCCTCAGATGATAAACTTTGTGAAAAAGATCTTACCGCTACATTGTTTCTTGCATACATCATAATACATTCTAATTTTGATACTTTTTAGTGAAAATAATTCATCATGTTCATATGAATGCATCCTATTGTTTTAGCATTCCTTAGCCGCACTTTCGACGTCATGAAAGCAGAAAAGCTGCGCATGCGTGTTCATTCCATTTGCGATGACAAAGTAGATCCGGCCTCTATAAGTAATACATTTCAACAACGATATACCTTTAACTCCTAAGGGCGAGAAGTTTATGAAGGCCTGAACACCATTATTCCGAGAAGTAATTTCTAAATTGCAGATTTTACTTATCCATGTAATACCTATCTGTGTCCTCGTTTTGTCAAAATATATTTTAGTTGCAAAGGACAAGACAGTTTTGACAGTCGATCTTTAAGCACGGAGTAGAGGAGTTATTACAACTACATATGCAGTAATTATAGAAGTTCAAGAGCCCGCTAGACTACCTCGTAGCTAATTATAATAGTAATTTGTGGGATTTATTCATTATCACAATATCACAGGCAAATTCCCAAATAGAGCAACAATTATCACCATGGGATGGTGAGCACCGCGCAGCTTATTAGACATGCTACAAAGTCGTTATTATTTTTATCAATAGTATGTTAGGTAATTCATAGGACCAAGGGTTACATCATGCTATCGATTTCTCGTTGGAAAATATACAGTGTATCTATATATATATATATGTATAGAGAAATTATTTTATTATTGTGTCACGCAAATGTTGACATGTTATATACATTAAAATTGGCACCTTATACATAAAACAACATCTGCCCGGCCTATACAGGCCTATGAGACACATAAAATCGATAAAACCATTATATTGATAAAATGAAAGTTTTAATACAAAAAACTCACAAAGACATGTCATATATAACTGACAGACTTACCCGGGCCCTTCGTGGAGATTGATAATGACGGGTGGAACACTAGGGTTGTAAGTATCTTCATCACTGATATAACCATTAAAGTAACATCAATATGTTAATACCGAAAAAATGCTTTATCATGAGAGAGCACATATCAACCAAAGACTTTGTTCGATGACTTCATTGGTGAAAACAGTGGTGTAGTGGTTAGCTTGCTTGCCTCTCACGCCAGAGACCCGGGTTCAAATCCCGGTGGAAACACCAAAAATTTGTGAGTTGGGTCTTATCCTGAGTTGTGTCCCTGGGCAAGACACTTCATCCACTTTGCACTCAGTTCACCCAGCTGTACAAATGGGGACCTGAACAAGGGGGAAGTTCGGACCTATACGGTCGCGCAGAGCGCTTGTTAATCGGCAGCACCAAAAGTACTATCCCTCCAGGGTAATAATACTCATGGCGCTTTGAGCATGCTTTGTCATGGATATATGCGCGGTATAAGAAAGTTATTATTATTATAAGTTCTGATATATCAGGGAGGTGACACTTCGTAAGAAATGAAAATACTGATGCTGGGAATGCAAATTTAGATGTCAAATGTGGATAGGTACGGTTATATCAATTATGTAATAATACCATTTAGAATATGAAATGAATTGATACATGATACAAAGTAATCAATAAGTTTTTTATAAACAGTGTATAAACTTTGTATTTACCGTATCTATATATTGTGTAGGTATGGCCTTAACATTTGAAAATATATGTTTGTGATGTTTCTTTCCTTTCGATCTTACCCCGTAATGTTTGTACTTGTGTGATCATAATGAATGCTTGATCACTAGATATTATCACATTGCTATACATACTCAAGCTAATGGAGAAAATGTTGTGTGCTGATGTTTTTTATCAACGCTTTTAACTATGAAGACTGTACACTTGATATATATATAAAAGTCTAACCTGAAAAAGCCATCATGGCAGAAAGCGCTTGTTAACAAATGTGAATGTCAAATTAATATGTCTGATGGTATTTTAACTAATAAAACATACTATATCTTCTTTACTTTGTGGTGTTAATATGTTTTCAAAATACGTTCGATTGGTGTTCAACAAAATAGAAAAGGTACAATGTACCGGTCTTATGAAACATGAAGACTAATTCCTTTATATAATGAAGCGATTAGACATAAAATGTAATTTTCAGCTTCATTAAGAACTGTTTGATGAACTTACACTACTGTTTACCTTTGACACACGACAATAACCAAACCCCGAGAACCATTCATAGCATGGCAATGCGTAATCAGCCTTTAAATTTACTTAACATCTATGTAAGTCTACTTAACTGTTTCTTACATATAAATGCTTTGTACCACACATTTTGGTGACTTCTAACAATACAACAATATCCTGGTTGTTAGACAAGTTTCTAGTTTTTGATTAACGATTATTGTGTCATGATGATTAAAATACCCGTGACAAACGAACTGCCATATGAAATCAAGTGCGAAATTAAATCTTTCGCAACATGGAAAATTGAAGACGTGATAAAACATGAAATGAAACATCAAATTAATCGTGTGATAAACACAAGTCGTTAATTAATGTTTCCTTTTACAATAATTGAAATAGGTTATGAAGAATGAAGGCTTTGTGTTAATATAAATTACAAAAAAACAAAGATAAATTGTTTAAACCCCATTAAAGACACTGTAGCACGTGTTTTTCTACTGAGTATTCCCCGTTTTTTTTTATTTATTAAAGACTTTGGTTTTGAAACTATTCATATTTTATTTTCGTGAGACTACCTTATTTACCAAAGAAAACGATCTACGTTGCCATTAATCAACTAACAAGGCTTTGAACAGAACAGTTATGACACTGTCGTGGTTGCTTAAACTTTTAATATCTGAATTGTATTCATTTAAAGAAACACAATGACATGATATTTGAAACCATAAAATGAAAGGGTTAAACCATTAACGGTACAAACCAAAATCCACCCGTCCATCCGTTAAATACATTGTCGCAAATGTTGGCATTAAATTAGTTGCCAACCACTCTACGACAAACAAGTTGAAATTGCTCTGTAAACGAGTAGAAAATTAAAGCCAAGTGGTCAGCCCCGGAGACAATATCCAAGGGTGGTGTTGCGATGACCTCTCTGGCCAACCATTGTTCCAAGTCCACCCATCTAAACGGCCAATCTGATTTACACATCCCAAATTTCTGCCATATTCTCCTCCCAATCTACCCGAGTCGTTGACACGTCCTCTCTCATTCATTGACCTCTCACTTCCGGTCTGACCTACTCAGCACGTGCAGCACGTGATTTCCTACTCCATGACCCCTGACCTCAATCAACACGCACATTTGTTCACCCCATTCATGTTCCTTTCACCCCAGTTGCCCTCCACCCCGAGCTATTGATTTGGAAAGAATGTCTCGTTTTCTGATCAAACTGCCCCGTGCATATCATTATCATTGCAATGGGGATATAGTAATCACACCGAGGTATAAACGTCTCGTATAGTTAAAGCAGCATAGGAATTCTGACATGGGTTCTCACGTTTTGTACCTAGATGTGTTGACGTTGTACTCGGTTGATGAGAAGTTCAAATGCTCGCAATAAACCAAAACGACTTCCTTTCGTCGAACTGTTAGGTTTATTGTTATTGACGGGAACGTCGTTAAAAAGGAAAACATTGTACAGTTAGATAATTTGAACACTTGACACCCTTAAAGTGACAAGTGCATGTTTTTACAACAAATTATTTCTTCAAATGTTCTCTAATAAATATTGGTATATGACGAATCCTTTCATCTTCAGTTCATTACTTCACTATGTAAAGATGCAGTTGAAAACGAAATCCATTTCATGTTTATCTGTAAACCATATGATGAAATCCGAAAGAAATTTTTACCTGATTATTACCTGTCAAAATCCCGGGAAGTAGCCTTTAGCTCATTAGTATCATCCTGTGATGAACAAAATATTAAAAATTTGTCTTTGTATATAAAATATGCTTATAAGTTAAGAGACGAATTGTTAAACACATAATTATACACTGTCATTTATTCAATCCTTATGTAAACTCTGTAAACTGTATATGGGCCGGAGGCCTCGAATACAATAAACTTGACTTGACTTGACTTGACTACTCAACCCGATTATCCATAGTTGTAGACTAAATTAGCAATTCTCTTGCGAAACATACGGGTGGCCATTTTACTGTGAACACCATTTAATCATTGAATAAAGTTATCTGGATTCGCGTAGCCTAACCTAACATGTAACGTTTGATTGACTGCTTCCTTCAAATAAAGATAATTAGTAATATATTTACGATTTATGTTATCACTCTGTTTATATATTTTGTTATGGAGAGGCATTAATATAAGCAATTGACTTGCTTGCCTATCCATTTATGTATAATGATGGCAATGAATATATCTAAACTTTATTTCCTGTCATGGATCTTTAAAATACAGAGACAAATTATCTAAAAAGCCAGACATATATTAAGAGGACGATCGAAAACATTTACAGTTGTTTCTAATATCATATATCCCAATAATGTAAGGTAACACAGCTTCAGTATTTAGTCATTACAAGTATCTTGGATAAAAAAAATATATGTAGATATTAATTTCCGGAAACGGGAACACATGGGAACATATTTGTATAATTTTATCGCAAAAGGCCTTGACGAAGGTAAAGAGGATAGGGCTGTTTTTTGCGACATTAGCAAAGCGTTTGACAAAGTTTGGCATAGAGGAATTATTGCGAAACTAAAGAATTATGGCATCGATGGATCACTTTTAAATTGGTTGGAAAGTTATCTAGAAAATAGATAACAAAAGGTTGTCATCGACGGAATCTGCTCAGATAATAAAGCTGTACTTGCTGGCGTCCCACAAGGCTCCGTGTTGGGACCGATTCTTTTCATTGTGTACATCAATGATATTGTCGATGGCATAGAAAGACACATTCTTCTCTTTGCAGACGACACATCAATAGACCTTATTGTAGATGATAGCCACATTGCCGCTGCGTGTCATAATGACGATTTAAACCAAATTTCGAGCTGGGCAGAAAAGTGGCAGGTTAACTTTAATCCCCAAAAGACAGAGACTATATAAACTTTTCTAATAAACATAAAAGTGAGGAAATTCCGACTTTATACATGAATCAAACCCCGATACAAGAAGTTCAAAACCATAAACATCTTGGCATAACTCTTCAGAGTAAATGTTCTTGGAAAAGTCATATTGAAGGCATTGTTGACAAAGTAAGTCCAATGATTAACTGTCTTAGAAGCTTTAAATATCGCCTTTCCAGGAAAACGCTTGAAACTACATGTATGTACAAATCCTTTGTGATGCCGATATTTGACTATTGCTGTCATATTTGGGATAACTGTACAAAAGAACAAAATCATCTTCTTGAACGACTACATTTAGATGGACTTCGCACTAAATGCGGCACAGTTCGTGGCACTAGTCATGAGAAAGTATACCTTGAAACTAAACTTAAACCTTTAATTGAGAGAAGGCGCGATATTAAGTTGAAAAACTGTTTCAAAATGTATAATAATTTGACTCCAGATTACTTCTGCGACCTTGTTCCTAAAACTGTCTCTGAAAACAGTCAATATAACACTAGAAATAGTTCTAAGCTCCAAACAATAAACTGTAGGACAAAACTCTATGAAAATTCATTCTTACCAGACACATTTAAAATGTGGAACTCGTTGCCTGACAACCTCACAAATGCCAATACAATAAGTGAATTTAAATCTCTTTTAACAAGATCTGAATCACTAAATATTCATGATTTAAACTACGGTAGCAGATTTTGTCAGATTGTCCACAGTCGCCTCAAGCTTGGCTGCAGTGATCTAAATGCGGATAAAGTCAACAGATATATATCGACTAACGCTGAATGCGCATGTGGATATCTTTTCATATGCAAACTTTATACAGATGTGAGAAATGATTCTTACTTTTACATAAACGGTCACAGCCTCCAAACAGTGTTATACGGGTTACCAGCAACTACCTGTAGTGAAAATAATCATTATACCAATATATTTGCAAAAGCAAACGATATGAAAGGTAAAATGAATTGATTGTCATAAAAAGCAACTGCAAGCGTTTTGTCACAAAGTTTTGTACCCACACATATTAAGTCATGTTGAAGTTTTCATATATTTTGTTCTGTTTTATTTGACTTGTTCTTGTGAATTTGCTTATTACGTTTTGTACTGGTGAGGTATTCATAAAAGCAAAGCCTTGCTTATTTACCGAACCAGATTCTTCTTTGAATGAAAATATGTTTAAACCACAGGGGAATGCTGTTGATAAGGTCAAAACTGGAAACACTAAACTGAAAAGAAAGGGTTACTGCAAAATGAAAACTTCAATCAACTGGAACACAGGATTGCTACAAGTGACCAATAACACAGATAAAAAGTGAAATAATGTTTTATTTAAGGACATATTACATAAATGATAGATATGTTTGGCTCTGAAGTACATTTTCCTGTAATATACTCTGACAATATAATTCAGTTGTACAAATTCCTCTGTCGACTGTGTCCGACAGAGCCCCTACAAGTGACATATCACACTTATTCATTTGTTTCCCTCTGTCGCCTTCTATGGCCTTTGGCAATATGTCTAACACAGTTCCACCAGATACACTCGGCTAGATTGCCGTTGCTTTGTAATATTCAGAGGAGCTAGTAGTTAAAATATCACAACGTAAATATCTGTGATAAATAGGTGTCTGTCAAATTGTTGCTTTTGCTATATTTTGATATATACTATGACAGGCTATGGAATGCTATAATATAGGTAATAGTATGTTATGATATGCTATGGTATACTATGATATGCAATGGTATGCTATGATATATGCTATTGAATGGTAGGCTATTATTTGCTATGGTATTGTGTGATGTGCTATTTTATGCTATGATATGCGATGGTATGCTCTGGTATACTATGGTATGCTATGGTATGCTATGATATATGCAATTGCATTATTTGCTATGGTATTGTGTGCTATTTTATGCTATGATATGCGATGGTATGCTCTGGTATACATTGTACTAATGAATGTTGTACTGTGGTATTTCATGGTATGCTATGTTTTGTTATCCTTTGTTCAAAACTATGGTCCAGAGAGGAAGTACATTTGCCAATGAACATCATTTTGTATCGTGTTAGAGAACTGTATAAATATATGATAAATTATATAAATCATTCTAAGAGAATCGTTTAACTAGCGCTAAGAATTTTCTGACATTAGATATACCGAATATTAATTGAGTATAAAGACATAAATTATTTTTTGTTATCATTAAGCTTTGAAATGTCAGAATGAAACATATTTTAAACAAACAAACTCTTCAGTAGCGCAAAAAATAGCTCTTACAACCGCACTACGTCTGTGATGTAAATTATAAGGTCAACTCGATAGAGCATTACGAAACCATTCAATGTCCATAAAATGTTTTAAGAGATAAGAAGCTAAAATTGAATCACAGAAATAAAATGATAAATGAAGTGTTCGTTTGAATTGTAAGTATATATAATACCAAACCGGTAGCGCTAGTTCATGACTGGAGACTTTATGTCCAACTATAATATGATACTGCTATAGATTCAATTTGATTGTTTATTAATAAAACGTCCATATGTTTCATTTCATTCACACTAACATAGGGCTAAGGAGCAAATATGTTCTTTTTTGTTGACACTGGCTTGCTATATAAGGAGTATTAAAGTGACACAGAGTATGTTTCAGGATTTTTATTGTGGCTTTAGTAAGAGCCAGAATACCTTTAGACCTGAGTTAAGTTAAAATTGCCTCCTTAGACTTGCATTTTTATCTCTAAAATGCCCAAATTATGATATTTTCTTGTTTTCACTGGTAACCCGAAAACGGCTCAATAAATGTTAATGAATTCAAAATTATGTGTCCAATTAACGTGCATATTATATATTTCACATTATCAACCAATGTTTGTCTTTGTGTCTGCTGTGAATAAGTTTTCGAAATTACGTTTGAATCATTGTCGCGCGGCACTGTCCGGTTTTCGATCACAAGTCACGACAGTAACCCGTTTATAGTCACTATACTGAACAGACAAACATTTAGATTCTGCTTTCTTAAACAAACACTACTTCTCGATAAAATAAAACCATTTACGAAGTTTGAGATTTGACTCCAACAACATTCTCTGTGCCCCGTTTAGACTGAAACAAAATACGTTTTGGTTATATATATATAAAAACAAGGTAAGAACGACCTACTAACGTCTAACTAAATCATATTGCTTGTAATAGAAATTAGGAAACATGTAAATGAATCAACTTGAATTTTACTCTTTCATTCGTTTTGGTTTCTTTACAATGTTAACATATCCTTTGTCAGAACAACGAAATGTTCATTAACATAAAAAAAACCTTCGTGCTAGAAAAGACTTAACAGTGAGGTAACATTGCTGAGGTAACTGGAAGAGATACTATCATGCTTCAGGTAACATCCCCCCTCTCTTTGTGATATGAATCTTCCTCACGCTGTGATAATACTAATCCCTTTTACATTGGTTGAGGTTTCTTCACAAGATTTCTGGAAAAATCTCAACAAAATTTTGTTTTTTGGAGACTTGATCGATGATGGGTATTTAGACTCGTAAGGTTTGAAAAACCTGGTAGGCAGGCTTTAATTGGAGGTTTGTGGTTCATGCTGTTGCTACTGATGTTTATTTTGGATGATGATGTTGGTATTTGTGTTGACTTTGGATGATGCTTTTGATATTTGTGTTGACTTTGGATGATGCTGTTGGTTTATGTGCTAAATTTGGTTAATGCTGTTCGCATTTATGTCGACTTTAGTTGATGCTTTTGATTTTGGTTCATGCTGTTGGTATATGTGATGACGTTGGTTGATGCGGTTTGAAGGGGTGTTAAGTTGACTTATAATGATGCTGTTGGCATTTGTATCGACTTTGGTTGATGATTTTCAATTTGATTGATGCTGTTGGCATTTGTGTTGATTGATATTATTTGAAGAGGTGTTATGTTGAATTTGGTTGATGCGTGGCAATTTTGTGGACATTGGATGATACTTTTGGTATTTATGTTGACATTGGATGATGCTTTGATATTGTGTTTATTTTGGTTGATGCTGTAGGTATCGGTGTCGACTTTTGATAAGACTTTTGCCATTGTGTTCATTTGTATGATGCTGGTATTAATATTTGTTCATTGTGGTGTTTATTGTTTCCTTTTGATTTGTGGTGGTTTAATTTTTGGAGTGATCACTTGTGCTAATTAAAATATGAAGGTTTGATTGGTTGGTTACAAATTTAGATGTTGGTCTTACGCAACTTTTAAGCGATTAGTTTGGGAGTCCTTTGAGCTTTGTTGTTTGACCGTTAAGCAACTTTTGTTGATGTATTTTCGTGGTGTCTGATTGTGGTGGGGTACGATGGTGGTTGTGTTGAGGGGTGCTTAGTGGTTTTTGAATGGTGGTCGGTGATTAATGATGATTCTTGTATAGTGTCCGTCCTCGTGTTTTTTGGTTTATGGTTCATGGATAGTGGTTTGTATTCCATTACGTAGTGTAAATTGTATCATGCGCCGATCTTTCAGCTGTCCACGTGATGTTTAGATTCGAAGATAATTGGTGTTGATATGCAAGTGAAATATGAATACTAGCTTCGTGTTGAGAAAAGGGCAATGACTTTCATATGCAACTTTATGAATAATGCATTTTCTCATCTCTACAGTAGCGTTGCGACATCACAGAGGGATAAGCTTCTGCAAACAATAACGCAGCGTTCAACGCTTACACGTGTGTCTCCATCATCACCTCGAAGCTTTAAATATTATGAACAATGATGGCGTCACCATCGCTGACGTCGATACCATCATTTACGAACAAGGAGACATGGAACCCCATCCTGACCCCAGGCTGACCCCATCTTCCCGCCTCAACCCTCCCCGTGTCCCCCGGTATGGCACGCGACTGTCCCCCAGCCCGCGTGTGGTGTCTATGTTTGCATCATGATAAGAAGTGAAAGGAAGAACGGGTGGCACTGATTAGAAACCCGCAATCTCGCACACATGGACGGGTTGCCGGGTAGGCTCAGCTGGAACAGATATGCGAGGGGGAAGCATTTCCTTTATGGCTGTATTTCTACCCCGCTAATACTTCCACATCTCTGCTATCCTGCTTTCCAAAAAAAACCATTCCCGAAACACTACCTTCTCTTTTCCAATCTTGTCCTGTCATACTCATGTTTATTTCGTGTTATATTCTATTTGCAATAGACCATTCACGATTTCATGCTCTATAGTCCTGGGCCTGCTTTCACAAAGCTACCTTAACTAAGGTTAACCTTAACTCCCATACTTTAACATTGCACTAAGGTTACCTTAAGGACTTAAGATCAACTTAGGGCTTTGTGAAAGGAGGCCCAGACCTGTATACAACCCTTTCCCACCTCCAATTAAATCTAACCATCGATAACTAACCACTTATGCGTCCATTCCCATTTTATTCCATAAAAGAGTCCCAAACTAACTTCTACGACTACCTTCTTTTTTTGAGTACCACTAAGCGGCTATTATGCTTTAAGCGAAAATTATGGTTCAACGTAAAGTCCGCCTAAAACTTCACATCAGCCCCTAACTTACCCCGCATCATCCCTTGCATTATCAACACCCCTTTACCTGCGTTCATATCATTCAAACAACGCCACCACCACCCAATAGCTGACAGACAGATTCAGTCAAAAAGTACATTTTTCAAACAACACAAGTTTACAGCACTGTGGAGAACAGTCTTATCTAATGCTTTTTAATTATCAACATACGAAAAAAGCCTGCCCCGTATAAGTAAAAACGTTACGGCCCCATCCCTCAAACTCCACCACTCAAGACTTAACCTTCCTTCTACAGCCCACCATGATCGCCGCTCTAGACCTAACCAAAACAATATCTAACCCTATCCACCTACCCCAACCACGCCATCGCCCAAAATCATATACCACCCACAAGCATCTTTGCTTTGTCATAAATCGCACCCCGCCAGTCCCTTATCTTCCTTGCCGTAACGGCGAGCTAATCTGCGAGTATGCAGGAAACGTAAGTGCTTCTTAAACCATTAAACCTGCCGGTATAGGAGATAAACACCTTATCACTGGCGCTATCATCTACACCATAGCGCACATCATCTGTCCTTCGCTATTGTGTTTGTTAATTTACTACTCCCATTCAGTGATGATTGTAATCTTAAGACATATAAACGTCCAATAAAGGCTATCATAAGCTCAACGCTACAGGAACGTTACGTAATACGTAGCCCGGGGGTAGAATGCAACAAGAGGAACGCGTGTGGTATACTGGTCCCCGCCCCCTTGGTATACATGTCCCCACCCCCCGGAGGAGGTGCAACTAAGGAGGAAATAATAAAATAAGGTTGGTCAGTGTAATGACTGTTGGATTGTAAATCGATGATAGCCATAAAAGCAGATTTCGACAAAGACGCTTTGTTCGTCTGGAGACCGTGAAAGATTATAAAATGCTATTGAATTTAAAGATAAAATCTGGTTTGTTGAATACGTGCAAGTAAAAGTGGAGAAGATGGAGCAGAAATTGATAAGATTTAATGCTGGTTATCAACAATCTTTGAGCGAAAGGAACGACATTTTAGACATGTAGAGCCTTGTACATTTATCAATTCAATATCTTGTGGCTACTTCAAAATGGTAGGAGGTTTTCAGAAACGATACTTTCATCGTTCGGAAAGTACATCCTTTAAAATGTAATATTGTGTTAGTTGTGAAATCTTATTATGTCTCTTAAAATACCATGCTTTATTTTTTATGCAAATTATATTTTCTATTCACTCATTTTCATTTAACTAAATAGATAAATAGATCATTTTGCCTAGGTGAAAATTAAGAAATTAATGATTTGCTAGATTGTAAACACCATTATTCCCAATGTCCTTTAATGTATTTGTGTCACTTACATTTTTCTTTAAAAATGGATTTCTCATTGAATTGTTAGCCCTTCAACAGAAATTCTGCCGTACAAAGATCCAACAACGATATCAAGTCACTTAATACCCTTAATCTCTTTTGATTAAATGCCATTAAAGATTTACAGTCCATTCAAAAGATCACCCTTTGCGAACAAAAGGTCAAAGGTGAGTTTAATATCCACTTGAAAATAAACAAATTAAAATTATGTGAACAATTTCCTTTCGTCTTATCTTTAAGTATGTCAGTGTTAAACAAGACTTTTATTGACTTAACATAACCTTTAACATTTATTCTCAACTTTCTTCAAACCACTGACAATACAATGGCTTGTGCCGAAGTCGGCTTTAATATACAACCGTGGAAATAAAGTAATGTTGTATTGACTTGAGGAAAGAATTGGTATCACTGGGGTAGTCCATCAAACACGTGAAAATATCAGTCTTGTCACAAGTCTTTTCGTTTTAATTAGAGATTCTACAACAATAATAAACATACCTCTTCATCATTCTGAAGTCGTTGAAGAAATTGGGAGTTAAGGTTTACGCATCTCATTGTACTTACTACTTCCACTTGCAGTCTTGAAACTTTAAATACTGGGCGCCAAATGAGAAAATGACAACTATCATCATGATATTCAAATATTTGGCGCCAAACTAGGGAACAACAACTGTTATGATTTACGAAGACGTGGTCAGCAATCAAAACTCTGTCTTGCCATGTTCTAGCAACCGTGCAACATCTCCGTTTGTCGTTAAAGCACGTGAAATTCCCCTCATTCGCGCTGAGATTTTGTATTATTTGTGAATAAGCTTGTAACGAAAGTGAATTAAGATAAGTGAAAGAAATTTAACAAACTGTCTTTGTTTTAAATTAGTTGTTTCATGAATATTCACGACTCTTAACATTTAAATTTCCTGGTGAAGTTTCCTGTAAATACAACTAATAAGGAGAAACAGTCCTTTTGAATCAACTTCATTGGATACTAACATGTTGTCAACATATAGGAATAAACATCATAATCGTCATTCAACAGATAATGTTAGCATGTAAATGTGTATGTTTAAGAACCATTTAACGAACATGATGAAAATATTTGTCTTGCATGTATCCAACTCTCTGAACACCTCTCATAAATTTTCAAAGCTTGTAAAATACGGAGCTAAAAAACAAATAATTTTTCTTATCACCATGACACAAGTTGGTATATTCATTAAACAAGTTCTTTATAAAGTGATCATGGCTCAATTGAAATAAGATACACGTCACCGCCACATGGTTGAAATAAACGCCATGATGAAAGCTCTTTCTGGAAATATGATATTCCAACTGTTTACTTGTGACGAAATAAACAATCTTTATGATTGTATTGATTACCCTATTAAAGGCAAGCAACAATACTTCGCTGGTGTTTCTCCATTAGTTCAAAAGTATCATTTGACCTTGAAAATAAATGTTCCTTGCCCCTTTAGCTAATCACTTTGAAACTGATAGCGCAACTAGTTTTGTTTGTGTAAGTTAAAGGTAAAAGTTTGAATGGTTGAGTATTGGTTTTGAATGTTTCTTTCCCGTTTTAAATGAGCATCATTCATGATGAGCTCTATCTTGTAACTATCATCACATATATCTTAACATTTGTTATGTGAGAGAGTATACAGTACAATATCCCTTTACTACATAGCATTAGCAGAAAGAAATCAATTTTAGTTTCTTGTCAATTTCTCTAGATACAACATTTTATGTCTTCAGTAAATTCTCATAAATTTAAAAACGAAGTCTACATGTTCAATCATTTACTTTTATTGTATTGTTTTTGTACAATTTCTGTTTCTTCATCATACCAACCTCTAAAATTTCCCTCCAAGAAATTCATATGTCAATGTGCTCATATTTGATAATAATTCAAATGTTTTTTTTACATCGCGAAATATTATCAGTTATAAGTATTATTCAAACACCCGGAAAGTGCAAAGGAATAGTTTACCAATCTCCTTTTAAAGATATAAGTGTACCAGAAACATCATATAATGTACATGCATTCGTATTCGTGTAATTTTGGTATGTCGTGCATCGTGAAATATAATCAATGATAATCATTGTCCAAAGCTAGGAAAGAACAAGATAACTGTTTTCTTAGCACAATTAACCTCGTTTCAAGGATACCAGCGTACCTGATAACATCATATAATGTACAGTCACTCGTGTATCATATAAATAATGAAAAACGGCCACCCAACGATCTCATCCCATCATATCTCTGAAAGAACCTATCTTGACATATTAAACTGTTTTTCTAGGAGATATGATTTAATTCACACATTATTAACGCTAAAGAATATACCAATGGATTCTGATTAGTGCCAGTGTATACACTACGGTTTTTGATTATGACAGCTGACACAAAGCACCATAGAGAACTCTCAACTGTCAGTGTCACTGTGGTCAAGCGTTATTGAGAAGGAGATGAGACGGTCAAGAGTGACCACACAAGTACAACTGACCGCAGTGTTAGCTAGAGAAGGTCTCGGGTTGCTAGTATCTCGTATCCCGTTCTCCGCAAGTAGGTGTATAAGGTAGATAATATCAAAGATAGCGCCCGAAATGGCCGGATAATGTCCCTTGATGAAGAATATTATCCTTAAGCCGTAGGTAAATAACCCGTATGTAGAGTCAATATAGTTTTAAGTGGGACTTAGGAATAGACCGGATGTGTGCTAGGTATAATGAATGGACAACACTGTCAATCACCCGTTTCCATGGAAATATATTTTCTTAGAAACAAATTTACAGGTTTGAGGCAGGTTTCTCACTTTGATGTGATGACAAAAGAAGGTATAATTTAACAATTAACAATGTTTTTATTATCAAGGCGCTAAGGAAATGTATACAGTTGTTCAGGAAATGTTCTGCCAAAATGAAATAAAAATGTTGAAATTGTTTACATTGAAATGTTTATAACGTACGCAATAACGTCATGTAGCAAGATGTAGAGTAAGGACGCAAAATTTGATTTTCGGGTTTATTGGATGAAAATAATTTTTGAACAGATGATTCCGATCAATGTATGTTAATTCATCCATGAAAATTGGTCGCTTCGTTCTTACATTTGTAAAATATCTTCACTATAGTATTTTTCTAAACCTTTTAATCGAAGAACAAAATGAATCTCACGCACTGCACGAGCTTTTCATGCTCACGCCAATCAATCGATACACATTGCTTGTCTATTTCAAGACTTTCGCGATGTAATACGAATGGAACTTGTATGTAGCTATGTTCGTGATCAAGTAAAATATCAGGACTGAAAAATTTCACTTGAAATACGCTGTTTCTTAGGCAAAATGGAAATATAGCCGTGTAGCGTGTATACATTTGGTTATTACCAAAACAAATTAGTAGGAATGTTTTGTAAAACCACTAATTATGAGGACATCATCTTAACAGTGTATAGATATGTGATCAACAAATTTTAGACTGTTCATCTTATTAAGCATTATCGTTTAAGCAGTTTATAATAAATAGTTTTATAAGCATTAATGGGTTTACAAATGATCTTTGAGTTCTTTTGTCAGGTAAAGGAGAAGAGATTTGAGATAATGTCACAAACTAGTTACAAATGAAGTCCTGTTTATTTCTGTATTACATAAAAAGAAACAAGCAACATAAACTTAAACGGGTTTCCTTAACATAAAATGACACTTTTCCATGTGAAAGATACTATGTTTATCAATTTCATTCATGTAATAATTTGGTAAAATACAAACATACACGATGACACTCTTTTATCACGTCATATTAAAATATTGTATGACGTAACATAAAAATATCACAATTCGTGCAAGGACGTTTTCTTGGCAAAACTGATTTTTGCACCCAAAAATATGATATTCATAGTAATATTTTATGTTTTAATTATCTATCAAACTATTCTGCATGAAATAGTAGGAACACCGCAAGATATCGACTCAAATTCAGTCAAAGAAAGAACACCACATGTTGTGTCATAACCCACATCTCAAATTAGCTCAAAACCACTTTCTATTCTAACAGATGACTTTTGCGACACTTCAAATTTTTGTGTGAGTTAGCTCTGGCGGGACATCATAGAATATATTTTAGCATTGACGACATTTACTCTGTTTGGTAGATATCCCCATCTTCCACAGACTAGAAATTATAAGGATTAGTCCCCCGCGCGTGTCACAGCACACGTAAGAAGAGTGTGTTTAATCTCAATTACCTCAGCACGAGATACTCCTTACATAATAAATGGCACCTCCTAATTTCAGCAAAGGCAATGTTGATGTTTATCTCATAACGCCGACAAACACGTCTGATATAATTGGTTCCCCTTCATTAGGAATCCTATTGCTTAATTACACAGCCCCAGACTTACTGACGTTGATTGCAGTCTTGGTTTGAATTGGCCCTGTATTTCTCATTACTTTCATCCGGGTAGTTACCTTACGTCATCACGCAGACGACACTTTATAGAAGTCCTAAGCTAAACTTACGTCATGGTTGTTGGAGTTAACAATGCCTAATTTGGGTTACCCGCTTCCACTAGTGATTACCTAAAGACGTGTTTAGAGATAAAATTATGCCACGTGACGCGTTTAAATGTGATACCCGCCGGGCCTCGACTTATCTTGCAACGTTGACTGGAAGATCCTTGTAATGAAACGGAAAATGTCTGTGTAATTTGAAAATCTAGTCACGTGCGGTCCGTACGGCACGAGCTCATTTGCATATTTATAACCGCGTTATAATCCTCAGCGACACGGTAAAAGATCGGATTATCTCAAAGAGCCACAAGTAAGAACACCAAATTGACATTAGTTCCTAATCCATCACTTGGCGGAGGGTTTCCGATGTTGTCGATTATAGCAGCTAGAGCTATCACCCTAAATACACACGAAGTCGTGTAATGAAGAGATAGGCTTGTTTAAACATACAAGCATCCCAGTGTCTCGTCTAGATAACCCACAAGTATATTATCACATACTTGGCTGTGTGTGTCCACTTTAGACCATATCTTGCCTCACCTTCAAGAATCTAATCTTCTCTTCAATTGTTTTTTGTCTGGTCAGCACTTCTATCCTACCCACTTGTCCAATATCAAGTTCCTCTATCTAGCTTTAAATTCAACATCGACAAACTGTCACTTACATCCCTAACACTTAAATACTGAGAACAAGTAAGTCCGAAATGCTTCAGAAAAATATTATGAATCTTATTTAGATTTAGAATAATAGATTACCATCATTGACACTCGTTTAATATACCAACTACTGGAGTTCAAAATTCTTTATTCATCAAGCATATACGTATTTACTGGTCTAATATCAATTACCTTTGAACTTAAATACACCGACTTCCCTTCAGTTAAATATTTCCTCAAATAATTTATTATTATTGGGTCTCTAAGATATCATTATAGTTAATTTTGAGCGTGCTACGTCTGTTAGTATACCACGTCGTTCGATTGGCTTTTGATTTCTCCAAAACCTCAGGATCGTTTAGCTAAGACCCATACCTCTTGTCAAGAAGTTAGATCCTGCTGGCTTTGTACTTTGACTTCATCAGCGTCTAATGAATATGATAGTTACTCTTATTTTATAATGAGACATAAAATACTCGGATATATCAGTGAAATGAAATTTTTCTCAAACTACAGTGACGATATCTTAGATATTACTGTGACCAGTGATGATATAATATATAATCACGGGTATGTTTCCGGAATTACTTTCTACTAAACTTTAAACATGAACTCTACTTTTTACACTCAAAGAAATAATCCTGGCATTTGACAAACATTATTAAGTGTCCTCAGTTTATCTGGCTTTTTTCTGAGATTGAACAGTGAACTATAATCTAACTACACCGAAACGTCGCAATCCTGCAATAAAGAAAATGTAAATCCATATATACGTCATCAGTGCCCTGTATTCAACATCAACTTCATTATAGTTACATATGTACTATAAAACTATATTTGACTCTCCAAACATCAACACTTTTTACTTGCTTACATGATATATCAGCCCATTTCTCCAGACAACACCGACATATGAAATAACAGCTATATCTATTATTACTTACAATGATCTTCTTATCTAACGTTGCAAATTCAATGCTCTTTGAACCTAAACACAACTTGTCAAGTATTACGATACTTACCTTCAACCTGTATCTTATTTTTTCTAATGCAAATTGACTCAATTTACTTAAGGAATGCCTAACCGTATCATCACTATTTTCCGATGGGAAGAATATAATGTTATATCAAATGAAACAAACCTATAAAAGTGTGTGACCTTAAAACACCAAATTCCTCATTTGGCATATACTATATCAGTACGTATTCCAACGTACTGTCTCTCTACTTATTCCACATTAAATACAGTCACTTTTTGAGCTTAGAATTAGAGTTCAATAGAGAAAGACATTGGATGATCACATACTTTTCCTGTTATATTAATGCAATTCACTGAAAGTGATGCTTAGTTTAATATCCAAATTAACCATTTTAAAAAATTTAAAAAGTGGAAAAAAAGTTGTTTGATTTTAAAGTTGAGTTTAGTCAACTACAGAATAATTATGAAAACGTGGAATGGAACACCTTGTGTTAAAAAAATAGAAATATTTGTTTGAAATATCACATTTTAAACAAACTTCTATGACACCAAGAGTTTATAAACCTAAAAAAAGCTATAAATTCTAGCACAATATGAACGTGAAATAATTTCTATAAAAAACAAACAAATCAAATGAAAACATTTTCTCACATTGGAACATCTGGCATTCTAAATCTAAAACTCCTTCACTTTACCTGCCATGTTAATCCCTTTTTAAAAACAACCATTTCCATTTTCATAAATGCCAGAACTAAATGCACCATCTGCAGCGGTGGTTAAAATTTCAAAATGGTAATATTTATCTAATTTTGGCACGCAAACATCTAACTGGAAATTAAATGAGCATGTTTATTTGTTCTCGTGGGATTAGTTACCTCTGCATTGTCTGGTTAACGGTAGTGCCCCTGTCACTGCCGGCCTACTAATGGAGACGGGCGTAGAGCATCTCCTTAACTGTTACACCTGAGAACAAAACCGACTCATTCTAGCCGTCAACCTGGCCACAGTGGTGTTGTTTAAGTGCCATGTAGCAGCGCAGTACGAGCTAAAAGCCTGCATTGAGATGATTTACAGCGTGTTCCGACTATAAGATGGACATTTAATTACAACTTCCTCTGAGAGAGTCCGAACTGGACATAACAGGTGGCGAGGGTCAAGATGCCAGAGCGCTTGACCATTGTTAAGGTCAAGACGATGCCAGTTGCTCTCCCCAACTGCTCTTCTGGTTTGATATAATACAACATTGTCGTTGACCGTTTGGCGGAATTGTCACCCGTCTGTCATAATGCACTCATATGGAATGACGGGGGAGCAATGACACTTAGGGCTGGAGGGAAGTACAAGAGATTCCACTACACCCTGACAGGGGACAATTCCTGCACAACATGTGCCTGATTGCACTGTACGGGACGCAAGAGGACAGGGGGATCGTTAGCGCTACCCTTGGGGGGAAAGGTTACCCCTGCAATGAAAATAATCTTTCGCGGTTTAATGGAATCAGCGTGAATTTGAAATCAGAGTAGTCTAGGTCGCGGATGACACTGGATAATGTTTCTGCAACGAGCAGCTTTACGTGTGACACAGATCTGTCTGGCCAAAATTGTAATGATCAGCGTTGGTCAGTTGTCCAGTAGCATTGTTCATTGCGAACGAATTTCAAGTCATTTGAGGAGTCTCTGAAGCGTTTATCAGTTAATATAGCTGTAGCTGTAGCTGCGTACGAATTATCAGTGTCTAAAGATTTTGGTCAACTTTCGTTGTCCAGTAGCGAAGGGTTTCTCAATTTAATTGGAGTTCCACCACAGCGTGGTTCAATGTATACCCGCAACTCAGGCCAGGGTGGCCGAGTTTTCCGAGTGTTGACAAGCGTTGGTCAGTGAGAAATGACCATGTGACACTTGTAACAATCACGTGTAAGTTTTAGATAGTGTTGACCACTATGTTTATTCACATGCTCGTTGAACTGACCGGACAATCAGGGTACCTCATATCCCAATATGATTGAAGTAATATGATAAAAGTTTACCACACTGACTTCTGTGAAGGGAACAGTTGGGAAAGCGAATATCTAGACCAATCATCGGGTCGGAAATGATTAAAGTTGGTTCAAACGATGGTTGATATCTGTTTAAACATATTTATTTCAATGAAGAATTGGATTGTAAACAAGCCATAGGCTTATGTGAATACCGCTCCAAGATACAAAATAAAGTAAATGCCATTGTGAATTTACAATATATGATATATGTATATACAAACGCCAAAAGGTCATTACAAATACAACAAATACAAGTAATGCAGAACATCGAATCATAATCAATCAATAATGGTAGATATCGAAAAACATACCACATGCGTTTTCCTTTATTCCAAATTAAATAAGAGTTTTCAACTGACAATGAATGTGAAAATACAAGTAATCGCTGCAATATGAGAAATTGCCCTTCGTATTCTAGATTTTCATATATAAAGCGTGTCGTAAAATATGTGTATCATTTTTTACACGTAAGGTGAAACACAACCGGTATCATATTTTCATGCGTGTCAATGTGCACAATTCGATCTAGATTTAGTAGCTTACTCCCGAAAAAACGTCACATTAAAAATTCTATTACGTGACTCAGTTGAACCAAAATTATGATGTTTGAATATATTTCATGTATTAGTTGAATACAAATTTATATATAGCCCTCTCTCAGGTCAAATGAAATTAACATAATAACATTGTATTGTTGTGAATAATGCTCTATTTCTGAATTTAGCTGTCATGTTTTTTAAATCTTTTAAAAAAAACTTATGAATAGGTAACGAATAGATAACTTATATAATATCTATTCATATAATAATTTTCAAAATTAACAAATAAAACCTATTACAATTCCAACCACTTTGAAAAGGTCGTTAAATCTTATTTACAACTTTTTACTAGAAGTATCTTAAAATGTGAATATTTCCGATTCATTATTGAATGATGTTTACTTGCATGTTTTCCTTTAAATTATCAAAAATACATTAAAAACTATAAAGAAATACTCTTTCTTCATTTCCAACTTACAGATGACATTTTACCATAAATTCAATTGGGTTTCATTGATAAATGATGCATTGATGATTAAAATCACATATCAAAGATAAGAAGATCTAACGAGACTGAGCTTATTACGATAATGTACGAATCTGTAAATTTTAACTTTAAAAGCAAATATCTTCACAACCCATGGTTACCAAAATATTTCAAAGGCAACTGTATCCCCTCTTCTGTTTAATAGCTGAAACGTTCACTTAAGCATATTTTAGAAACAATTTACAGAAATAGCCACATTTTGTTACATTTTATAGCAAAATTACATGTTAAGTCTCGACTCCCTGCGAGGAACGAGCACTGTTTGCCCAAGATCAAAGCAATATCTACACTATCATCTTTTTGATATGCCGACATAAAAAACTACATGTCAAATTCACACCCAGCAGATTGACTGTTGATAGGAAAACGAGGAATTAAATATTAAAGTTCAGAAATTTCTAATGGGCGGTTTAATTGAAATTCGACCTGTGACCTAACCCCCGGGAGAGGTCACCCGTTTCCGGGGTGGGAGAGAAACTGATTGTAGGTTGTCACTTCCCGAGATGGCGGTTCCAGGGGTAATGATAGCAGCCCCACCCCCTACCTACTGGTCAGTGAGGCGAGAGGGGGTCGGGCTCATTGCCCGAGGGTCAGATAGCTGATGTGGAGAAATTTGTGTGATGGGGTGAATTTCAAGAGATGAAATGTCAAGAAATGATGTCGTCAAATTTATTGACTGCCCCAAAACATATATGCTTACGTATTGTTCTCAAATTGAACGCTATGAACGGGCGATTTGATCGTAATCAGGTAGATGTAGCTCGGTTGGTAAAGCGCCTGCTCGTCGACCTGACGATTTGGGTTCGATTCATATCATATCAAAAGACGTTAAAAGATGGGAGGTGTTGATTGCTTGGCACACAGCACTAAATACACAACATAAAGCTTCATACTGTGAAACAATTGTTCAAAACGAATGTGAAATTGACATAGTAATGAAGAAAATCAGTGGGAAATAATAGAATATGGAAAATAAGCTTTAACCCTCCAAAAAAGCTAAAAAAAACCTACCCCCCCCCCCCCAAAAAAACAAAAACAAAAACAAAAACAAACTAAAAATGATAACGTTTACGATGATTTAAGAGGTTGAACATAAAGCTTACATTATGGAATAATATTTTCTGTAACCATCGTCTCTTTCTCCGGTACTTTATAGTGTTAATTAGACATTTGGCATAGCCAAGCTTTTATCCGTAACAACAGATGAAAAATCTACCTTAAACACGATTAGAGTGAGATCAATTTTGTTGAAATATCGTAAATAGACGCATGCTTTAAATGCTTTTACAGTGAAGTGATACGTAAATATCCCATCTTCATATCCATCTATAATGTCCATAGGCTGTGAGAGACACCCATGTTACCGTGCATGCTGGGTAATCCCGAGGGTGGACAAGGGTTCAGACCCACTGCCCCGGGGGTGGGAGTGTCATGTAAGGTACCGATGTGGAGTAATCCTTGTTATGTCTGTGTGATTCCAAAGGGGTGGACTAGGAAATCAGGTAATTGGTGGAATACGATAGATGGTATTTATCAGACTACGGCTTGTGTAATTACTTGGACGATTAGCGTTCATCTGTCAGACACTTGTTGACACTGCGAAACAAATACATGCATATAATTTAGATGTTTCCGGTCAGTGAAGGAATGATTGAAATCAAATATTTTACTTGGTATAACTGAGATGTTTGAGTAGATATAACTGATGAACTCAATTGCAATTACTTGATCAAATCAAGACAAATGACAAAATGGTCGATACATTTTGAACGTTTAGTGTTAGGATATTTTGAGGCATACCGTAACATATCGCCATGCATTTAATTGCATAATTCAAACATAGCAGGCTTGTAACCTGAATCACAAGTTTTTAAAAAATGTTCTCATTTTTTAGCACATGCATTTTGAAACATACGTTTATAATTTATGATTTATCAACCAAATCATTCTTACTTTTATGAGGTGTATAAGTACTTGGTTTAAACATATTTTTATTTCGTATGAAATTTGGATTGGCGAACAAGCCATGTGGCTTATTTTAACGCCGCTCCAATACAAAAATCTTCAAGCTGGATACAGAACAAAACGAAATCAAGAAATACAAAACTAATGAAAACATTTTTGTGATATAAATATCATAGGATTATGAAAAGTATCATATTGTTGGGTATGCCTAGTCATTGTGTAAACTGCAGCTTATGATTGTAAACGATAATTAAATTCAAAGTAATTTTAGTGGTTGAGGAAATCAGGAAATCGTTTACTTTTGTTGATGAACTCATGCAAGGAGTTAAGGATATTACTGTTCGTTAAGTAGCTAAAATTGCTACTTCCGTATAAGACTGTCGTTACATCATATCCATGAATATAGAAATACATATTTGTTCTTAAATGTTGATAGTTCCGACAAATTAAGAGATAATTAATCACGTCTTCATTTTCGTGTCCGCATGAACATCTAAACGTGTATAAGTACTTTAGTTCCTTCTTTGACAATCAGAAATGATAAGTTGAATCTCATAAAATATTTATTCTGGACTTTTAGTTACATGTAAATAATCGTGCTTTGTCATCTGACTCTTACAATGATCGACAAGAATAAAATGGTGACCATATTGAACTCGATTCTCATCTGGAGAGAAGCCCTTTATCGTGACAAAGCTTCAATGTTGAATGCTTCAAGTCATCTCTTTAAATTGATTTGTAGAGAATTTTTTCTTTCCAAGACAATGTGTTGTGATGTGTCATGTTAGTGAAATTGGTTGGAAGTGTATCATGTTCATATCTGTGTAATTTGATGTTTGATATCTATTATAGATTTGATATGCATTTTTTTAAATTCTTGTCTCGTAAGCCGGATGGCTGGATGCTATGTTTTACAGGTTCTTTATGTGGCAATATTATATGTATAACATGTGACACGTAAACATTCTTCTTCTGCTTCTTCTTCTTCTTCTTCTTCTGTGAAAGAACAATAATTAGGACTTTGATGTTTGATTACCATGTTTTAAATGTAACGGACAACGAGATTTTTTTAATACAAATATGATATATTCAATTTATCTGGCATGGCACCTTCAACAAATTATACAATAAAACAAACTACATGTATTCTATGTTAAATATTTGACAAAGGCAATTTCTTTCGTAAACTAGTATTGACCACAATTTTCTCGGTCTGCCTTAACGTTTTAAACATTTATAGACAGATGAGATGTAGGTATAGAGAGTAAACCAAACAAACATATATGGACATACATTCCTGGTGAAAAACCAGGGGCGTAGGAACAGGGGGGCTTAAAAAGTAACCAACAAGCAACGATTGAGATTTGCTGATGTATTTATTATTTAATAGTGAAATTATGTAACCTCAGGTAGCAATAATTTCAAACTATATATATTTTGGCGCCAACCTATACATTTAAGAGGCTTGGTGATAGCGCTTGGATTCTGCGTGAGAGACTCGGTAATTATACAGTGCAGGCGCTTACCTGTACTTGGGTGTCTCTCACTCGAGAATCAGGGGACACCTGAGAAATTGGCGGCGCTACAAAGAAGGACCAAAGGTGGACACGGATTAGACTCTTGACAAGATGTTACGAATTTTCTTTTACAATGTCCGAGCGTCTTTTCGGAAGGGCTATCCTCTTAAGAAGGGGGATCTTCCCATAAATTGACCATGATGACCATACCAGATTATCGGACATGATAACATAGAGGTTCTGGATATACGATGACCAAAGATTATCTCGCATAAATCCTTCTCTGGGAAATGTGCATTTTTCACATGAGTACAAGTATCATAATTATATTTTATTATAAAAGTTAAGAAAAGGGAGCTTTATAATAATGCGTCAAATCACTATAGGCGTACTCAGCTCCTTACTGAGGGCTGTTCGCAGTATTGAGTTTCTTTTTGTCGGCGGGAAGAACTAAGGAATATTAAAGGTGCGCTGCATTATGAAATTTGATATGCGTTAGTCCGTTTAACAAATTGCTTATGATCGTTTTGCAGTAAAGTTCATCCGACTTGTCAGTAATCCCTCGTAAATAACTCTATCTTTAAGAGCCATGGTTTGTGGTGTTTCGATATTCACTTTATTTACAGGTTACTCAGCAGAATATTTTTTACAAATTGTACGCATTGGTCTCAATTAAAACATTCAGAAAATACTGGTTGTACCTTGTTCACCTCGCGTCAGTTTATGCAAGCACTTACAACGACAACTCACTCCAAGAGTGGGGCCTATATTCATGCTCAAGTATCCTTGGGCGGCAGATGAAACCCTTTACATCGAAAAAACATCTTATTCAACACTACTGCCCCTTTTAGTCGATAGAAAAGATGTAAGCGGGAATCCAGAGTAAACCGAAGCAATCCGAATGCTATATATGTTTGAACTGGGTAACGCATGCGCCGACAATAGACCAATATTAACCAAACATGTTTGAACGAAGGCCACAATAAAGGAATTGAATCGCCGTTCACCCTTTAAAAACATGGCTATTTGTGAGAGGAATTCCCCTCATGAAATACAAGATGAATTTTTATATGGTAAATATAAGCACGAGACCGCCACGTGGCTAGTGCTGCCACCTACGGGTGGTTTTTATCTGATAACGGTTAGCTCTCGATGTTTTCACTTAAACCAAACAGGCTTGAGGTGTATTCGTGACGCAACAGCGTTCAAATAGCAGAGTAATTAAGAGCTGCATGCATTTAGAAGTTGAATGAACTAAGCACGAGCTGCACGAGACTGTCACCATTAAAGGACACATGCACCGCAACTCTCGTGCACGGGATTTCTGACGAGACTTGACTGTGTGTTTTATCTGTTTGTAAACAAAAGCAGCAAGCCTTCGGCAATATATTTACCTTTTTCTTTATGATGTTAAATGAGGTCGAAGACTCATGTTTACCTTTAAAATGGGTTCTTAGGAAGCCAACTTCTGTATTTTTTAGCATCTGAACATTAGAAATAAATTTGATAAAAATGTCATGTCTAAAATCTTGAGATATAAGTGGCCATATGGCACGGCCGTCAATCATATATTACAATATGGTTTTTAAGATACCATATTCGTTAGAAAATATAGGCTTTGTTGCATGTAGATACTCTACCCAATTTATCCCTGATCGTAAGCTAAATCAAAACGAACTGCAAAGGTCCGAGTTTTCCGCAGTTTGTTTTATATGTACATGGAATACAAATGAACTCTCTAATGGTGATATTTTCTCCCGTAATTTGCTGCCTTAAACCCACTGACCATGCAGAGGGTGTTTTTTTAAATTCAATGGGGAACCACCTTATTTTTAAAGAGCCTGATCCTTTTGGCTTTCTGACCGCCATCTTGTTTTCGGAATGTGCTTTACTTTGATAATTTTACAACATTATGACAATAAACGATATGTATGGATAAAATATCCACATATTTATTACTTATGATAAGACTTATCCACAATGCCTTGTAATGCTGTAGTAGGCTTTTCACACTCGGAACGCCGATGAATGGCTCCACCTCTCATTATTATTCAGGAGAAACATTTGTATAGGCATTTGCTGCCTGTTTGCTAATCTTTTTCCTTTTTGTGTGTATATATATATATATATACAAAATACCAATTCAACTTGTCATATATATATATATATATATATATATATATGTATTGTGAATGTTGTGTATTACTTGATGTATGGAAATGAAATACATTTTAAATCACTTCTCATTATTGTTTTATTTGTACTAAGTATGCGCTCTCATTTATCTCGTCAAATCTAAATCAAACAAAATATAAAAAAAGTAATGGCATGAGTAAAAAAAACAACCCTATGTCCTTTTAAGGACATTTCCCAAGCGACTTAGACTGCTGCCATACAGACAACGTTAGGCCTCGTCATCTAATGATCTAACCAACTTTTACTTTTCGGTATAGTGTCCATTTAAAGTATGTAACTTAACATACAATAGAGAGAGAACGACGAAAATATTGTCCTACAGACGCATTCCGAAAGTTTGTTCACTTACCAGTGCCTCTTATTGCCGATATAATGTAAGATGGAATTTGACCACTGCATTACTTTAGCTGAACTGAAGACGAACCGGATTTTATCAATGTGTAAAATAATCTTTGGTCCACATACTGTACTATGGTAAGATCCGTGGTGCAAGCTTTAGGACTTCTTAAAAATGAAAAGCGAGGAGGGGTCAGCTTTTCGAATCAAGATTTCCAAAATGTGGGTATTTCATTAGCAACCAGCAAAATATAAAATACAAGAACTCTGGGTAATGCTGTTGATCAGTTATTAGAAAATTAACAGAGAAAAATCAAAACTTGAGTTTGACCTCTTTTCAGTTGCAAAAACTGTTGCAATATCCTGCCTTTTCCTTTGCCCAATGGCTTTACATTTATCATATTATCACATACAAAATTGAAAATATCTTTTTATCATTGAATCGCACTTCTTAGATGTATTTGAAAAATTAGTACAGTGATTAAAAAAATGAACAGGTTAAACGCCTCGGTAAGGTGTTGATTAATAAATTTGTAACGTGCAATTGATATGATTGGCGGATGATTGACAGCCCAATCTGTATATTACAACGCTTCCTGTACTGCTAGAGTTGTGGGTCCGTACCCGTGGGACCCAGCCACCCTCCCGTCTCTCCCACAACCACGGGGTCCTGCATCCTGCCCCCCTCTCGGTCAAGACAAGGTTAATGCGTATTTACCTGAGGGGATATTTGCGACAATGCGGCCAAGTATTAGTTTACTTTACGGTCTAAGTGTGAGTGGCCGCTATTGTCTACCCCCTCGCCGATGTGGCTCGCTTGCCCGACTCCTTTTCCACCTTTATTCCCCCTCTGACGGAAGGGCTGATATTTCTTCTTTGGATTTCACTCAATGAACAAATTGCCATGGCGGAATTGAACCCTATTTCCCAGGCATTCAATTGTAGTCCACAAAAGTTGAATCTCATCTTAAGCGCCCATAGCAGAACAGAATCCGACCCATCGGATGGGATTTCGTGTCCATAAACAATCGTGATGGTTCTACCAATGCTAATGTACTCTCTTTTAACTCCGACAAATCAGTCGTGGGCAACATAAACATACTCACTAATTCGGCGTGTTGATGTCTTCAGTATTATAAAGCTCACACGGGACTTACCACAACTCATCAACTCAGCTCAAATGAACTCTCCCATTTTCGCATTGATGAGCGTCTTTAGAAGCTGATATCTTTAAGTGGGTTTTAATTGTCACTTTATTTGCGAATATTTCGTTTACGGCTGGCTGAACCTGCCGAAAGCTATCTTCGTCACACCTTTTTCAAATTTTGACATTTTTACCTCTCATCAAATCCATTATCGATATCTAGGGATTTATGTCTGATCATAAAGAATGTATACGAGTACTCGGGGTTAGGTCTGCCGGAGAGACCTGTTGAACATTGATTATCTTTATCAGCAACTGTAGTCGTTCACTCTTATATTCCAGACACAAGAAGCTCTTGCATTTCGGAAACATGGTATATTTATCATATACTTATTCTGTTTTATTCTTATTTGAAGGATGTGACTTCCATATTGTAGAAATGTTTGTACATAGGCCAATAAAATCGAAAAAAGGACTAGTAATTAAATATAAGAGATATTTAGGACGGGTAGAATTACTGGACTCAAGTACAAATCAATACAAATGCAGCTGTTTTGATATTTTGATTCTATTCTTAATACGTTTTCTTCAAAATTCATTGTGTTATGTACCAGTATCACGTTCCACGGACTTTTAATTTAAAAACAGTATTTTATTTCCAAAAAACAACATATATACCCTATATAGTAGAAATTAAACAACGGGGGAAGGATCAGCAAACGGACTACATCAGCCTATGAATATCGTTTACCCAAAAATGAATTATAATCACAAATAGAACATAGTTATGTTAACTGTAGAACACTCCCATTACTATTTTATCCAATAGCACACTTACCTGTTGAGTAAAATTATGTACTGCTACTTTACAAATGAGTCATTTGAAATATATTGAAACGTTTTACACATTCGACAAAGAGAAAATACTTATGCAGACTACTTATTGGATACCCCTCATTTGATTAAACGCGGATGTGTTGTTATGTGCACTCATTAATGTTTGGTTTTCGTTGAATTTATTATATCAAGACGACTTATTTCGACTAATCTGAACAAACAAACCTTTATGATTCAATGTCATGACCAGTTAAATTTACGATCTTCATTTTAAAATTCTCTTAAACGGCCGTAATCATGTGGTACTCGGGTATGGTATGGGCAAAACCAACAAGGTGAAAGGTAGTCGACTTTCGCATTCTGAATTTCTGAGTTGTAAATAAATACTATACTATAATTTAGCCTTTAGATGTAACGCAATGGCTATATTTATTATTTCTATTTTCTCTAAAGTAACCCTTCGAATGTAGTGCTAATGTTGGATCCATTATTTAAAACTTCATTAAAGCGAACCCGTTAAATGTTATGCTAAAGTTGGATCTATTATTTTCACCATCTCTAAAGGAAACCCTTAGATTGTAATGCTGAAGTTGGATCTACAGTGTATCATTTTAACCATCTTTAAAGCAAAACGTTAAAATCCAATGCTCAAGTTGGAACTATTATTTTCACTTTCTCTAAATCAATCCCTTTAATTGTATTGCTGGAATTGGATTTATTATTTTCAACTTCTGTAAATCAAACCCTTTATTGTAATGCTGAAGTTGGATCTATTATTGTCACGTTCTTTTAAGAAAACCGTTTAAATGTATTGCTAAATTTGGATTTATCATTTTCACCTTCTGTAATGCAAAACGTTTAAAAATGTAAAGCAATATTCAAGTCACCAGTCGCGACGTCAGTCATAAAAAGTACAAATGAATAAAATATCTCATTCATCTAGTGATCGTGTGCCATATACAAAACCGTGTTTCTAACACTCAATGCCAACGATTGTGTTCAACCTTGCGTTTTATAGCACACACACAACTAACCAGACAAGACAGGAGCCCAGTCGTGTGCTGGCGCAGCGTCACTGAGCGCCCAGTTTGAAGGATTTACCTCTATTTTATGAAGGTGTTGAGAACGAGAAGATTCGCTCGATTAATTAGAGTCGCGAAGTTTGGAGAAGCACGTGCCCAGCAGGAGTAATCTTGTGTAGCGGTTGAAGGGACATCATGTTATTTGAGATTTATCAAGGGCTGGGGTTACACAAGAAATGGGCTTCGGTAGTTTTAGGTATCTTTGAAACATCAGTGTTTGAATGTCATGTAATTTTGTAAGGACAGGAAATGAGAAACTTTTCGGATGTTAAAGATCCACTTACCCGTGTTTTGCTACCGACAATTTTTACTTATCCAATCTCAAAGGTCAACCGAACAGACAGCAATAAATTACATCGTATATTAGTTAAATGAAGATTGGAAATACTGAATCTTGCATAGAGAACTCCAAGACCAATGAACTAGTGTGACGTCATGATACTGACGTCCCAAGTGATGACGTCACTGTGATCAGCTCACAAGATATCTACCCTGTGCATTAACTTAGGAGTACCTTGCGATGTTCTCGAGCGATAGCGATCACTCAGTATTGATATAACCCGCGGCGATCACTGCAACACTGAAGGCAAGGCGGGTATTTGTATTTGCCTCGGCGAAAAGGTTCATTCATGATATTATCTTTCTCATAGATAAATAAATTTTCATATGAATGTCTTCTTAGTTATGAAAAAGATAAAAAATAATCAAACACTTGAATTTGTTTTTTTAAATCTTTTAAAATAGTCAACAAAACATGCGTTTTGCTGATATTGTTTGATTAACTAACATATCTATGAATCAAAAGAAAATTCTATCTTAACACATTTCAGGGACACTGAAAAAAGTCAATGACCCGTAACCAAGGATCAAAAACAACTAATCGATTTTAAAAATAGTTTTTCCGAAATCATGTTAAAATAACGTTTTGTAGGATCCATCCTATATTTATATATAGCGATGTCATTGTGCGGTTTGGACAATTCATCAGGTTAATACGACCTTTGATGTGCACATCAGTTTGGTACTCATATCATTAAACCTTAAATACCTTTCAATACAACAATAGCATTCCCGTTTTTGTTTTATCAAACTTTATCATAAAGGCTTGATTAAGAAAGTTTACTCGAAGACGTATCTTAGCAGCATAAGAACGCATTCTGGTAGACGGGCGTTCATTTCAAGACAATGGGCATTAAACAGTATTTATTCACGATCAACCATTATTCAGGATGGTTGTTATCAGACCCAAGATTGGTAGGCACGCGTTCAATATGATGGTCACTGTTTAATTTATTAAATGGTCTTTATGAATAAAGTTAGATTATGTGTCATTCTGATTAAAATCAAATAATTGATTCATTCCGTAGTCTTATACAGGGTTGTTCCTTGTTACTAATTTATGATCTGACGGAATTCCGTAGACATCCATGTCGACGTGAACTTTGAAGACGAAATGACCCCAAAATTGACGTACTGCAGCCTATCAGATGGTTTAGGCCGACGATGAGGCGACCAATAAAATATCAGCTCTTTTGCACACTTCGGCTTATCAATAAAGATGGCTACCCCGAAGTGTCCCTCTGTATTACTTGATATAAGAAAAGAACACATATTTTAAAACAACACTACAAACACTTTGGTTTGTCACGTTCGTCGTGGTAAATCAGTGACTCTTCTTAGCAGAAAAGCTATTGAAGGCTTTTGCGATATTACAAATATACGGAAAGCTTCGGCAATTTCCGTTACGGTCGATCTTTGATGATTGGTCTTGTTTCTTTCTTTCTTTCAGAGATTTGAAAGAAAGATAGATATAAGAAATAATGTAACTTCTTGTTGATACGGATGGCTATGGGATTCCGTCAGACCAAAGATGAGTGACAAGTTACAAACTATTAAAAGAACAAGAAACGAATCAATAATTTCATCATCATCATCATCATCATCATCACCATCATCATCATCATCATCATCATCGGCAGCAGCATCAGCATCATCATCATCATGAGTGTCGTCTTAAAAGCAAATTGAAAATTACAAAACCGGAAACAAAAGACGTTTTACTGTACGTCACGTCATTGTGTGAATTATTTATAACATATCGTCATCATTATCTATCTAAATTATATTCTTTAGGATCATACCATAAGTTAAGGTTTCGACACTTTTCTGAAATGGTTCCTTCATTTTGGAATGACGATAATCTAATAGTCTGATTAAAAGGCACTTAATCCTATCAGGAGTAACAATATATGGCTTGTATCTGTTATTATTCCATTAAACCAGAGTATGATAACCCTGTATGAACACCACCGCAGTAGTACAAACATACTGACTAATCCAGTATTTCAACAAGTGACTTATACATCGTTTCATCTCTGATCTCTTCAAGACGATTCTTGCTGTGTTCCACACACGCTCACCAGGGGTATTCAAGGGATATAAATCATGTCCAGTCACTGGTCAACTTCGGACAATAGAGGCGAAGCTGCGTGTGATTCCTACACGTACCGTGTCCGGCTTAATGGACTGACCAGTCGCCACTACGGCCATCAAGACCTCTCCCCTTTTCAAAACGCCACCTCTTCCCGTTGAAACTGAGAAACATTAGCTCCCATATATACTTGAAATTCAAACCTAACGTTTGACGTCGCATCCATCATAGCCGGTATGGAATCATATTTTCAAGGGTATTATAGCCAGTTTGGCTGGTCAGTCTATGGGGATAGTCAAGGGGGACCCTGAACGCTGGTCAGCTCCGTTGAGAAATGTCCAGTTTTCTAACTCCACTTCATCACGACCGGACCCCCAACAATGTCCACTTCAGATGTTCACTTGTGGACCTTAGATCCAGAACATTGAGATCTATAGTGTCTCTAACAAGGGCACACCCCTTATCCACGCCCTGTGGAGTACTACCGTTGTCATGGTAACGATACAAAACAGTGATAGAGAGGAACTGTCAGCGAGTTGCTCATCTTTCCTTATACATCTATCACCGTTTGTTCACCGTGTCAGCACATTCCTCTGTCCTTTCTCTCTTCCCTCTTTCAACAAGTGTCATCCATTTATTTCTTCCCTCATTCTTCCCGCTTCGTGTCATCACTGGTTGCCCATACATCACCTCTTATGGCACGACGTCACCTATATACATCACATTAGTAAGTCGTAAAGCACTTGACCGCTTCTATAGCACTTTTTATATCTATTTTGCTAATATCCCGTTGATTTATGCCAGCAGTGCTATAGCCCGTAGCCTGATCGTATCAACACCTATCGGATGAAATACATAAATAACAACCATAAACGTCTTCCCCCGAGTTTAGTACTTTAAATGTTTGGGTTGCCGTGATGTTCAAGAGTTTTTATAACTCAGATAAGAAGTAAGAAGATTCGACTATAGATTCCAATATGATAGATGACTATGAAATTTATAATATAAATCTAATCGAAAATGGAATTTAATACATAAATGACAATGATAAAAGTTCTATTGGAAAATAAGTGTTCTGAACGTTTGTCTTGTCGGAAGTTAAGGTATGTACATTTCATTACATGAAAGGAGTTTAATGTTAAATTTTGAGTATCAAAATAAATCGAAATAAAATTCGAAGGAGATTATTTTAAGTTTAGTTAAGCTTTTGTTTATGTATTTCATATTTTTCATAATGAGATAGGATGATTCCACAAACAATGCCAATGTTATCTGATATATAGAAATTGCGTTTTATTTAAACATATTTATTGATAAAAAAAAGGCAATGCATGATTGGATTGGCCAAGAAGCAGCGAAGTGCTTATTTAAAGGCTTCTCGAATATAATCACATTTAAGTAAATAAATGAAAATGAATGTCCAATGGTTCCTGTATGTTTCATAATTAAGCTCCTGGGAAACTGGCAATGCAAATAAATTTGAATGTTTTGCAGTCGATGTATATCAAAGTGCTTATGAAATTTCAAATCGATTAGATTTCATAATACAATGATGAATATAATACAATAATTTATTTGAATCTTTGCTTGTAAGCGACGACCATATGTACTAATGAAGATTCAAATCGATTAAATTTCATGATGTATTGATGAATTTCAAAAGAATATTTGTTTGAATCACTGCTTGTGAGCGATTCACATCCCCGGAATACTGTGTTTAAAAAAAACCCCTTTCAAATAACAGAACGATTGCACTTTTCATTCAAAGCACTTGTTGCAAGTGAAAGACTAATTTATATCAAAAATGAAAAGTATCCTCATAATTTCGTATATACCCTTTAAAAACGAATGATATTAATAACGACCCGAATCTTAATACATTTAAAAAAAAAGTAAATGTGCATTTCAACTCTTTCAGACATTTCATCGCAAATCGTCCAGTAGTTGTGGTGATGGGTAATATTAGTTTTGCTAGTAGTAATTGTATTAGTATTAACAGCAACAATAGTAGTAATAGTAGTAGAAGTAGTACTTGTATTACTTCTACGCTAATGGTAGTTATAGTAGTAGTCGTCGTAGTAGAATTAGTACTTCTAGTAGTGGTAGTTGTAGTAGATGGAGTATTAGTATCAGAAGTAAAATCTAATATTAGCAATAGGTGTAGAATTTATAGTAGTAGCAGCAGTAGTATTAGTAAAAGTGGTAGAAATGGTAATAGAGGACATAGTAAATTTATTAGTAGTAAAAATACTAAAGGATAAGTTTTTAAAAACTACAACGATAACCATGGTCTCATCTCACACTGCAATGACTCAAAGATGAAAGCAATGACGTCATAAAGTAGATGATGTCATATTGTCAAAATAAGAAATATACATGCTAACTCGTCCTTGCAGAATTTCTGCAAAAAAATCCTCTTTTGAGTTCAATTTTGTTTGTAAGATCAATTTCAATAATCATCAACATATCAATATAGTGTCAAAGATTTCTCGCCTTGATGTTTAGACAGATGACAGACGTTTCAATGCAGGCACATATCTGTCAGCTGTTTTATAATCCCTGACATCCAAAGAAAATATTTGTAAAAAACAACAATGTTATTCATGAAATGCAATCAGTTTGTATTTTGCAACGAGTCGCCAGTCTCTGGGACCTGAATACTGCAATTCATGGTCCCTCTTTAATGACAGGTTTAAGAGACCCGTAGATGATAGAAGGAAGTGTTTCACAATATAAGATGGGTAGGATGAGGACACACCAGTGAACTGTCAATCTACGGCATCTACTTAGGGACATAATCTATGGCTTTTAGCAGCTCACCTTGGAGAAAACAGGGGGTCAGTTTGGGTCAGCGTACTATCTTAATCAGAAATATCTGGATTTGTGAATATGTGTGATTTATCACAGCGCCCCGGTGGCATTTATATGTATTGATAGTATCTGATGGAGGGAGTGAATACATGATGCGGGGATGATTGGGGAGGGTGAGGGGGGACCGCTGGACAACGCCGGGTCATAACGCAGAGATAGCAGGGTCAAGATCGACCCCAGGTTTTCGGGGATCTCTTTCATAGGCAAGTGTCAAAATTAGAAATTGCTGTTGCAGTTCTGACAATACCTGTCATGGTATGTGATGGTTGAACGCCGGGGAACTATAGAGATAACTGTCTTGTCACTCAGCTCTAAACAACTCCTGATGGCGGCGTTTAACCGATTACTGACCAGTCCTCACAGCTGACCAGTGGACAGATATCAGACTGGCAGCTCATTGACCACTGGTTAGTTGGAATAAACTTCGGAAATATGATATAGCGATGCACTGTCAAATCGAATATTTCCTCTTTTTTTAAAAATAGAAAATCAAAAATTGAATTGAGCGGAGACCATTGGAGTAATGTGATGCCCTGTTGATATTTGTCTCATTTTAAATAAAATGTAAAACGAGGTATCGATGATGTTAATTCGCGAAATGAACCAAAATAATAAAGCCGCATAATATGTTAATTATAGCTCTGTGATCAAAGAGAGTATGAAATGTTGTCCTATTAATAATGCTGATAATATCTAAATCTGTTTATTATTTTATAAGTTATCATGAAAATCGAAAACTAGTCATAATCATTCTGAAAATGATTCAGAATTAAAAACATTAGATGAAGAAGTTTCATTACATTGGTATTAAGTCAAATATCTAATCTTCTTTTTCTAACAAACTCAAAAGGAGAGCATCAGAAACGCCAATAAAGAGAAATATGAACAAATCATTACGCATTTTAACAAATGCGTGCTCTAATGATGGTCATGTTATGAATTACCGGGATAACGTCACATTCACTATGCATTTAGAAAGGACATAATAGGGTTTACTAGGACAAACCAATCTACAACAGTATTTAACTAACGTTTCTAACAATCAAGCCAGTGTTACCACACGGGCTTCCGATTGGTCTTATGAAATCGGTAAGTGAAACAACTACTGCAAGTACTATTGGCCATATGTTGATTACATGTAAGTATCAATAGTGATTTTTGAAATATGTTTTAAATATCAAAATTGCCATATCCCTTTGAATCAATAAAACTGTGATTCTTTACAAAATAGATTTGTCAGTTTAAAAAGTATTCAGTCAATTATCGAACCATTTGAAGATGGACAATGATAAAGGATTTTAAAATTCGTTTACCGAATATTTGAGGTCTGAGGTATGATAGAAAGAAAAAGTTAACACAGTTAAAAAGTCTCTTGTAAAAAGGTCACGATCTTTTATTAGTCATAAGTCAAGACCATTTGACAACAATTGACAGCACTGTTCACAATCGTCACATAAATTACAATTTACGAATGTCCAAAGAAGTCCCGTAGAGGAACTCTGAGATTAATTTGGTGCCGCTAGAATGATCGCAGAATAGGTATTGAAGTTGCTTTTGCATCTTTGTGTCTCTCGTTTTGACCCTCTTGACATATTAATTAACCAAAAAATCAACCAATTCTTAAGATAAATAAAACTTTAATTTCACTATAATCACAATGAACTAATATCATAAATAATTGATGTTCATAAAGTATGCCTTTTCCCTCTACACCTATAACTCTGACCTTTTACTGTTACATTTTACATCATGATGTCAAAGAGTAAATAATAAACGATTACTCATTGGAATGCACGCCTAGTGGTAGCAAGGAATACACTATCCAAGGAACTTTTACCTTCGGTATTTCAGGGTACAGTGAAACGCTACATTACTTGGTCAACTAGGATCCTTAACATTTCATAGATGAAGCGAATGTTATAATAAATTGAAGCCGGTAATATAGACGATCTGTTAGAACTTCAGACCACGCTGTAAAGGCAAACTTGGCACTGTATAGTCGTAATTATTACTCGCACGTTGAAGATACCGCCGTTCAATAAATCTGCAATGTTTTTTGTGTCATAACATCACATCTTTTACGTCACATGACGTGATAATGTTAACGGCGCGGAAGCAATGGTGATATTGGCGAGTTTCATGCTTCTTTTAATTATGTAATTCAGTAAGAGATGTAAAGAAAATGTAAAAAAATAATCAACTTTGTCCCGTGTTATTATCTTTTCATGAAAGTCGTGAATGGTTTTGGCATTTAACTCGCTTTCACTCGATAAATACCAACCCTTTCACTAGTTATTCGTTATAAAATGTTTTCAAACACCTCTCTTTTTGTCTTTGTCTTAAACCATAATTTGTCATTTAGTCTCTTCAAGTATTTGTCAAATAGTGTCAAGCACTTTCAAATAACACGACAAATGCAATGAAAGATCAACGAATGTGCCCCTGTTTAACTGATAAACTTATTTAACTTAGCAAATAGAAGTTTTCAATCGGTTAACTATTATATCTACTTTTCTTAATTCTGGTAGAGGTCAATGTCATTCCCATTTTTTCAACTGAACCACACCGTACAAAGTCACATCATACCACAGATCAACACAGCATCAAACAACATCACAACACAGTTCAGCACGACATCACCTTACCACTTTCATACTATACTAGACCATGCCAGACCATGACAGGTCACACCATGGCCAGACCCTACATATCGCAAACGGCACAGTTATGTCTAAACACTTAACATCACGCTTTACCAAACCTTAGCATACAGAAGTAGACATACATACACGTACATCATAACTTGGATCATACAATACTTTGCCTTAGACTCGACCTCTAACCAGCCATTTTTTTACCATTACAGCACCGTATATTTTAATTCGCTAAAGTTCTTGCTTTTCATTGAGCTTCACCAGTAAACAGCTCTATGATATCACTGGTCTTGATGGAATTGTATCAGATGAAATTGTAACGTAATGTTGTATTAATGTGTGACCTCAAGTTATATATGATTCGGTTAATAGCAAGAAAAATCTTTAACCTATAGAGCTATTCTTTTTAATGCATTGTCCAATCAAAGTGGCAGTTCCAGGATTTGGATACACATTCTGTTACCTTTGACAAAAAGTTTAGATTATTGCCCAATGGTGTCTGAGATCTGTCGTTGATGAAGAGGTAACTTTTAATGCAATATTTGTCATGCTCTTTATATGAAATATCATATCACTAAAACGAAAATGGGAAGTTCGTTTTACAATTATTCTCGGTATTTGATTCTATGTATAAGGTGTCATATGGTTTTTAAGAGAATATCTTTACACGAGCCTGTCCCGTGTTTGCTTAAAATGGCAATGTGAAATTTTGACCTCTAAAAGTTTTCTAGGAAAATAAAAGTTGGATTTAAATGACCCCCATAATCTTCGTATTCCAGGACAATTTCATTTGCATTGATACTCAGTTGTAGAAGTACAAAAAATGATGCTTTACATAGAAGTCTGATAGTTGCTATGAACCTATGAACAGACTGAATTACATGATCGGTTTCGAATCTAATAAATATATGCGAACAAAAGATGAAAAACGCGATGCGAAAATTGTCTAATATGGGGAAACAACTTGTCTATAAAAGTGAAAAAATCAAAATGAAACATTACTAATATTAAGATTGATTACATATTTGACCAACTGATGATCAATAACCGTTATTGGTTGGTGTTTCGTAGAAAAGAACATTATCATAGGTTATAAATCATAAAAATTATGTTCTTAAAAATAATTTCTATAGAGGTTTTCATTTTATCAACACACAAAAGATAAAGCCGCAAGGATGTGTACACAATATGAATGACAAGAACATGTTATGAATATTCTCAATATTCCAGTGAAACGGTTTATTACAGCAAGCTGTTTTTAATGAAAACAAACACTTTATGTGATATTACTAAAAATGTTAAAGCACACAAAGTTTATTATATCAATACACCTTTACGGGAACATAAAATGGCGATAGGCTATGGAGAAATGAGTTTTCAACAATTGGCGACTCCGTTTTATGTGAGGGAACTTAAAAGATTTTATTTCCATATGTCACATTTACATTCTATATTTCATATTTCAATTTCATATGAAAATGTCCTAGCTTATTCGTTTATGAATTTTAGAGATGGAATAAAATATTAAACGAAAGGAGTTTTCATATTAGAAGGGTAGATATGATATAGATTGAAAGAAAGAAATCCTAGCTATGCATGAACGAGCAGTTATCATGAATAGAAGCCAGGCCATAAAATGAACTAGCGGTAAAACTACTATATGTGGAAATGAAGATACGGAAAGGGGTCTTTGAAGTGCATCTTAAAGTAGAATAGTACGTATATGAATACTGGAGAATATCTCTCCGAATAAATTGTAAAAACTTATAAGGATACCAGTAAGTATAAAAGAATATATATCATATACACGTGGATGTAATAAATATCAAAGAATGTGTAACACAAAGAACATTAAGATATATTTTCAAAGATGTCAGAGTTATCATTTATGAACAGCTTATGGATTATGACTTTTAGTGTAGTGATAATCTTATCTGATATTCCACCACATTGATCTTTTCATCACAAAGGTCGTAAAGTTATGCTCTAATACAGAGTTAATCCCTTCTTTTCTATTGTCGTAACATACTGGCAAGTTATTATTACACCCTCTCATATATTTAAGATTTCTTTGAGATGTATCAATGCCCCAGGTAACACTGCAAAGCTCAGGTGTGCTTACTTATATTGAAAGACACCTACTCGAGGTGATATTTATTTCTGCTGTCACCGCCCCCTGCACTTCTGACCCGAGAGGTTATTGGGGTCACGGGGGACGTTGCATTTTAAAGGTAAGCATACAATATTGTACAGGGAACAAAAATGTGAAGAAACCAGTCTTTGATGTTAGTTGGAATAGAGTGTACACCGATATAATTGACTGGAACAAAGCATTTGTGAGTGTGCTTCCTCGCGTGTGGAATATGTATTTATGCCCCCATCCCTCCCCTCCCACCCTCGGGCCTGTCTGTGTCCCCTGTGAGTCTGCCCCTCCCTTCCCTCCATGCTTTCCACTCGATTTCCTCTCTATAACATGGCATGCCTTCACAGCACTGGTCCGTGCATATGCCGACTTATTTCATGTTGAACAATAACATTCACCCAAAGGTAAATCTAAACTTTCTATCTTTGAAAAAGCATTCAGGTATTCTTTTCAAAGCTCTTTATGGAAAGCCGTCTGCATTTAATTTGCTTTATTTAATCCTCTGTCCCCAAAGGGCTTCATCATATCTGTACAGGAGATCAATTTACCTATACGTTTAAAAATGGGTTAATTAAGGGACGGTTGTTGAGATCTATGTATGCATAAACATACAGGTTTTAACCGCTCCGATGCTTATCGGTGGATTATCATAGCGTGCAATCTGAAAATTAATCCCGGCCTTAACAAGCTTTTATTCAGCCTAATCGACGTTGATCCTCACACCTTGTACCATGTTATAATGCCTACTTCAAGGGAATCGTCCAAGGACCTTCAAAAGCCAGGTATTCGAGACCGATATCTACTACGCTAGTGCTGTACGTTATACCACTGAAATGTTTATGGATGGTTGGAGCGTTTATGATTGCCAGACACGTGTTTAGACACCTTAGCCATGTCCTCCGCTCATTTTGGAACACTCAGCACGCACATGCGTACGTCACTTTTCATGTAAAGTCCACCCTTTGTGACCTCTTGTTTCCTTAACTGGACAGCCACTGTTTTACCTTGGACACTGGCTATAAATGTCATCATCTTAAATGCTTCCTTTTTTCCATTTCCGTTTTGTTACAAAATGCAATACATTTATATATACCACTATTCATCAATCTCATTGAAATGAAATCTACATGCTCCACTACATCTATAATCTGCGTAACGTAGTGTAGCAATGTAAGATTTTATTTTAATGAGATTGCACTATTCATATTCATATTAATCATGGCTTCACCTTACGTCATGATTCAGGCGGATATTATTATTATTATTAATTTAGACCTTTGGTTACGTGTTTGGGGTGTAAATAGTGCTTCATTCTTTTTATGAAATCTCTTGTAATATAAATTCTTTTTTCTCTAAAGACGTATTCTATTCGAATATACTCTTTTCTCAGTTTTTCTCTCGATAGTATATATTTCCTGAGCTTTGTATCAAAGTGAGACAAATTTGTTAATATTCATCTCTCCTACTGGAATCTAATTTGATGTAACCTCATTTTTCGACCTTTGACTTGGTTTATATTGTCTTGCCCTAGACCTTGGCCATAAACCGTGTCTCGTAAGACAAGTACTGTAAGCGGCTACTGAACATCAACTGCACTTATATACAACAAGTTTCTTACAAAAAGTGTTATAATTTCTATCATACATGATTACAGGGTAAGGGAAATAATTCTAGCATTGCAGCGTGTGAATACATGATTACAGGGTAAGGGAAATAATTCTAGCATTGCAGCGTGTGAATACATGACTGGCAAGATGACACGAATAGCACCGACTACAAAGTTGTCTTCCCTTATCCCATCACCCGTCAGCTGCCCAACAAAGTGAAAAATTGAGTTGTCATAAAATGAAATTTTACTTCATGTTATGACAAACCATTGACTTTATGATGAGAAAAGTGTTGTTTTCCTTCTGTGTTGGGATGACTTCTCTCTCTTCTCAGCGGTATTTCTAAGAATCAAGCAGAAAAGTTTCTTCCCAGTCAAAACGTCACTGCCTATACGTTTTCAAATACCTTTTTTTAAACAAATAGTTGCTTCTTCTTTAAAAATGGACACGAGCATACATAAACCAATATAAAAAACTTTGAAGATGCACGATTTCAGTTCTTCCATTAACTCTATAAAAACATTTTGTTACATACGAAACGCCCATTATCTTAACCAGTATGGTTTCTCAATACGAAAGATATCACAATAAACATTGAATTTCAATTTTGAAATAAATACAATATTCTAGCATATCCAAACATAAGACCACTGACCTTTAGTAAAGTGAATTCATTGATAAAACTACGAACCGCTGACTTGCTAAACACATTATTGCACATCCGGGCACTAATCTATCAGTTTTGGTGTATAGAAAGGAGGCGCCAAAACTGAAGTTCAACACAGAAATGCTTTAGAAAAATTATGAGTCTGTCAGGGGATACGCATTATAGGGACGAATGTATTCATTTCGCTCTTTCCTTTAGACGTAAGCGTATTGTGTTCAGAAGTTTCGGGCAGCTTTTTCCTGAGGCGATTTTTGTGGTGGGATTTTCCTTCTTTGGTATTGGTGTAGAAGAAAAAGTTTTCGATATCTGTAACTTGAAAATTAGATAAAGAATCATAAACCTAATAACTTTTGATCAATAAGTATTTTTCAGATTTTAACAAGTTCATTTAGAAATTATCTGAAATATTTTTGGAAAGACAGGCATCTATTCTAATCGAAAATAAGGTTCGTATTTTGCTTATGCTAGAAGGTATAAAGAGGTTCATTATATTGAATATAATAAAAAATTAAATAATTCAAATCTTCAGAGGGTATCAAGCTTGAAGCTTTACAACATAAAGGACTACGCCTACTCCTTCATCAGTCGAAAAAAAAGAGTAAATGTAAGTTTTTTCTTTCAAAATGCCTTTTGTCAAAATGAGAGATTGAAGACATGAAAATAGTCATCAAGAAGCAAGACCAATACTTGAAGTTCAAAATAGTTTATGAAATGTCAAAACATTTGACACGAAATGAATAGTTTTATGTCATCTTTCACAAAAATATGATAATGCTTCTTGAGCGATATACGTACACATGACAGGTTGACTACGACATGATAAAAGAGCATTTGATGTACAAACAAACACTGATGTTATAAAAAGTGACTTGGTCACGTTTAACTCTCACCAACGTGTCAACGGACAAGGGCATACAACGCTGTACCATCAACGCCACTGGTCACTCAACTACTGACCGATCACAACCCTACATCAAGATGGTGTCAACATACGCCATGTATTGTGAATTGCTGTAAAACGGGTCCTTACTACGTGGTGTGTGAATGCTGTATGTTTTACGTCTATAACGATGGGTTAGTATAGGGTTGTTGGCATGTCGTCCATAATGCACCATCATTTCCTGTCATCAGTACACAATAAGCCACACAATACACAATGTTTATCTACAACACTTTCGCCAAGGGGAGCCTATGTAGATGAAAATCTAATTTCATAGTGAAAACATAAAGTAGATACTATATATAAGATACACGATAAGAATGCTGAACGAAGACGGCTTGTTTGCCATGTGAAGTGACCCTTATCGCCCTATGTCCTCACTAGGTGTAATGGTCAAGTCTGGGGTCACTGGTCAAGTTTGTCCTGAATGACTCACCTAGATTCAAACTCATAAAACAACCTAGGGCTGTCGAAAGTGAAAGGGGACACTATCCTTTTTTAAGGACGTGGCTTTACCCAGTATAATCAAAAGGGGGGAAATTTGAAAAGTCGTTAAAAGTCTATAAACATGATCTGATTACCAGAACTAGTAGTATTGAGGTTAATGGCAAGTTTTGTAATCTAAATTTACTTTCAGAGAAAAACTGCCTAAGAGGTACTGTGGTTAAAATATGCTTATTAATAGAGATAATAAATTCTTCAGTCATGGTTTTGCATTTATGATTGATTATTTACTTTACTATTTCGGTAGAATATTTTAAAAATTGACGCTTTTACATTCGTAATTTACAACTATGTGATAGTGAGAAAATTAAGGTTTAATCAAACCAAAGTATCACCTACACATTTCAACATAATCCTTGAAGCATACGAGAATGAATTGGTACAATATAGAGGCAAGGTTTATGAATAACTAGTTTGTCTTCGTTTGGTGGCTATTGGAACTACAAAAAGGTATTGATTTGCAATCTTGAAAAAGGGGAGACGGTTAAGTTCGGAATTATAAGTCTACACAAAAACTTACAAATGTCCGTCTATTGACATTTGATATACACACATGGGCGAGAGCACTGGAACACAAACTTATGCTTGATTTCTGCTACGTTAAGCAGCCCATATAAACAAATAAGGGTATTCCAGATATTTTAAGAAACCATTTGACAAATGCCTTCTCAAAACGGAATGAAACCATACGGCTTAACATCAGTTTCAGCAATTTTCAGTCCGTGTAGAGACGTTCCGCAGTAATCATTAATGTTCAAGTGATTCACATCAAAGGCTGACAGTCATTCTAGCTTTTGTGTAAAAGAGCGAAGTCACTCAGTGTTGACGTCAACTTCTACTATTAATACATTTCTGTTACAGTATTTTACGACTAAAATATGACTGTTTGACTTGTATTTTTTTATATCTGGGGTTTACAGGTGTTACGATGGTTTCTTTTCAAATGATAAACTAGGTACTTACAAAAGAGTTTACTCATTTTCATGTCTTCAGAGATTTTTGATCTTTGATGAACACCTTGATATGATTTGCATCCTTAGCATTCAAATACTATCAATTTGAATCAGGACAAAAATTTAAAATGCATGCGTTGCAATACTTTTTCCCAGGTGTAACAATAACAATGTATTCTACCAAGGTGACACGTAAAAATTCTGAACTATCGTTAAAGTTGCATTATTTTTTGTGGATGACACGTGACAAGATGCAGTATTATATTTCCTTCTGCAAGTTTTCATTTTCGTCTTAATAGAGAATTTGATATGCAATAAATTTAAGGTTGTTTCAAAGTCCTTTTTAAAATTCGTGTCCTGATGTGACATATTTGAGAATTTGATATGCAATATATCTTACATTTGAATGAAGTTCCTTTTTAAAGAAAAGGTTTCCTGAGTATGCATTAAAGTTCTATTTTAGAAAAAGAATTGTCGTAACTGTACATCTGAAATGAAACGAAGAAGTATAAATGATGATGGGTTAGACGATAAGGGTATCATGATAGAATTTACGCTTTATTTAAGGAAAAACTCCATTGTTTTGCAGTTAATGTAATGTAATAAAGCAATTTACATGACTAAGCAGAGACCACCATTAACATGGAAACAGGAGTTCGAATACTGGCCAAGGTTTCCGTGTCTTTACAAGATTGGAGATAGATTTCTCCATTGCTTTCCACCAACCTTATAAGGAAATGACACTTCAAGTGTAAACTGTGCACTGGGTCTGAGAAAGTATTAAAATTCGTCCGAGAATTTTATGAAAAGAACTCTCATTTTTTTGTGAAATATGTAGGATATCTCCAACGTTATATAAGCTATTACTTCAGTCTGGGAAAGGAACATTACCCTGCTAATGAAAGTAGTAAAGACATAGTCAGACATAGACATATATACTTCAAATTAACAGGAATAATTGACTTGGTTAAATAGTAATAGAATATGAAGTAATTTCGCCTAATAGCTAAGGGTTCAGCCGTTTAAAAGTTTGTTAAGGGTGGAAAGATTTATAAAGGAAAAGAATCTGATGATAAGGCCACGGAAAATATTTTAAAGGGTATCAATGCTCATTGTGTAGTGTAAATAATTTAAATTGGAAGTTTAGATTGAAATTCAAAGAATGTTTTCTAATTTTCTATCCAAATTTAACTGTTATAATACATGTTCATGCATGAGCAATTTTACAAATGTGAATCTCAACCTCTATTTGTTCTTATAGAACCATAGAATAATTAGAATACAATGTTTGGGTTAGTGATGTTTGGGTTGAAGGCATATTAAAAAATAGGTTGTTAGAATGCTGACAGAGCATTTTCATATCTATAAAGTTCATACATGCTAACATTTTAAGCTTTAATGATCTAGAGAAAGTGTTGTAAGTGACAAAAAATTGTTGAGAATATTTTAAAGGACAAGATAAATAAATTTTTCATCTATTTAAGGTTGATTTGTTAAAGTTTATTAGACTAAAGTTTGAGAAACAACTTCACGTTTCAAATTTCTAATGATCCAGTGAAGTGGTTTGGGAAGGGGGGGGGGGGGTTGAGAGGGGTGGGGATCGGGTGTATACTAAAGCGGAGGGGGTAGCCACGTGCTGGAAAGGTGTCTGGTTACCCAAGCTCTCTAAATCATCGCTGTGGTCGGGTAATCCGACGGGCACCTCCTCCAGTAAATAGGTAACCCGACCCTAGCAGTGTGAGATAGACACACTCTTTCTCCCCCAAAAGAAGGCTTGTCAAGCCTCTCCCTACCCCAGAGCTTTACTTCTACTCCACCCCAGCACTCTCCCTCCTCCACCCAGCTAAATAGTCCCCCTTCTAGCATCTACCCGGCTCACCATCCACCCCTCTATTGCTAAACAGTTGCTAATGACTGGCTTCAAGTCGGTCTAATTAAAGTGATGATGAAACTATCGACAAGACTCCGCGTTGAAGACCGGGACCTCAGTTGGTTCTTGAGACGCAGCACAATACAGTCGCGGAGGGGCGGTTTTTCCTTTATAACATCTTTTTGTGTTGTAAAAGTTTGGATTTTCTTGGCTCACACTGTGACGGTTGACGTTACCCCGGCTTATGGGAGAAGACAGTGTTATTATACACTGACCGCTATCGTCTGAAAACCAGTGATATATAACGTTTTCCCACAAATTAGTACAATAACTGAATATAGTTTAAGGACGTTGCCGATTGAACGTAAATAATGATGCTGAAAGGAAGTACTGTTGACCCATATACAAGACCTTTCATCATAGTTCCATCCGCTCTAATCCCATGTTGATAACCCGTCAAATCTAACCCCTCTTTGACCCATTGGTTATTCTTTCCTTTCTATTCCCACTGTGAATGTATCCCATTTTCAGCTATGAAATATAAGTTATGATGATAATGGTATTTTGCTAAACACTTCAGTTTCACTTTTATCTTCTGTTTATATGACAAGGGTTCAATACAAGAGATATATCTCCCATGATTGTGTTGAATGGACACATAACCTTGTTTATCTTGATATTGATGATTATAAAGACTTTCCCCCCTGCATTATTAAGTTGTCATCATCAAAGGACACTCAAAAGAAATTGTAAAAATCGACATTATTTACAATAATAACATGAAAACATAATTAGGTAGGAGCTTTCCATTTATGATTCGTTCCAGATTCTTGAAAGGTATTTGGATATCGCAATTAATCGAAACATAAAAACGAGATATAATTACAAATTCCCCCTTTTGTCTTTTAGACAATAATATATATATGTATTACATAATTTAATCTTTCATTTATATTGACCAACCGAATCCCTAAATATATAAGAACCTTTTAATCAGAAGTTATATATATATACATTTGTATATGATTTTTCAATTGTATCAAATTCACTTTCCTTCAAATAATTTACTTCCTCAACCAAAGTAAAAACTCAAGGATAACCTACATTAACTTTCGGGAGTAGTTTTTTCTCCTACTACTACTCGACTACAATGAATTCTGACTATCCATGCGGGAAGGTGATAATTTAGTTGGTGAAACTCGCTCCGAAACTTTATACACGTAAATGAGAGCCCTGACGCTTGAATGAAAATTTAACATAATGGAGGGAGGCGATGTTTAAGAAGCCATTATGTTTATAATTATAAAAAAGAGGATTATTTACTAGTTGCATTTTGCGTTACTAGAGACTTGTTTAACTGTACAAATCATGACCAGTTCCATCTCTACTAGTGCCTCTTTGTTCCTGAATAATTACTGTTAGAATTCCTTAAGTGACGAGGCAAAATAATACTGGTGTTATTTACTTGTATCTATATGTGACGTGTGAGAAATCGTGAACATACGTAATGAATAAGGGATTTGAACCTATCAGAATAGACAAAGAAAATATTGAACTAAAGAATAAGCTATTTTCGATAGACGTAGGTGTATTGTTGAGTTATAATACAATTTTGTTTTAGAGGTCATATCCATGTATACATGTTTACTTATATATCGATAGTGGGTATAAATGATTGATAATGGATAGAGACATAGGAATAACTAATCTGTGGTTGAGGAAGGATTAGACCTAATGGATGGAACCTAATACGATAAAATGCTAAATGATAGTTTATTTGATTGGCAGAGGGAAAATGGAAATAACTGATGGCGGGGGTTCATAAAGTAATGAATCTTGGATATATGGAAATATGAAAACACGTGCATTAAAATGAATGAATGAATGGTGAGGTGAATAACTAAAAGGATAGATTTTGTTGTTTGCGAACGGATGAATGGAAAGATAATACCTATTCTAAATCACAAATAAGCAAATCGATTGAAGTTATTGATGAAAAGATGGATGGATTCATTTTCCCAAAAAATACTTAGTTCCAATACGAAAGGAAGATGGGCTTGGATATGAATGGTTGGATGGATTGGTAGAGGGATATTGGATGGATGGATGGATGGATTCATTGATGGATGGATAGTAGTGATGTTTTCATTTCCTAAAGGAACATTCGGAGCTGTCGATTGATTAATGAATATTTGAAAGGATATTCGACTATTTTGATAAAGGAGTGATTGATCTTTGAATGGGTATGCTAAAGGATTATGGAGATGATCGAATGGATGAATATATAAATACTGAGTAGAAAAAATGGTTCAGAGGAAATGTAATTCAAACTTCAAAGTTATTAGTTAAACAGAAGAACGTGAAAAAATGGATAACGTTGCAAAGGCAAATGGGCTAGGTGGTTCATAATTGTATATTTGAGCAGCAAGACGTCAATGATGGTTGATGGGATGTGCATGATGGGGTAATTGGTAGTGCTTTGGTGGGATTTAAGTAGATGAGTTGGTGGGTGGTGTATAAAGGGGGAAAGGAAGGAGTGATGAACGTGGGGTTTGATTAATGAAAGTGGAATGAATGAGTGGATGTTCAGGGAAAGACTGGAGGTTGGATCGAAGGAGGTTGGAGTAGTGAAAAAGATGGTCGGTGAATGTATCAACTGGATATGTGGATTAGGTGTGATTGAAGTGTTGCATTCCCTGAGGAAGCAGTGGTAAACGAGTGGCTTGATTGAGATTGTAAACGGGGCGGCGGATCGAAGATTCTTAGAGTAGTAAACACGTGGGTAGATTTGTGGGATTAGAGTGGTAAACGAGTGGATATGTGGATTGGTGGAGGTTGTAGTGGAGTGTAGAGGAGGCAGGAAGTTTGGCGTGGTTTAGGTGTGAAGTGAAAACGCTGGTTGAACTGTGACTACTACACTGAATAACATAGGGGGAAAGTTTATTCAAACTACAAAAATATATATTTCAAACATAAAGGGAGGGTGTGTTATGATGACACTTCAGAAAAATAAGTTTTCAAAATCTTATTTGAAATACGAGAAATTTAAATTTTTAATATCATTAGCCTTTGATATGTACGTGCACTTTCTATATATTTAGTAATCCACTGGTGGTAACACATGCAGAAAGCACACGGGGCTGTAAAACATGAACATGACGTTCAATCTGGTCCCTCCCAGCTGTCACAAGGCTGTTTTCAGAGGTACACAATTACCTAACCCCGTGGCAGGTTACTGCTTTTGAACACAATCACTTCCCTCATATTTTTATCATATCCTTTTTATGATATACATATCGCTATGCTTGTCACGCCAGCAGGACGCGGGTTTCTCCCTATTAGAGGAACCCAATAGCTATGAGGTAGTAGTTAAGGTGTACTCGTGTGTTGAGAACGCCAACACCTGTTACGGACACCCTGTCTCCAGGTAAAGTTACCTGTGATTTAAAGAGGTAACATGTGGTGACCCAACCTACCTCACCCAACATTGCGTTGTACTTGATAATACCTTTACTCCAAAACCGTACATAATGAAGTGATCGAACCTTTTCTTATTCTATTTCCACCCGAATTGGAATATTAATGGGTAGTGATTTATACTACTCAGTCTACTTCTGTAACTATTCCTGCTGCTACTACTCCTGTTTCTACTGCTATTACTTTTACTATTAGTGCTAGCGTTATTACTATTAATACTTTACTACTACTACTACTACTACTACTACTACTACTACTACTACTACTACTACTACTACTACTACTACTATCATTATTACTACTACTGCTGAATTTACGACTGCTTCTTCTATTACTACTACTGCTGCTGTTGCTGCTAATACTACTGATGTTACTATTACTCCTACTATATCATATCAACATGTGAAGACCTCCTTGTTTCACAACCATCTTCTACTACTGCTACTTCTACTACTACTACTACTACTACTATTACTACTACTACTACTACTATTATTACTTTTACTACTACTACTACTACTACTACTACTACTACTATTAATACTTCTTCTAATACTATTACTTCTACTACTATTTCAACGACTCGTTGAACCCCTTAGTCTGTTTCACTTATTCACATACTGTCATTTATACTGCTTTTAGTACATGTACCATTACTACATTACTGCAAACGTTCTTAAAGCTCTCCTATATCTGGTGATACTGAATCAACCCCATCAACTCTTTTGTCTGTTTATTATCCCCGAAAACAGATAGTATGTTGGTATATAGTTTCTGCAAGCTTGACACTGATACGTCACTACTTACTGCGATAGACTGATATCTGAAATCATATATCTAGTTATAAAACGTTTCGCAACTTTTTATTGCCAGCGTGTCACTTTAAGACACTCGACATATTGTTAGCGTGTGCTACAGCCTCTTTAGATCTTCCAGATCCCGGATATATGGATTATATGACACGTGACACAAGGAAATCTTTCATAAAAATGTAAACTGTTATAACACTACAAAAATCGTAAGAATGGTATCGTGTTCATGTGTCATATTTCAGGCCTATGGCAATAAGGGATTCGCTTCCTTCGTATACTTCATGTGTATTTGTGGTATACCATGATGACGATCATAGATTTCAGCATTCTTTCCTGAAATCCCTCCTTGGTCATTGATAGGGTCGTCGTAATTTTTTTTCAGTTGTTGATACAACTCAGATTTCTTGTTGTGAAAAGATATATTGCGTTCAGTTGCAGGTTTATGTTCAAATTTAATTATGCAGGATACAATAAAATGAAATTTAAAGCAAACGAATTTGATATTTTATTCATTCAAACCTTAGAGTTGGTTGTAAGACGATATCTTTTAAAGTACCATTGCGTAAAAACTTGTGAATGACAAACCTTATTTCTGAAAGGTTTAAACCGTTATTCAAATTTACAACGTTTGCAATTTATGTGTACAATTCATGATTTATTCAGTGAGCAATTCCAAATTGTATTTATTCATTCAAAACTTTTTCATTAAGCTTTTCCTCCGGAATACGTTTTCACACTGAAACGTGAGTACACACACCCGCGCAATCATTGAAACACCATTGCTCCTTATCAAGCAAGATAGAATGAAAAACAGCACAGTGAATAACATTCTTTAGAAATATTACTTAAAGTATGTTATTGGCATATTTAAATTGTTGAGAATAATATTGCATTTATGAAGGAATGCATAAATAGATCGTTGATTAGAATTCAATAATTTTTCCCTTATTATTTTCACGAACCTGAATGCATTTTCCATCTTATATCAATTTAAGATTAATGTGATAGCGAGAGAGAGAGAGATACCAGTGGTAACCGAAGATTGACAGGCAATACCACGCTCTCCACATGGTAAAGTCATGCTATCCACAATGTCCACGTGCGTTAACCCATAAACCGACACGCGTAAAACACATGTTTCGTACTAACAAAATAACAATCTTATTACAATTTCTTTACCTTCTTTTTTTTAGATCATCTGAAGGTTCTGATGATGTGTGTAGAGGATCTGAAGGTTCTGATGATGTGTGTAGAGGATCTGAAGATTCTGATGATGTGTGTAGAGGATCTGAAGATTCTGATGATGTGTGTAGAGGATCTGAAGGTTCGGATGATGTGTGTAGAGGATCTGAAGGTTCGGATGATGTGTGTAGAGGATCTGAAGGTTCGGATGATGTGTGTAGAGGATCTGAAGATTCTGACGATGTGTGTAGAGGATTTGAAGGTTCTGATGATGTGTGTAGAGGATCTGAAGGTTCTGATGATGTGTGTAGAGGATCTGAAGGTTCTGATGATGTGTGTAGAGGATTTGAAGGTTCTGATGATGTGTGTAGAGGATCTGAATGTTCAGATCAGAGAGATGGAGGATACATGGAACTGTAAAGGAAGTTGACCATTTATATCCTTGAACTTGATTTCCCAGGTCATCTGGGATAGCGCAGTAGTTAGCGCGTTCGGCTTTAGATCAAGAGTTCCGGAGTTCGAATCAATCCAGGGGCGCTTCGACTTTAATTTACTGCAGTAGAGATCTGTTCTACTTGCAGTAAGTTTTGGTCGCAGTGCGATACTGAATAACAGCGCAATACCACCCATTGTTCGCTAGTTCCAGTCGTTGCTTGAAGGTTTCATGGTAACGTATAGCCACAGTAATGATGATAATGATAATAATGATACTAGCTGCCGTGATGTAAGTGAAATGATAAGTGGCATTTCAGCGCAAATCACCTCATCTCACCGCAACTCACCTCACCTCACCTCACCTCACCTCGATAATTTAACCGTGAATACCCTAATAAGTTTTATGTTGTACGCATTAACCTCACAGCACCCTACATATTAAATCAGCATTTATTCTCTTTCAAATAAAATTCTATCGGAGATATATCATGATATACACTGCAGCGATAAATACGCCACATTTAACCGAAGTGAATGAGATTTTGATTGTAATTTACAAATTCAACTCAATTTAAAAATTGCTCTTTTGTAAATTGAGCCTACAAGTCATATAGTAAACACATCAGTCAAAGGGTAAGTTCCTTGGACAAATTGTAGCTGAAAGGTAAACATTAAACCATTATATCACTTAGATTAATGTATTCTCAACCTTTAAGAAAATAATTTCCATACTCCCACAAGTCCCTCAGACATGTACAGAGGTGATAGTTTAATGTGTATGATAAAGCTATATCGTGTACTTGAACACTTCTCAATCATGGAGTTAGTAAGTAAAATGCTCCCAGCCCAGCTATCAACCCTGTCTGATTCCTGCACTCCTTCCCCTTGTCGTCTCGCCTGACTTGAATAATGATACATAAGATATGCTTGCTTTCAATTTAACTTACTTTATGGGCTATATATATTACGATCAATGAGTAAGCCTGAGGCTTTTATTGAATTCTTAATGTAAGGCACGCGTTCGGATTAAGGGCGGCTTATTAAGCTTTCTTCATCACTGCATGTATTGTATGTCTGAAGAAGAAGTGTTATGATGGATACTGATAAAGTGTTAGACTTGTAGAATGTTAAGCTTAATAGTATAATTTAAAATGTACGCTAACTTTTATGTTCATTTAAAAAATCGAAAGTGTTTACAAAGTGTTTTATTTAATTCCCCGATAACAGTTAAAAAGGTTGAATACGATAGAAAGGTAAACTTTTGAAGATGGTGTCACTTTGTATCTGACTCGTATTCAGGAATATTTGTTTATACTGGATAACCCAAGAGGTTAAGTACCTGTTTTCAAATACGGTTAAAATGAATCCAAGGTTTACAATAATACATTTTCCTTCATCAACAATTCATTTGATTGATTCACAGGTACCAAAGTACATTTTAGGGTGCGACGGGGAGGAATCATGCCTTTGAATTTCGTTCAAAGATTTTTTATTTATGAATTTAAGGTAAATAACAAAATTATTGAAAATTATGAATTTTATAAATTTGATAACAAAATGGCACAATTTATGTAATGCTAGAGCTTTTAAAAAAACTGGAGAATCTAAAAATCCTTACAGCTGGTAAGTTCTTCCAACGCCGCACAGAAAACCACAAAGTTTATTTGTGTTATTCGAAAACGTTCGTGCTTTTAAGGTATTTTTTCATTAAAAAGTAAAGTTTTAGTGTATGCACTTTATGCAGAGTACACAAACATTCGTATTACCTCACACGGTAAATTGTCATTTTTTAAGAGGTGTTCATAAATGGTTGTTAAGTCAACGATTCTGTCTGTATCATACATGTGTATCAAAGACCGAAAATATAAAATTGAAAACGTATGCATATGGTTAAGACGTGGGAAGCTGACCTTAAATTATTTGACATTTACCTTACAACAGCTAATACGTTTTCATAACATTATGAAAAAAAACCGTTCTAATTTGAAATTTGAAAACCTAAACGAAAACGTACAATGATGTCCTAAAATATTTTTCGAAACACTAATGGCGTAAGCTACAAGGTCGTTTATATGTTCTGGTTTTTTTATTAATGCAATTTTTGCAAAGCAATAGATGTTGAAATGAGACACAGCAACAGAATGATGATAAGTCTTATATCAAGTAGCAATGATCCGTATGTTCTCGTCTCTAGCAGTCGTCGTTGATACTTTGAAACACAGTACTTCATTATTCCATCGAGTTGAAGTTGGACACTTGACGTCATACACTGACGGCGAGCGCTTCTATTAAATACCCATTCCAACTATTTCCTCCCTATAAACATACAAGACGTGCTATATAGTGTCAAAATATGTCCTTAAAAAACCGTCGGTTGATATCGAAAGTCGTTAAAAAAAATTCAAAATTTCACAAAATTATTGAAAGTTAAATAAATTTGCAAATCTATGCTGAGTGATTCATCTTTTTGAAGACATTTAACAAACCTTTAAAGTATATGTACATGTATGCAAGTAACAAACATTCTTTTGAGATGTAGTACGCCGAAAATTTGCAGTGTCAACAATCGTAGGCTGTGTAACTTAGATCTGTATGTTCCGCACGAGCTCGTCGTGTGTAAGGCGTACTTTCCTCTCGCGACCAGTACTAAATCATTTGTCGTCTGCTGTCACGAGAGGTGTCGTCTGCCACAGTGCACTTCCCGCAACTCAAGCTCACAACGACTCTTTGCTCTATGAATGCACCTTCATCAATATGACAAGGGTTGTGTAATATTCCCGCGCTTTTTTCCCAGGGTAGTTGTCACGTGATATAAGGACAATCTACAACCGGCGCACCGGGGGGTCGTCTTGTTAAATTTCAAGACCTCACGTCTGGAGGTCACGTGATATATGTAGACGGTATACTTGTTCCGCTTGATAGCGAGCCCGGCACGCGCTCACCCTTACAACGTAGCCTGGTATAAATAGAAAAGGCAAGCCAGGTACAAATTACAACAGGTATAGGAAAGGGGGGCACAAGGGGGTTAGGTGAGGTCAGTCCCTCCCGGATCCCTGGATCGAGAGTCCCTTTAGCTAGACCTGACCTACATGGAGAAAGATGATATAAAACATGACAAACGTATTTTAAATGCAAAGTTTTTAAAATATACAGGAGAACAAGTTATATGGATAGAAAACTTTTTTTGCAATAAGTTTAGTGCCTCGGTGAATATATATATATATATATATATATATATATATATATATATATATATATATATATATATATTAGCTTCTAGAAAGCCTAACAACGTGAAGTAATTTGACTTAAGTAATCTGCAGGGTAATATAAAAATGATGATTAAAAAACAACTGACCAAAGAAATGGACTATGGGGACAGTTGTTCTAATGGAATTATCAGCCGTGAAATAATTCAAAATTGAAAAATAAGAAATATTTCACAGCAATTCAAAATATCTCATGTAGATGCTTGATAAGAATAAATCCAAAACATGTATAGACACTAGGTACTCTGCTTTGAGTACGCTTGATTTTAGGTTCAGCAACAATATTATATTCCACTTTGTCTTTTCGAAGGTTTGACATGGCATATTCACTGGTATTTGCCTACGCTGTTAGACGTATGTTGTCTCCTTGGGCATTGATGCATAAAAGCTCTTTGCTTCTGGTCGTGTAATGTTCATGAATATAAGAACGAAAATAATTATACACTGGGTTCTAAGTCGGCAATTATCTTTTAAAAACAATTTGTTAGTGGATATATATCTACAAACGGATAGAGAGAGATAACTACATACATGTTAAACATATCACATTGGTTTTTCATATTGGCCGCCAAATTATATTGGACATTTACTATTCTTCATACTTAAAAGAAAACCAATAATATACTTACTAAACTATTCTTGTTACATACAAAAAAACCACGACTTACACTCCTTCCAAAGACCCAAAGCTACTTCCCCAAACCCTATTATGATGAACCCACCAATTTATCAATAAAATATGAGTTGTAGAGTAAGTGAACAAACCTTTTGGATGCAGCTATAGGGTGAAAACTTTTAGAACTTACTGCAAGGGAGCTGGATAATTTCTATGTCGTTGATAAACGATCTCGATTTACACTATTAATATTAATATTTGATTACTATTCTGGACACTTCAGCTAGTCACTTTGTTTACTCATGCCCTGGTCAGCTCGACCCTAGAGAAGTGACAGGTAAACATTTCCTGCTGTGTCCATTTCTTGACCAGGAGTGACCAATACGATAAGTGCTTACTGCTTCAAACCTATGAGGCAGAAAATAAACACGAAAGGCTCTAATGGTTTAGTCGACTACCAATTTATCATGAGCATATTGTTGAAATTTCTAAGTGTTGTTATAACGTTGGAATTTTGATTATCCCGTGAAAAATGAAATCTTGAATTCGAGTATTAGAACTCCCTTCCGTTCCATTTTGTGAAGATAATCATCAATACATTAGCTATTGGATTCGAGAGAGCTTGGATTCGTTTGAAACAGTGAACAGTCTTTTTAAAAACCCGTTTGAAAATCACAACGTGTTTCAATTTCTCACATAGTAAACATAGCATATGTTATATTGCGACGATGAAGACATTGAAATATGAATACCACTTCGTACATTATAAAGCGAAATGGGATCAAAGAACTAAATGTATGAAGCAATTGTAAATGGTCGAGAAGTGATATGAAGCATTTGCAAATGGTCGAGAAGTGATATGAAGCATTTGCAAATGGTCGATGGGTCCTGTGAATCATTTGCAAATGGTTGAGAGGTATTATGAAACATTCGAAAATGGTCGAAAATATATTTGAAGCATTTTAAAATCATCATAGTCATTGCACATAAATTAAGCCTTAACTGATAATTAAAACACTATATTTATATAACAGAGTTTCAAAAAGGATTCATCGAGATAACACAGTTGTAAAATGTTTAGAAGTTACTGCTCTTTTTAAATTTAAAGTTAGATATACAAAATATTTTCATGTAAAGTAAAGTAAATAAAACTGTTTTCATGTATCAACAATGTTTTCATTACTTTTTGAATTAACTTCATAACTACATATCTGACGGCGGATTGAAAAATTGAGAAAAGGGTAATTTTATAAGTAGATACACAATGATTGGTACCCATTTTCGCAGTAAGTATAGTATACATGTTCACAAGATTTACATCAAACTGTCAATTCGTTTTTATGATTGACTATCTACATCTACGGAATTATCTTGTGGAAAATAATGCACATTTTCAGTTTACATTTTTCAATAATAAGGTTCTAATACGTAAAAAAAGTTTTGAGAAGAATAGTTTTACAAATCTAATGTTTTGACGAATATGGTATGACTTCAGAGAATAATATACTATCTCTGATCAAATGAACACCACCACTGGACTCAATACGTTATCGTGATGTGGTGGTTTGCGTGCTTCAGAGACCCTAAGATCTATGCCAGCTGGAGCTAACATGCTCCTGGTAGGGACACCCATGCTGGAAAGGTCGACGGGTAGAAGCCAGACAAAATTTGAGTCGTTCTAAAACCTGTTGTTTGTCTCTCACTATGCCTTTCTTTCCTTCTTTTCCCTCATCCTATCGATCCCTTTCCCCCTGATCTGTCCACTCTCTTTTGGATGCTTGTTATCCACGTCTTTAATAACTGAAATATTGTTCAAAACACGTTAAACACCAACTCACTCACTCACTCAAATGAACACTATCTACATGTCGATAATTATATCAATGTAATTGACGTCAATCTAAAGTCACCACGGGAATACAATGAATAAATTAAAAACTGATCTACTTCCTGAAAAATCGAATTGATAACCAGTTTTCGTTTCCGTATTTCACACTCTAAGAAAACTGGTATAAGCAATTGTCGACTTTCATTCCTGAAGATTTTGTCATATCTAAAATCCCAAATTTCCTGTTTACTACTTCCCAAAACTTTCGCTGAAAAACTTTTGTGTTTAGGGATTTTTGATTTAGATCAGGTTCTTTGTAATCTGTGTCACCCCTCAATACCCTTCACACATTAATTAACCACCAATGGTTAAAGGGAGATAACCGCTGTAAGTATATGACCAAAGGGAGATAACTGTAAATAAGAGCTGAGTGGTTTAAAATTTCACTCGATCAATCAATAAGTGCTTCAACAGTACCTGTTAAATAAATAATGTCATATCATTGATGGGTTAATTAGATAATGTCGCAATTAAAAATCTATTTCGCGGAGGTAATGAATATGTTTAATATCGTTGTAATTCGTTTTAAAGTCATTGTCTCATTTTTGCAAGGCAAATTGTAATGCATGCCGGACAGATAGTTCACCACTCACAGAAATGTTTCCCCTGACGTTTGCAACAATTTTCAGAACTCTGCAGGCATTCTAGCCCTCAATAATCAAGTTCAAACTACCCTACCCAACCCTAATATTACGTGTTTGGCGAGCGTTAGTCCTTACCACGTCATTTCGCTAAGGCCGTGACGAAAAACACATAAAATTTCCCAGCTGAATATCCAATTTAAAAAGCTAATTGCTTACCCTTTTTCAAATACTGAAATAACAAAAAGGTCGTAAACTCAATGAAGAATGCGTCTGTCATAAGTATCGGCGCTACAATTAATAGATTTCCGGTGTTTCGCGCTCGCGATGGGATTGCACTTGATTCGGTACCTCATCGGTCTGAAACGGCTTACGCCAATAAGCTACTTCATCCAAAGCTGTCAAACGGCCATAAAAATGAAAATCTTTGCAAACGCGACAGGAAATATTTTGTGTTAGTGATCAGATTTCGTTCGTGAAGATTATTAGTTCAGTTTAGTTGCCTTACAAAAATGAGACTATGACTTTAATATGCGCGGGCCAACATATGATAAGGTAGACAATTCCGCATAACATTATATGATACATGTAAGTAATGTTAATTGGAAGTAAGATACATTTTGGGTTTAAGGTATGAACTGAACAAAGATATTCACATATTTCTGTCATCGATGAGAAGAGGACATCTGACAGAAAAAAGATGTTAAAACACTTGATTGTTTCAGTTCAGAAAACTTAAACATTAAGTTAAAACCATTCTCTCCCCAAAGAGGTAGCTCCGTCATAAATTCCTATACCACCTCTGTCTTAATTCGAAGGTTTCTTGTGCACGAAATGTAGAACGCTGATTGGATGCAATCAAAGTTGGTTGTGCAATCAGCGACGCCGTTTCAAAAGTTATCATTCAAATCGCCATGTTATTTCCGTAAGCTTTCCAAAAGCTAAACTTTATTCGAATATGCTCCTTGCACTTTGAGACGTCTTTACAAAACACAAACACCTCATTTTGCGACCGTTTCATTGCACAGGCATGTGTGACGACAAATATGATATTCATATTTTTTTCATTGGCTGAAATATAGCAAGGTAGTTTAAGTCGCAATATTGTCCCGCTAGGGGAAACTGCCGGAAGACCGAGAAACCTTCGAATTAAGACAGAGGTTGTATAGGAATTTATGACGGAGCTACCTCAGTCGGGAGAGAATGAGTTAAAATGTGTAACATATCATTTTGCGAAGTTTCAATTGAGAAAATAAAGTCGTGCAAAGGTAGTTGTCATGAGTATGAAACATACAACTTCCTTTTTTATCACCCTATCGACAAACGTAAAGTTCTGTCAAAACTGAATATCGTAAATTTCCAAGTTTAACTTATATTAGTTACATAGGTCAAGTAAGTCAAGAACATGAAAATAAAAAATCTATAAGCACAACTTGCATACTTCATATTTCATTTACAAGATATACATATAAAGGCTTTCGTCAAACTGTAATTTTACTATTATTCGTATGTAAATGGGAAAGGGTTAGTTAAGCTAGTTTCTAACGCAAATGCAGTTTAATAAAATCACAATTTCTTGACGTTGGGATCGGTTCCTGAAGACCAATTCTCCCCGAAGTTGTCCGAAAAAAGTATTCGTCCAAGAGTTAACACCCAAGCCCAGCATCTCGCGTCAAACGCCTACCTCGTAGTCTTGACACAGCCAATAGCACTACATAACAATTCCCTGATAAGACAAAAAATTCCGCCCAAACTTTCAGAAATCGCGTTTGAGTAGTTGATTATCGATCAAGAAGGCCCCGTGGTGTTGAACTCCTTACAGTGCTATTACGTCTCTTCCTTGTGTCGAACCTTTGGGACGATGTATTCAAACGCTCGGAATCGGCTAGCGCAATACTTACATTCATCGATAAGATAAACTAATCAAAACAAGGATTTTTAAATGTCATGAAAGAAGGTTTATTGAAAATCAGTTCTTGAACTCAGACTGAGCATATGCTATGCTTGAAAGGGTATAATAAGCTATGCCGAGACGTCGCTATTAGTACAATAAAGAAGTTGATAATCCATAAAATTCATTGTCTTCCTTCAGCTGTGCATTTATTTTATGCATTTGAAATATTATTTACTTTGAACAGTGTGTATCAATCTGGAAAACAATCTAGTAAGGTGCTCTTAATTGAGTCATATGGTTATCGGACTGTACTTGTATATATGTATGTATGTATGTATTTATGTATGTATGTATGTGTGCATGTGTGCATGTTTGTATGTATGTATGTATGTATGTATCATCATGTATCATTCGAAAACATTGGAATCAAGAACATGACGTCACAAGATCATTTTGATAAACATAACAAAACTCATGGATCAACTAAACCTTTCCTCACCAAACACATATAACCGAACTTTGACTATGGATCGCTGAATCATCATTTCATATCAAATCTTTGGAGAAGAGAACTTTTCAGGCGTGCCAATCTAATTGAAATGAAATCTAAATGCTCCACTGCATAATCTGCGTAACGTAGCGCAGCAATTTTAGATTTTATTTTAATGAGATTGCAGGCGTGCTGTATAGCTTTCGTCAATTTCATTAAAATGATATCATAATATTGATGCACCATATTACGCAGGTACGTAATGACAAATAAGAATGTTCTTATTTATGAAGAAAGGAAACAGTTGAAAATAGAATACATTGAATTTTATATAGTTCATGGCTTCAAGACATGAAAAGAATCATAATAACAAATAATCATTTTTTCAAAACAGCGAGTCGACAAATTCGCACTGCTGTACACAGATCAACGTGTCTTTAAAACTCGCCTGTCCTATTTTCCTAAGCTCTATTGGATGGCTTTAATGTCCCATCAATATTTGATGTTTCGATATCCGGTAATCTGTCGATTCTCATTCCAACTGCAAATCATAGAAATACCCGTGGGCTAATAAACTGCCATCAACTGCAAACTTAATCGTCTTCGCTGAAAATCTATTATGCAATCTTTTAGATCAAAGTATATTATAACTCTGAATGTGATAGTTATGAAATAGCATCATCACTATTTTGTTTCCACTTAAACGATTTCAACGTTTAGACTTACGGACCTGAGCAATAACTGCCACAAACAATATACCCGAGTTTTGGATAATTCAAGTGTCATTTTAAACATGATTGCGATATATATTTATGAACTGTTATTATGAACTTTAAAAAATAATAATACAAAGTTGTAGAAAAATGGATTGATTATGAACTGAATCAGTTAATCTAAAAATAAGTTGAGTTCGGCTACAATTGTTAGGTGTAATAGTATCCGTTGCTATAAATTCTAGAATTCAACATATCGTCATTTATAGTTTAGAAAAAACAGATTATTTCAATGCAAAAAGTCCTAAAAGCATTAATACTTGGACAAAGACATCACGTTCAGAAGAAAGTAGAAGTTATAGTTTGAACTTTTTTAAAGCTAAAATACACATGTTGCGTTGATTACTTATAAATGCAAAGAACATTAGGTCGTACATGTGACATACGTGGGAAAATATAATTTGAAGTAGACTGACAGTAGAAGCATTAATTTCCTTCTACACGGGTTTACAATGATACTAATGAAACTGTTATCAGGAAAAGGTATTCATGTATACTGCATAATTGAACAAAGAATCGATTGGTCTTTTCTTAGTTACCAGAGGATACATTTGTATCTTTTGAAAAGATATTATCTGACTAAATGGACTGATATAAGCCGATAATATCAAGATGATAGATGAAGTTAATTGTGGGAATAGTGGGGATGAGTTACACATTTGTCGTCACCCTATTGTTTTTTCGCCAAATATGATCCATTTCTGAGGCGTTTTATAACATAAAAAAAGGTTTTCACTTGAAATTTCATCGATCAGACGTTATAGTTATTGTCCAAAAGTAACTCAGACTCATCAAGGAATAGCAGCTTTTTATCCGATTAAGGTGAACTGATATCAGTGGCCGTTTTGTAATAACTATAAACATTTGGCTTGCATAATTGAATCTTCCTCGTCCAACTAAAGGTAGAGTTTGGAAAATACGGACTTCCAAGGTGTACACTCCATTTTATGACATTTAAGTGCACAGAATGATGCATGCAATGACGATAGCATGAATAACTGAACAAACAACATCATACGTTACTCGTTGACTAAAGGTATATAATGTATCGTTGTTTATCATCGTAGTCACTTGAAGACCTCAAAACTCTTGTTACAGACTTTAATTTCACTGGGAAACTAAACACATTACGTATTGGAGCCGATAAGCCGTGTTTAAGAGAAAAGAAGACTTTACGGGACTTTAACTCAGCTTTAATTACTTTATTATCACACCTTTGGTGGTATACCTGAGATGATGAACAGGTATGACAAAGGCCAGGTAGGTGTATAACCATACACCTGGGGTAGCGTTACGACCCCCCGCTCTCTAACGTGTGTGGCACTTACGGTCTCAAGAAAATACGACACAAATACCTTCAGAGCTCACAGTTGTAGGTGAATGGAAGTTTTTTTCAAACGTTTAGTTGATAACATAACACATTTGGTTATGGATTATGGATAATTCTCACAGCTCATCAGTTATAGCGTCGGCGTTCTATGAGAAACCCCTCGTCGATCCCTCCTCCATCCAAATGCTTCCCCCTACATGACGTGATGGAACGTACCTCCCGAGGCGTCGTCTAAGAAACCAGCAGTAATTACAGCACAAGGCTCCTCTCTAACGGTTCAATCAGTTTGCATTAATATTCAATGCTTTAATATCCGGATGGTGACGAGCCCTGGAATAGAGACGTCCCTACTGTCTCAGTAGGAGTCCTGTGTCTCTATGGGGTATGGCAGCGTGTTCGCGTCTCTCGCACGACGGGGGGACACCCGAAAACAAGGAACAGAGCTCCAAGTCCAATGGTTCCATTTACCAGAAGAGTTCTGAAGGACCTTTGAGGGCCGTGAACAAGAAAGCAGCAACCTACCGCCACATTCCGCATTGTCAGAAGCCTCCACATCTAGTTCAGAGACGCAATGCAAGAGAACGACGACGTGTTCAAGCTGTCAACGGCGCCTTTACTCGGCTTCGTAAACATGTGCCATATGAACCTAAACATAAACGTCTATCAAAGGTGAAGACCCTTCGGGTTGCCATCGACTATATCAGGCACCTAGAGGATTTGATCCGCGACCACGACAAGAGGAGGGATGCACGTCGTGACTGTGCTACCCGACAGGTTTACGTCAACGCCGACAACAGCGACATCGTCGAAAATGGAAGAAATTGGATTTACGGACATAACGTAAGTATGGCAGATGACCGGAGCTCCTGCATTTGACTGATATTCAAGGAATTGATTGAAATTATATTCAAGGGCACTATGAAGGCCGGTATCGTTCCTTATTAATAAGGTATCTGAATGTTAAAAAATGTCATAATTAAATATGCAGTAAGTTTTAATTTGTCAAATAATCTATGTATTAGATTCATATCATAATGCTCACATATTGTACATGCTTTGTACATATAATTGTATATTCGCTCACGTGACACTTATATATTCATTTGAACCGAAATATATATATATACATATCTCAATCAAAATTTCATCTATATCTTGCAAGACATACATTAAATTTCAAAACGATACTTTATAATCAAAATATCTCATCTTCGATTATGCATATATACATATTTATTATACAAATCGGCGAATGTTGTTGTAGGGTATCTTAGACGCGGTGCTTTGTTTCAGTTTACGTAAGGTTAGATGTAATGTTCCAAACATAACAATGCTTATAAATGTCGCATTTCTTCGAGTAAAATAGAATCGTATCATTATTTTTGTTACATATATAACAAAAATTACTAATTCCATTTCAATTATAAAATTTAAGTATTTAGTGAAAAGCCTACATATTCTTGTTTTGTCATCTGTTCTTGAAGGTGTAGGCGTGTTATAGGTATAGCTTAATTTTCTTTTACCTATTCCATTCACTGACCGACATACAAACAAACAGTAAAATTCTCATTTTTATAAAAGATAACTGATATCGTCAGAAAAAAAGGTTAAATTTAATGTAGGATATTTCTTAAGATCACTTTTCAAATTCATTGAAACAATAACAGATTTAGAGTTAATCTATAATTTTAAAAAATCGAATTTATTTTATTTACAATCCTTCATTCAAATACAAGTATTTTATTTGTGGAAAAGGTGCTTGAACTAAAATTAATGATTTCATTGTAAATTAGAGGATTATCTTCAGATAGTGAAATTACAATTTATATTCGCATTTTAATTTTCAACAGATATACTTCTAAACAATTTCCTATATAACTGTATGTTTTGTTGAACATTTTCTGTACCCTACTTTCTATGACTCAATCATCAACTAAAATATTTTTAGATAATGATATTACCAATCATATTACAAACACCCAACAATATTTATAATTATATCTGATGATATCATGAAATATGTTTTTGAAGAGTATCAAAACGACTTTCAACGAGCAACGTTCAAACTTCTATAAAAGCTATATAGTACTAGTAATTTTGTTATTCACATGTTAAATTTTCACGACTGGTATAAAAGTCATCTTTCACAATTCTTCTTGTTTATCTAAAGGAACATAAACTTTATTTTATTTCATTCTTATCTTTCAAGAAACAAAACCTTTCTGTTAAGTACTTATGTTTTTATTACAAACGTTTACAGAAATGAATATAATACTCGGTCAGTTGAACATTGAGAGAACATTTAGTCTAGACGCTCGATGAAAATCTGTTCAGGCGAGCCTTTTTACAACGAAGTGTAACAAATATTGGTTTCTGACACTGCTTAAAGTTATAGCCCATAAAATTCTGTGTTGAATACATTAAATGTAGCTTTGGAGCTTTGAGCAGTTGTGATAAATCCACGTCTATGTACCTAAGAGAAGGGAATTTAGATAAGGAATTAAATCATAGTTTGAAAATTCATGAAAATTAGAAATCAAATATGACTTTCAAAATCAAAATTCTTGGTTCATGTGTACACATTAGTCCCTATATAAACCATTCATGTTAAAATATAATTTTTTAACAGAATTTTATCTGAGTATGCAGTTAGTAAGCCATGTACTTAAAGATCGACTGAAATGACCCATGGCAACTTTCCTGATTCATTAAAATGTTACCTAATTTGCCAGTAACTTGAATTTAAATTTTGGAAATCGGCCGATACACAACTTGAATTCGGCTTTTTCGAATCACCAGCTAATTAGCACCAGTGAACAGAACTGAACTGGCCCATGGTTACTGTAGCGTGTCCTGCCGCGTGACGTGCAAGTTGGCGCCAGTATATCCTCCTTAATGAAAAAATAACAGCAAATCTCACTGTTTTGACAACTGTTTAAACATGATTAGAGTCATCCAAAAAGTGATACACATGTATAGACACAAAAAATGGATTCCCGAAAAACTTTATGGTAAATGACTTTCATTTATCAACTTCCTGCAATACCATTTATTGGTCATCTATGTGAAAAACAATTTGGAAATAGCACCTTCCATACCTGTCAGATATTTACTATCAATGTAACATTTAAACGTCTGACGCAAAAATAGCTTTGTTTGATGAAAGGTTATATGACTAGCTTGGTGTTTATATTGGACTTTGACTCCTAGACATCCTAATGTTTTGATGACCCATTGGCTTTCATTTAGAAATATTTTGATAATGTTTCTCTATTCATCAATAAATTTCTTGACAATGAGGTAGAATCTAAACGATTTCCTAAAGGTAACACATTTTCATTTTGTCCATATGGTCTATGGACAATAGAGCCACTTGTCTTAATTTCGTAAGAATCACTATTATTGTCTTAGCTTTTGTTAATAACTTAGTAAATAGATTTCTTGCATTCAAGTAGACTTTATAAAAACATCAAAAATAGAATTCTATTTTTTGGTGGAAATTCTTAAAATAATAAATACAAGTGTTTTCTAACTTTTTTATTTCAAAGTTTTCAAAGAACATGGGTTATTTATTTGATTTACATAATTTTAAAATTTGCACTTGAAAATAGGATAAGGAAAAATATAAGCAATTATTAAAACTGCGCTCATTTCGTGTCAGTTAATTCCATAATTAACAATGGAACGTAGTAACATAACGGACAAGTTTATGTTTTTTTATTTCTGTCAATATGAACTAAAGCTTGGAAGTAAAAAATATATGTCGTTTTGTTTATTTTGATAGAACACAAACGCACAAACAAGGTGAATGTACAATTGTAGAAAGATTATTATGTCGTTTGGATAAAATATAGGACAAACTGACCGAGGCTCGGACACCCTCCGACGTCGCCCGAAATTCGGACAATTTTGACTTTGCGCTGACGCACTATTATGTGCAATTTCGTTAATATTTTTGTTTCGAAATATTCATGTCCTTGCGTTATCTTATGTTATTCATTAGTTAACATTTGATTGTAGATTAAAAATGTCTTAATCGAACTTTTGCTGAGGTTTGCAAATAATACTGGATTAATGAAAGAAATTGGCGAAATATTTGTTTCAACGTAGATGTTGACACCTAGATTAGGAAATACTGAAAGCGTCAAAATATCTTAAACTGTATTCATGCGCAAAGCTAAAGAAGTAACAATTAAATTTAATGTTTGTATATTGTTGTGGATGTTATCCAGAAAAACAATTATTAACTTGATATAGTATATAACATAAATTAATTGCATATTAAAAATTCTTGACATCCATCAGCTAAATAGAAAAACTGTGTAATGTTCAGTTTCGCCGAAGTACGAATGTAATGATAACCCTTTGGACGGTGACCTGGGTCAATTTGTGTTCATGTAAGGCCATTGTCAAAAACACACAGACCGATCTTTGAATCGATAGACTGTCGTGATGATACAGAAACGTCATTTCTCCAAATCTAACATTAATGATGATTGTCAGAAATCTTGTATGTTTCAGACGTTGTACCCGGAACAACAGAGGCGATGTCCGCGACTTGTCCACTACCCACCCGTATGTCCGCCAGGGTATCCGAACTACCCGGACATCTGTAGCGGACCCTTGTTGTGAAGACTTTTTGAACATGACATAATCGACCTAGAGGATGTTTGTGATTAACAACGTGGAGTACCGTATGGATTTTACCATGTGTACCATGTGGATTGTACCATATGTATCATGTGGATTGTACCAGGTGGTACTCGTCTGGACACCGACATACTTTGCTGCGTAGATTGCAGGATGGGAAATAATCGGGGAACAGTGACTTAACAAACGTGAAGGTGTCTTTTTGAAAGATGCTCAATAAAAAATATTCAGTTTTACGGATCTATTAAAGCTGCTGGGAAACGTTTCTTTATTGTTTTGGAATAAAGTAAATAAAATTTTGTCGCAGAAATTCGCCGCATTTAGAAGTTTGTTGCTGTGGGCTGAAATCATGACTGTGAACACAGAGCAATTGGTATAATAAGTTATAATTTCTATACAAAATGTATACACCTATTGGTCATACCACTAAAACAACGAGAGTAACCTGTTGATCATGGTCTTTTTAAAGAGTTATAATATACTGTACAAAATGTAGTTGTGTAGTCATGTGTTTAAAGTAGATAATTTAATTTGTAAACTTTTTAATGTTTACGAGAAACAGATCATTTAAGTTTTGAACCCAACAATGTTTGTTCAAGGTTTGTGTTTAAATTGTCCGGTTATGTGAATAAAAATAGTGATTTGAAAACTACAACACTTGCTTCACAAAAACTGAAGAAAAAAAAATCATATTTCTATTGTTCACTTATTCTGACCTTCAAATAATAAATCTTGTCAATTCATCAACCTCACAGAAACAATTCAAATATGTTAGATCAAACGCAGCGCCATCAAAACACCTAATCAATCATATTAAGGTAACAATATCAAAGATTAAAACCGCTTCAAATTCCACCGTGTTATAACAATTCGGAAGCTCTACCAGGGCATATAGCTTGATAGCGTCATCGCTCTCCATCTGGTATAGGAGGGGGGTTCGGGGGAGTTCAGGGGGGGTCGTTATCTTTGTTTTCTGTACAGCTAAATCCCCTGTGACAAGTCTTGTCCCCCATAATGATAAATCGTTGAGGGTGCTGTTACCAACACTACTGTTCTTGTGTTTAATTGATACAAAAGAGAGCAACTCGCATCTAATTTCTCATTCAAAGGGGTGATAGCTGTTCACCCCTGCTCCCTCCAACGGGGACGAACAAGGGACAGGGAGGTGCTTTATGGGGAACTGGGAAGCGGTGTAGGTTTTCGACATTTTAAACCATGCCATTACCATAGGTTATTTTTTTATGTTTGCTTTTTATACATTAGTGTCTGATTTATTGTTAAGGGAATTAAACGCTAATGTGACGATTTCAAGAGTGCAAGGATTTTCACGATTCTTTGTATGTATTTATCTACGCGTATACTTGGGACAACGGCATGACGTTGTAAGAGGTTAAAGGGTTATCACATCTTACATCAAATTTCAATTAGGTGTAATAAGCATTCTTTAAATCGATGTTCAAATATACTGTGCATCCATCCATTGTGATGTAACAATTTTAGCATATCGCCTCTTTTTGAAACGACTACATTAATCTGGTAATCTACATGAAAGATATTATAACATATAAGCTTGCTTGTGAATGTCTCCTCGTTTAACAACCATCCCATAAAGCTTTACAAGTACTATACTCGTGTTACTCCTCTCCCTGCTACTACTACTGCTACTACTGCCTCTGCTACTACTGCTACTACTGCTTCTGTTACTGCTGCTACTACTACTACTACTACTACTACTGCTTCTGCTACTAATATAACTGCTTCTGCTTCTGTTACTGCTGCTGCTACTACTACTACTGCTTCTGCTACTACTATTGCTACTACCACTACTACTGCTACTGCTTCTACTACGTCTGCTACTACTAGTACTACAACTACTGCTGCTGCTATTACTAGTACTACCACTGCTGCTGCTACTACTACTACTGCTCCTACACCTACTATTACTGCTACTGCTACTACTAATACTGCATCACGTACTACTATTACTATTGCTATTGCTATTGAAACTGCAACCGGTACTACGACTGTGACCACTACTACAACTTAGTCTGCGGTTTCTAAAACTACTACTACTACTACTACTACTACTACTACTACTACTACTACTACTACAACTACTACTACTACTACTACTACTACTACTACTACTACTATTACTACTACTACTACTACTACTACTATTACTACTACTACTACTACTACTACTACAACTACATTCAATACTGTGTTTTCTTTAGTCGCGATAATGTTTGAAAATCATATACTTAAATCAATAAACCCAGACTAAATTGATGTTACGACTATCGCAAATCATCTGTACTAATACACGTTCTCAAGCTATTCTTTCTACTACTGTCACTACTTTTTTTACTATTACTACTACTACTACTACTACTAGTAGTAGTAGTAGTAGTAGTAGTAGTAGTAGTAGTAGTACTAGAAGTAGTAGTAGTAGTAGTAGTAGTAGTAGTAGTAGTGCTATTTAAAACTGCAACCGGTACTACGGCTGCTACAACTGTTACTCTTTCTGTTGTTACTGTCACTACTTTTTCTACTACTACTTCTGTTACTACAGCTACTTCTGTTACCCCTACTTCTGCTACTACTGCTACTTTTTCTGCTGCTACTGCGACCACTTCTGCTACTACTTCTGATACCTCTGATTCTATTTCTTTTACGTAATAATACTCAAGCAAAAGCTGCTGGTACTTCTATCTTTTAGGCTACTGTGGTTGCTGCCTCATATATATTTATATATTGCATATACTTGAAATGATGGTCGGGAATAAAGGAAATTCTAGGTTTTATCCATTTTCGTGCATCTCAAATTTACATGCGCAACAAACCAATTCCAACCTATCTGTATAAAATTATACTTTCTTCAATCATGTCCCTATAAATGTTTAAGAGCCACTCCGTGAGTTGTTGGAGTCAAATATGCCAAACTTAATCAATGGTGTCATTTGATCGCGAAGTATCGACTGTTACCAAAAAGAAACATTTCAAAGCTTGTTGGTTTTTTGACAGTGACAATATGAAGGTAGAACGTCGCAATTGTGACCGAAAACCGGACTGTGGCGCGCGTCAAATAGTCAAACGTAATTTTTTAGACTTATTTAAAACAGCCAGGAGGGCAGTTAGGAGTTGATAGTGTTTGTTAAGTTATACAACTAGCATCCATGTATATTGGACGTGATATCTACACCTCTATGCATTTATAACGCTGTTTTTAGATTTTCATGGAAAACCAGTATTTGTCATATACATGTCTTTTGGACATGAACATTTAAGATGTTTTGATTTTATATTGTCACATATGAAATTTAGGTTCGTATCAAAGGTAAATAATATGTTATGAAAATCACGGAGTGGCTCTTTAACATTGCCCATGTCTTACATGTAGGGTGTCCAGACCGCCATTACACTATCTACATAGTGTGTGGACTTACAGAGGACGACAGGCGATGTAACATGTCACATTCTGTTCACCTCTCTTCCACGCCGTGGCGTTAGGAAAGTAGCACATTATTCAAATGAGCCCCCAATCGCAAATAACCAGGGGTTGTTAAGAAGGATTTGGCCATATTAGACCGCCTTTGATTTCTACTCCTCTGGAAAGGGGGTTCTCAGGTAACAATGAACACTTTATACTATACAAACTTTATGTTGGAGCGATAATAAAACTGATTATGCACATATTGTACTTGAAAGAAAGTCTTAGCCTCATTGTATAAAATTAACTCTCGTTTGGTGAGCTTTGGAACACAAACAATAACATTACTTTTAGTGTTTTCGCATTACCTTATAAAAAGTATAGATAAAAGTGTTTTGAATTTGAAGGCATGGTTTTTCTGATGTCGAAGCCAGTATTTGATGTTTCTTTTATGGAAGAGTTTGTGAAATAGAATTTGGAACCTTTTTATGAAGAAAAAGTTAATTACATGTAAGTACGAAACGACAAATTGATGCATTGATATATTGGTTGAATGATAAAAGAAAACTTTTATCTGTATTTAAATGTATATTAGCACTATAACCATACTATAAGAAGTGTAATTTTTAAATGAAGGAAATGGACATCGTTAAAAAATAGATTCTTAGATTATTTTTACACAATACAAGCAAGAAGTAAATTCAGTGTAACAGGTTTGTTATTTCTACCATATCACGTCAGTCGCTTTTGTGTTTGACTTTGTTAAATTGACAATTTGTCAGAAAATTTAAGTATCTTGATATTTGATATATTGGTTTAACTTCAAAATTATATATTATAAATATGAAACGTAAAATATCAAGAATATGGCATTTAATGAACACTACAATTAGACATTTGTTATTATGTAGAACACTGAAGGAGGCGAAAAATGTCAATTTCCAAAAGAAAGGCACTTCATTTAAGTAAAATGATAAAGGATTTAAGAAAAAATCGCAAAAGAATGTTAGAATTATTCTGCTTTACTCTCTATGATTATAACATATGAAATAAACTGTTCGAGTTATTTAATTACGATGACCAATCAAATACGTTCTAAATTAAATCATTGAGAAAGCATTCCATATCACTACATTCAAATAAAATGATTTTGACTTTGATCTTAAAACTGGTGGCTTTCGATTTTCATTGAATATCTCACAGCGGACGCTATAATTTTGCAAATTGTGACTACTCAAAGAACAAATTTTATCAAATTGGCACTCGATGTCTATCAGTTATTATAGCACAGTGAAGACTGAAAGTCATGATATAAGCATATAAGCATAATAAAGTGTACCATATATTTATTCGTTGCAAAATGTTCCAAAAATCATATATAGGTAACAACACCAATATTTCAAATTTTGTGGTTCAAAAACTTTTTTTAAAGCCTGCAATTCGATGTATTGATAACTCATTTGAATTTCTCCTGATTGGTATTTTAAATGCGATATGATAGAAGATGAATGTCATGTTTTAATGAACAAATGTTTTATAATTTTTTCAGAGGCTGAAACGGTGTGTTTCATATCATTCAGCCTTGAAATGTGATTTTTTTGTGTGCCAAAATTTTAATGAAAAAGAAAGTCTTATTTTTGTGGTCGATAAGGATATGTTTTATTTACTGATTATTCTATTGCTTTTTTTATATCTATGTAGTAGTAGAAGTAGTAGTAATAGTTGTAGAAGTAGTAGTAATAGTTGTAGTAATAGTAATAGTTGTAGTAATAGTAATAGTTGTAGTAATAGTAACAGTAGTAGTAGTAATAGTAGTAGTAGTGGCGGTAGTAGTAGTAGTAGTAAGTAGTAGTAGTAGTAGTAGTAGTAGTAGTAGTAGTAGTAGTAGTAGTAGTAGTAGTGGTAGTTGTAGCAGTAGTAGTAATAATAGTATCATTATTATTAGAAAAATATGCAAATGTATATAAAATGTGTCTTAAAGTTATTCATAGATTATGAGTGAGAGTGCAGTCGGAGTCATGGATTGGCGAGAAAATAAACATCTCGCCCATTCGAGCTTCGTTGGAGAATGCACGATGGACAGGATTCGTGAAATAATAATCAACGAACCCCTAACATTATCTTCAAAATGTTACGTGTCATTAGCAATACACCATATAAATCCCAACACTGTCCCCCTTTATAATCAGCCATTAATCCTAAACATCGGTAGAGTACTTTTCTGTGCATGGTTTTCTGAAGCAAAAAATCGCACCAGTCAGACAGCTGAGCCGTTTTGCGAAGCCGTTTTGCGAAGCCCATCCCAAACACAAGAAAAAACTATATAATGAAAATCATATCATATAAATTTCTCCTGATCAAATACATGTAACTTATTATTTGGGTTTGTTTGTCATTTTCTGTTAAATATGCCAGATGTTTTGAATGAATATCGTCCTAAGGAGTTTGTTTTACTTTTTAATGAAAACAAAACAGAACAGACCTACAATGAAAATCACTCAGACGAAACATGGTGAAAGGGAGGTAACTCAAAACAGCCGACGTTTGGCTGGTTCGTTTAGATATTTTAAGGGTGCTTCGTGCATACAATCAACGTAAATTGTTTATCGTGACCAAATATGATGAAAAACCTCTCTACAGTTTGAAGATATATTTAAAAAAGAGTTGGTCGACACTTAGTTCGAGCATTTTAATTGAGTGAACAGAGATGACAACTGCTTTATGTGTCTAAAATATCTTCATACTTAGTTGGGTTCGGATCAAGAGGTCAATGCTTATTTTTTTAAATCTCTCTTACTGCTAAGTTAGTCGTAAGCCAATAGTACTTACGACTATCCAAGTGCTAAGTGAACTTTGAAAATCGTGGTCCTCGACATGAACCCTGAGGGGCTCGGCATCTTCTCGAAAATGCAGACTGTTCTATAAAGTTGGTCGACCCTTACTTATATCAACGTCATCATGTCTGTGCCAGCTTTTCGGCGTATTGCAGCTAACTTGATTGTCAAATCTAAACCTCCTGTAAGTCACTACCTTTCGCCAATGGGTGCCCAGCAACCAACCACGAATGTAGGCACATTGCATCAAGGCTTAAATTAGCCATAGACCTGAGCTTCACTTTGCGGGGAAAGTCTCCAATTTTGACTGGCTGCAGTGCTAGGCTAGGTACTGAATTACTGTGTAGGCAAGTGGTTGCTTCGAGGTTTCACGGTATTAAATGCTAACTAGTAATGGTGCGGACTGTCCCGTTGCAATAATATACTACCTCTAATTAAATATGTTTTTAGGTTAACCTTTGTTGTATGTTTCGTTCAAAATGATATTCACAATTGTAATCGGACTTTTTAAAAAGAAAATTTTTGATTACACCTCCAAAACAAGTACAAAATAAGCATGAAAAAGTGTATCAAATATTTATTCGATGCAAAAGGTTAAAAAAATATATAGGTAACAAAAATCACGATATAACTTTTGTAAACAATACTTCAAATTTTGTGGTTCAAAAACTTTTTTTTAAAGCCGGATAATTGTATAATTGTAGTCTCAACAACTCATTTGAATTTCTTCTTAATGCCAATGGAATTCTAACTAAGAAGCCATCAAACTTTATGGCAAGTATCCGAGGCTTTTTCAATTCAAAATGAAGATTCGAATTATGTACAATTCAAATAAATTTAGATCAACATTTTTGTAATATCATGTCATATTGTTGACTGTAATAAAATGAAGTAAACAGTTGATCTTAAAAAACCTTACAACTTCAAAAATCTTAATCCATTAGTGTTGTGTATATAAGAAATTTTTAAAAATATCTATATTAAACTCTTATTTTTTAAAACATCAAGAATCTAGGGACTTTTTGTAAAAACGAAAACCAAACACACCTTGTGAATTCTTTTAGATTGACAATCCACTATCTGTGATTATGACTAATATTTATTATGCTACTTTAAAGATATTTATTACTTGATATTCCAATATTGACATTCATTTCTGGTTATTGCAAATTTGTTAGTGAACAATTTTCTAATATAAACGTTGTGATCGGGTATAAAGATCATTCGATTTGAAAAATGAATTTGAATTTTTTCATAGCCATCCAGTTGACATAAAAGCACAAAACAGAAATGAAGGCTTACATTGTTAATCTTTTTTTATGTCTTGAACCTACAACCACGTTAATGATTTAACTTACTATGAGCATTTCAAAGATGTTTGACCAAGATGAAAAAAATAATTATCAAGATATATTGTACCCACTTCACAATAAATATTCAACAAATACTCTAATAATCTAAGACCACAAGGATTTTATATGTGGTTATTTTATGAGCGCTTCTTTACAGTTTTTCTTTATTTTCCTTCATTGACACTAGGAACACACCATTGACGTGACCCTCCATCTTCTTTCCGATTTCAATCTCTTTATCGGTTGATGATGTGTCCCTGTAACAAAGGAAACAAGATTAGTACCTTTATTTAGTACCATGTACAACATTCAGTTTTCATGTTAAACGCCATTAGGATCTAAACAGAGGTCTCCGAGTACATTTTGTATATATACAACTTGTTGATTGAAACATGAACGTTTTACAATTACTGTGAAAGGAATGAAACAGGGCCTATATTTTGGAACTCTCTTAGCAGTAAGGTAGTCGTAAGTACCATACATTAAGATTGGTTTACGACTATCTTAGCACTAAGAGAGTTTCGAAAATGTAGGCCCAGATCTGTAGTGATTCATGTTTATGTAGAAACTGACTTACATTCTACATTACATATATCATATACTAGCAGACGTAATCAAGACCTTGCAGAAGTTGTGTTGCATTAAATGATATGAGGTGAGGTGAATTGGGGTTTAACGCCGCTTTCAAGAGTATTTCACTTATATCGCGGCTGCTAGTATTACTGCAGAGAGAAAGCCCGCAACACCATTGTGGCTATGTATCGGCTGGAACTAGCGAACCATGGGTGGTACTGCGCTGAAATTCAATGTAGCATTGCACCCAAACCTTACTGCCAAACCTTACTGCGTGTAGCACAGTTCTCTACTGCAGACATAGTCGCCAAGCCCCTGGCGGGATTCGTACCACAGCCCCCATGATCCGAAGCTGAGCGCGAACCACTGCGCTATCCCGCCCCTATATGCTGTGAAGGTGGACGGTAAGCCACACCCAAAACAATCCATGGCAATTATTGTAATCGACTTTTTACGTTTACATAAACCTGAGAGCCAATGCCCCAGGTTAGAAAGCGATGTTATTGTTGTTAATGTAAATCTGTCTTTTATCGTTTCGTGGTTTCGGGGTTGGGTACTTACTTTCGCCAAAAATCTCACCCCATCCTGCTACATCAGCGTATTTATATCAGCGAAGCTCGTACAATACCCTGATATCTATCAAGGCCTCTCTATTACCTCGAGAGTTAACTTCCAATGATTTAGTAATAGTTCCGCGGATACAAATACATCAGTTCGACCTGAGATCAACATTGCCTTTCGAGAGAAAGGTCATATTCAACACTGTCAAAGCGTTCATAGAACAAGGTTATTGTCACGTATAACAAAGATACGAAACCGTTACACAAGTATTGAAATGACAAGCGTCCTATACTTATTCCAATGATTTGTTCTAAAAGAGCCTTATTTTGCAGGAATAGTTCATTTCGCTATCCAAATAACTTCTTAAAGCAATACTAACTTCCCGTAGTTCTTGGCATCTTCGATAGTTTCGGGAAGTGGCCGGTTCAGCGTTTCCGGTAGGCAGAAGGATAGGAGTCCGGCGAGGACGGCAGTAGCTCCAAACACAATCAGAGGGAGAGCTTCACCAAACTGGCCCTCAACTATCACTCCCTGCAAATGGTGGCACAGAATTTAAAACTTTTATCAATTGTCTTAAACTACACAGAAAACTGTCAAGAGGGACGTGCATTGCTGAAAAATGTCGGGCAAGATTACAAAATCTACTGTAACGCTTTCAAAATCATATTCATAAATGATGAAGGGAAAATCAAAACCGTATATCCATTTGAAATAAGTGTGTGGTCATCATTTCTGCAATATCTCACATCAATTCAATGATAATGTGTTTAAAATGAGCCGAAAGAATTAAATAATGTATTTTCAAAGAACAAGGACTAGTGTTAAAGCTTATAATACTAGGACATATTTCACCATAGTCAAGAAACGTTCGTAGTCGTCCTCTTTCTTAACTCCCGTTGAGAAATGTAAAAACAAAATTAATTTGAAAATATAAATCAAACTTCATACGTTGTTACATCCCCTTACTTACTATAGCGTGATGAACGTAATATTAAATTGCATATTATTTCCCGTATTATGTTACACTTTCAACGATTCAAGTGTGTGTTGTTCAACAAAATGAATGGTAATGTTCTTATGAGTGGCAGAAAATACCAAAAAGTATTATCTTTAGATGGCCAAACATCTCATTATTAAACCCAATCATCTGTAGTCGCAGAAGAAATTGATTTCGAGCAAAGAACACTGGGGGTCAATTTAGCGTGAAACCTTTAAATTATTAGAAATTAATTCGTTTTGATTAACTGAACATTGTACCTTGAAACATAACATTTATTTTTGATTTCCTGAAATCACTTTGTTTGCCTAAAAGTACTTGCTACTTGCTAGATTCAATTCACTAGCCACATTCACACGTGGAGTAATCCCTCTACTCTGGGTGTGACAAAGTTAGGAGTTTGAAGCATTCATAAAATATAAAGACACTCCCGGCCCAGAGAGGACCTCTATACTAACCAGATCAGCTATATAGGGTGATATGACCCCTCCTATCCTGGAGCTGACGCTACTAGCCCCGACCCCAGTGTTCCGGATGGGGGTGGGATACAACTCGGCCGTGTAGATGTAGATCACAGCAAATGCCCCTGCAGATCCACACTTGCCGATGAGTGACAACATTATGAGTGACCAGTGTCCTGGAAAAGCGAGACTGGTCAGTGTGAGAGTATTGTCAGCATGGCGGAGCAGTTATTCGTAACGAAACTGTTAAAAAATCCTATCTTTTTAAAATTGTGGAATTAGGAAAATTGTTTGATAAAGATTGGTGACAGTTCTTTTACTCTTGGGTATACATCAATACATAAATCAGAATGAATTTGGACCAACCCTGCGTGGCGTATATGACGGGGAAGATGGTAGCCACACAGGCGAGCCCACCAATCAGGTAGAAGGAGCACTGCAAGACCTTCCTGCCCAGCCTGTTGAGCAGGAGGAGTGCCAGGATGTATCCTGCGAGCTCAACCAGGCCGGAAAGCACGAAGTTGGTGATGACGTCACCGCTCAAATTTGATACGTTCAGTGTTAGGCCGTAATACGTCAGACTCGCTACAGCCCTGTGGAGATAAAGTGTTTTACATAGCGAAAATATGACGTCACAATAAAGGAAGGAAAATGCGATTGGCTATTATTAGTGTGACGAGTGACAAGAGATGGAGGTTAATGATAAGTTAAAAGATGTGACCTAACGAAAACTTTCAAGAGAATGAGACAATGCTATAGCAACGTTAGAAGTGATGATGCACTGACCAGCGATAGATCAAAATACACTTCACAGAGATAGAAAATAAAGATCTATCTGAGATATAATATCACTGTGCAATAATCAGAGAAAAAATATCGTAAGTCACATATCGGAGATAGAAGATAATAATTCACTTAACAGAGATAGAAAATAAAGATGCTGTTATCAGAGATACATCTAGAAAATTCTCATGCACTCACCAGAGGAAAGAGATCATGACGTACGTATCAGAGATGGAAAATAATTATTCACTTAACACACGCTTTCATTAGAGAAAAACGATCAAAATTGCACTTACAATAGATGCCCGACGCACTCACCAAAGATAGAAAATGATGAGACATCTGACTGCCAGAGTTTTATTCGTGAACATCTCGGAGAGTTTTCCTCTCGGTTTCTCCTCCTCTTCCTCCTCGAATTTGCCCGACAGGATCTTCTCCGGAAGTGTAACCTTGTTGACCTCTGCTGCCTTTTTGATGATGGCAAGGGCCTCCTCCTTTCGCCCCCTTGACAGCAACCATCTTGGAGACTCTGGGATCAGCCTATGTGAAGCAAGTTTCGTAAAGACATGGATGACATATTCTCTTTTATATATCTGAATCACATTAGACGCTGACGTACATTTAAAGCAAAATCATTATTTATATATTTAAGGTGAAAGTTCAATCAGGTAGAGCGTAATCTTTACACAAGTTATTTGTACATGTCCATCATTGTGACGTCATAATGACGTGACGTCATCTATAAATATATATATACATCTTACAAAAAACAGTTATGAAATTGTATTGTGACATCATAACCATTTTTGTAAGATTCCCTGAAGATATCAATGGAACATGTTGGAGTAATGTTGGCTATGTCTCATTTTTTGTTTTTGAATATATAATACTGTATACATGTGAACTATTATTCAAATATAAATACATATATTTAACCATAAATATTCACAATACTATGTTGCAGTACGCCCCTCATCGAGTTCATAGATGCGATTTCTTATCTTATCTTATCAAGGCGCCATCATTCATCCATCTACAGTTATCAAGACTATATACTGTCGCCCATGGAAGTTTTCTGTGAATATGTAATCTTTTCTTAAAAAAACTACGATTACATCTCAGGATCTCTGAAACAAATATTTGAGACAAAGTGAACTGACCACCAGTAGGAGAGGAAGAGGACAGGGGGACTGGCCAGAGCTAGGACGATGTGATGCCAGTCTCTGAGGAAGTAGACAACACCGGACATGATGAACATCCCCAGCACCCAGAAGATCTCGATAACCATCCCTGTGTACACTCGCTTAGATGGACCCACCAGTTCCATACCTGCAGGGAGAACATGGTTCCAATGAAGGTTCGACTGAACATCGAGGAAGCATGATCTTGCGCGGTTAGCTCTTGGTAGTGGTGGATCCAAGAGTTTTGAAAGGGGGGAGGGGGGTCTCTTATTGAAAAGGATGTGGGTGCATGGGGATTTAACCTCGGGAGTCACGGAATTTACAATGATTGGCTGTTATAATTATTTGTAGTAATTTATCATGAACATTCATTTTACTGGACAATTTGATATAGTGCTTTTGGCTTATTGCAAATTATAAGAAAAACTGATACACTGTACCAGAAGAGGAAATTTTACAATACAACTTTAAAAAATTAATCTACCTTGTATAGAATTATATACCAACGATACAGCCAATCAAATGAATAATTAAAATCAACCTTCACCTTATGCGAACCGCATCTGCCACTTACGAAATCCACATATGAGATCGAATCACTATCCATCATTTAATCTGTTTTGGAGAATTAACTGCACCTACCAAATTCCATTTACAGAAAAAACCTACAAAAGAACCAAAAAGGGAACACGCCTACCGATAACGAAACCGGCGATGAAGACGGAAGTGGTGGCACACCCGCTGAGGAACCGGATGATGATAAGGGAGGTGAAGTCTTGGATAGCGTAGTTCAGATAGCCCGTGACGATCATCAATAACAGGAAGCCCATGTACGCCTTCTTCCGGCCGAATCTGAATTTAGGAAAAGATCTTTATATTATAAGAACTTTCAAGTTGCCAAGGAAAATATAAACCTTCATCAAAAGTTTTTTCAATTCATGCCATTCAGAAAGGGAACAATTGTAACATTGCTGTATTTGGATTACACTATCTGCAATAGTACAGATTCGGTGGTGGGCGAGTCGGTAAGCTGTCGGTTCGGTAAGTGCTGGCAGTGTTACCTGATTCTTAAGGAAAGGGTTGGGGTCCCTAAAGGAACTAGACCCGAAAAAGGGCAAACATTTTAACTTTGCAAATTGTGTGATCCCAAATTTAACAATCTTTTATCAAAATCCAAACTGGTTGGAAAGAGACAATATAGAAATTGTAGAGATTATATTATATAGTTTTCAAAAAATCAACTATCACCAAGACTAAGGTGATTTGAGAAATGAATATGATATAGAATATCGCTCAGTTGTTAACTCACCACAGAGGTAATTGTTTCAAAACATATAGATCCTAGGGATTAAAAAATCGAATGGGCTATTTGTTATTCTAATACAAAGAGTAATGTTTCCTCGTACATATCGCTTATGACGCTTTGTCCAAAGGATCCGGCCAACTTTCCCAACATGACAACCATGTTGGCATGAGACCTGAAGGAACGATGTTGGCACACAAGATCCAACTGAAATACAAGAAAATGGACTTCCGTCAGTAAGATATATTTTATCAATCTTTTGGACTCAGATTTCGGCAAAGAAACAAAATGGCAAGAAACTGTAACTACGGTCTGTTTAAATGCGGAATGAACGACTGTTTGATGGCTGGAAATATGAGATCATATGTCAGCATTTGTAGTTATATTAGCTGAACATTTTTGATGTACGTAAGATAGTGAAAAGGTAGCAACAACTTATTACCCCGAGATCAAGATAGTTATTGGTAGGGCTGTAACGATATATCGTCGTATCGAAAATCATCTGACGTTATAAGAATCGTTTTACGGTCTCTGTATCGTGATAAATTCAGTTGACTTTAATATTTTCATTTTGCCTAAAATAAAGGTGTTGGTAGAAGTTTATCTTTTATTTTAAAAAATAGTCCCTGAAAATACTGTATTTTGACTGTATCGCATCGAATCTTATTTTAATGAGATATCTTGATACATATCGTATCGAGAAACATTTGTTTCGTCACACCTCTAGTTATTGGTCGGGTATGTTTTGTACCATTATTGATGGCGAGCCATGGATAGATTTGAAACATGAAGTGTGACATTAATATAAGAAAACTGTACGGTAGAAGGGCGTTTTCCTTTCCCTTAATATCAAAGGAGCCAACATCCTGCAGGTTGAGGTCTTTGAATTACTTGTTAACACTTGATTTAAAATAAGAAATTTATAGTTTGAAAAATAGTTAGTTCTAATGTGAAAATCTCTATCATTGACAATATTTGAACCCTAAAACAAAGGGTGGCGCCACACCTATTAATCGTTGCTCGAAAGGGTTAGTGAATTTGGACATGACGGAAACACCTCACCTCTTCCACAATGGTGGAGGTAAACGTGGACTCGTCGTACACCCATGCTGAACACTGCTTGGTAGAGTTCATGTCCTTCTCGTCGTAAAGTTTGCATTGTTCATACTCGCCATCTTTCCGAGGGATCGTGTTGTTCAATAGCTGATGATGACCGACACCCTGTATCTTGAATGTGTCATTGTCAACATCCGGCAAAGCACATCTATAAAGAATATGTCCCACATTCATTCCCTATGCAGGACTCGAATACATTTTTTATACGCTCATGGCCAAAGACAATCTTCGGTGAACTTTCGTTCAAAGGTATTTTATATTACGGTATGGATTTTAGATAAATAAAGCTATTGTCATTTTTCCAACTCTGTAAAATGTAAGAGCGCTACCCTCTCGCGTGTGAAATAGTTCACTTCCTGTTATGAATTTTCCCTGCCGTTCACAGCTCTGTGCGCTTTGAAGTGATGACGTGACTTGTCGTTATCAAAATGTTATGACGTCACCTTTAAAATTTCGTCTAAGCCTTTGCTCTCTAAGTAAAATGATGGCGGAAAATATTATTGAGAGTTTCTGCGTAATTATCTCGCTTTCATGCTTTGGTAATAATGCCTTTTCATTTTTATTAGAAATTGAAACTATCCTTAAATTCAAAAGTTTGAATTTATTAAAAATAGATTTCATAATGTTTTGGCTCACTGGCGTATAAACAGTTTGAAAGTTCGACAAGCTCCGGTATTTATATCGGTTTAAACTGCACTCTCCAAACCATTTATAAGCCAGCGAAGAAACACATTATGAAATCTATTTCTAAATTATGGTAAAAGTCACCTATGAGTTTGAGTACAGCTACAAACAGATGCCTTGTAGTAGAACAGTCAAGGGAAGAAATACAGAGAGCGGTTCATACGTAACAGCAATTTTTTTCGCCAAATATAGTTAATTGCCATAGAGCAAACAATAGCCACTGTAGACACCCTTAACAACACTTAGTTGCCGTGTTTAAAGGGACAGTTGCACTTGTTTTAAATATCAACGTGTTCGAATCCCCGTTATAAACATTCATTTACTCCAAATGAGTGATTTTCAGAGGGCAAAAAATCTCATTGCTCAATACGATCAGCGGTACTGGATGAAGTAATAATCAAGTAGCAAGCAAAACCACGGGTGGCCATTTTTGTGTGAGCACCTTTTAATCGTTTGAGGATTTGCATTGCTTAACCGACCATGGAAAGTTTGTTTTAAGACTGTTTCTTTTGATTCATAAACCCGTCTTGCAGTTGGGGACATTTATTTTCGTTTTCATGAGAGCTTTTATTTAGCGGTACTGACAGTTAGCAAAATTCACTTTGTTACACCAAATGACAATCAATCAGTTTTAGCATTTAGTTTGTTTCATCTTAAACAGAAAAAAAGCAAATTAGACAAATACAAAGTATAAGTTGGTGGTGTGAAAACTAGAGTATATATAACTGGGACGTAAATTTTTTAATTCCTGAAATTATATATATAATTATCATTTATTCGATACCATAAAACACATGAAAATGTCTTTTATCGCATTTCTGGGATAAGTATGCGAGTTAAGTGAAAGGGTGTGAACTTTAATCAACACGTTTGCTATCTTGGCATTTAATAAAGTCAAATCAGACTTTGTCATACTGACCAACACTCTAAAATTGACATAAACATTTAATAAGAGTTTCCTTGTTCAAACAAAAACAGTCGCGAAAATCAGTTTAAAGAACTACAATAAATATATAACAAATCACTCGTGTTCTCTTAAGTTATGAAGTATGCGTCGAAACAAGTGATTTATGATGCACATGTGATGGCTTTAGGTGTTAAAAACGAAAACCAATTGTCTGAATCAGGACAAAAAGTATCGACATTGAATAAGTTCAGACTGTCGCAAAAAGTTTATTCAAGATTCCTTTAACTCTGTCTTTTTCAATTTTGGAAAAGAAAGTTTTACTTTTTCAGTGTTAAATCAGTATTCACGGACTTCATGTAAGTCTAGTGTTGAATGTGACGAAGATAATGCATAAAAGTGCGACTATGTAGGTCAGGAGACATAACAGCAGTGGTTTAAAAGACACAGTAAATCTGCGTATTTCGAAAATGATTTAGAGCGATTCCCAAATGTTGCTGTTCTAACATCTTCTATTGTGGAATCCGATCACCTAATAGAACTGGTTTTATGAAGTTCTCACAAAACGTTCCAACCTTTTCCCTTTTTGACATCAATGCTTAACGAAATAGACCTAATAACTTCTCGAATTTAGTTTGAGTGGTATTAAAACCATATATACACAATCAAAACATTTATCTTTAAACCGTTTAATTGTGAAAGTTTCACAGTATTTGTACTCCAATAAATAAGAGAATACACGAGTTTTTACACTGAATATGACAGTGAAAGAGATGTGTAGATATTTACCTGCGTTGGTAATCTAATAATCGAGGTAAATAAATGCAAAGGGACAGGCTAGGTGTATATGATATGATATACAAAAATACATGTAGATGATAAAACAACAGAGATTAAAGGGGCAGTACCTTGCTTAAAGTAAAAAATGGTGATCCCAAATAAATGAAAATAAATGTTTCCAATTGCAAGGCAATGCCATTTATTCAAAAGAAATAGTTTTGAAACGAACGTATCATTGGCTTATCTATGCGAATCCATTTCCCTACTTAAAACAAATACAAGTGTTCATACCAAAAATGGCCGTCAGTGATGATTGCTTAACACGTGATTGTTTTCTACGACTGCGGATGACCGGGTTGAGTAATGAGATGTTTAACTCTATGAAAATGATTCATTAACATAAACATATGATTATTGGGAAAAAGGTAAGAAAAAAGTTTTTCATAAACGTGCTAATGTCCCTTTAACGAATAAAGGTTACAGGTAAGGTGTTGGAATGTTACCTGTGTGGCGGCGAGTAGAGTATAAATACAGGTGAGAGAGTCAGGAACGCCGAGACAAGGGCAGGTAGACAAACCAGAAAGTAGATCCGTTTCTGGTACGTCCCAAACTCCCCTAGATATGGCAAAACGTCGTCAAACTTCATCTTTCAGCCTTGATCTAAACAAAATGAATTTATGTCCAGTGATGCATGAATCAAAATGAATCACGTGATGTTTCCGTGAACTAAAGGAAAACACTTCACATAATGACAAATAACAAATCAGAATATATCACATGCATTACTTTGAAAAAAATATTGTAATAGATAAATCTTTATATATATATATATATATATATATTGCATATGCACATATTTATTGCACATATAGATTTAAGAATGATATATCATGTGTAAGATATTCTTAAAAATAAAATATTTAAGAATGATATGTCATGTGTAAAGTATTCTTTAAAATAAAAGACTGAAGATAAATCTTTGCATATCAGTTCATTACCAAATCGATTTCACGCATTCCCCAAAAATATGATCATCAGGTTATTATACATGGGATTGTAAGATTATAAATATCTAAAGGAGCCCTGTATCCTGAACCAAAAATATACATCGCTTGAGGAATACATTTTAAGGATAAGAGTGTCTTTCAACCAAAACAAAATATGAAATAATACATACATCAAAATGAATGTTGTTTCATTCAACTAAAACAGAATACATAATAAAATGTGAAGACAATTACCTTCAAAGCGGCACCCTTCAATCAAAGTGAAACGAATTTTTTACTGCAAGTTGTTTTTACTCTCCCATGAAAAGACTATACAGAGTCTACACACCGTCGACGTCCTACTGAGGAGTTATAGTACGTATTTTGTAGCCCTAATAAAGAAAGAAGTTTACTTCTTATACTGTCTATGTTCTACTCTTACATAACCCTTTCCTAAAAAAGATATCCTTTACAGGACGGGGTTGATATCCTCTAACAAAACAACCTATATCATAAACTGAATACATGTTCGCACTTGGGTCAATTGTAAATATAATACTGCATATCATATGTACTTTTGTAGCGTCAAAATGCAACCGAAATAGAATTATTCATATATTTTGTATATCTGAAGAGAGAGTTTACAAAAAATAGAAACCCTCTGCATGATGCCTTGCGGCAATATTATGAGGACAAAGAATTGGCCTCATAACCAGTTTCCTAAATTTCTTTAAAAATGATTAAACTGATTTAAAGCATACCTGTCGTTGTAAGGTCAAGTCGGCGTGCAAGCTATTAAATGTACAGCGGTGAGCTGAGATCATGAATCTCTCTAAAAAATTTATATCATGCCATTAAGTTTTAAATATTCATGTGTATCCCTTGTATCTTATACAAACAGTTCGAGGTACCAACATTACTTGTTCATGGAGATGAATATTCAAACAGCAGATTGGTTTAAAGGGACAGTAGCTTGTATTTATAGGTAATTCGAGGAGCATCACAAAATCAAATATAAATGTTACTCAATGGAAAACGTTTTTTTAGTTTAAAGAAGCAGTTCTTAAACCACTTTACCATATTCACTTAGCCTAATCGAATCCATTTCCCTGATTACAACAATAACAGTGTTCATACTGAACGGAATTTGTTTTGCTTGATACTCAATTTATTACCCCCTCCTCTATTGGCTATGGGTGTGTTGTTTTCAATTCCAAATTCTACATTTTTACGAATTTAGAATTTCTATGAATTTTGATTTAAAAATCTATGTCCTTATTCTTTGGCAATTAAAATATTTGTAGGATATACATCGGATAAAATAATCCTTACACATAATTTAATTTAAAGGTCAAAATAAGCTGTTCCATTTTTTCTTATGGGTAAGTTGGGTTAATTGCCCTATACAGTTTTCTCACTGTGCCTACATTCACGTGACAAACAGACCTTGACATGAGCTGTTTTAGCTGTAGGCAGAATGAGTTGTAGGCAGATTGAGAAGACACCGATAATTTCGTCTACGACTAATAGGGATCAGTACTTAGATAAAAATAATACATTTTGCATACGCTAAAGCTTTATTGGGCAAATTGGAAAAATAGAACTTAAAAAAGGAGGCACTGTCCCTTTAATGAGCTTTGATTTCGTTGTAGTAACAACATTAAAGCGTTATGTACTTGTCAATATGCCTTACTTGTCATGATTTTATCGGAATAAGTTTAATGGTACCTTCGCGATATACTAGCCCTTGAGTGGGCTTTGATTTCGTTGTATTAACAACATTAAAGCGTTATGTACTTTCAACATGTCTTACTTGACATGATTTTATCGGAATAAGTTTAATCGTACTTATACGTTATACTGGAATAACAAAATAGAAAAAGCTTTCTTAAAGTACTCAGGTCAGATGAGAAAGGAAGATTTACTGACAACTATTCAATGAAACATACATGTACCATTAAAAAGGGCTATGCCTTTACTGATGCCTTTACTCCTTTAAATGATAAAATACAAGTTCAAAATAACTAAAAACATATTTGGCTTTTGGGGTCAGTTTTGAATGGAGCGCTCTAAAAGATGCATATACAAAACGATCTAAAAAATGTAAGGATATTCAAAAGTGAGAGAGTTTAATTTAACTGACAAAAACACACTGACATAAAATGTATTGCTATTTTGGTATGTTTTTAATAAAGGAATGCTTTGAGGTTGTCCAAACTGTTATTATTGTCAAAGATTGAGTACGTAGTTATTATATTTGGAAAGAGATCACAAAACGATCGAAATCTAAAGTCAGTATCTAAGCTAAGAATGTAGAGATTATTATAATGACAAGGATCATTTGATAAAAAGTATGCTGAGAACGAGATGCATTATCCATACCGTTTTCAAGCGCCAACATACAGATCTAAACCTTCGATATAAGGATATTATAACTTACTTTCCCCCGATGTTTTATCATAGTTTTTTCCTGTTTTTATTCTTTAAGAGTCCAAACACAATACAAACGTGATAGGAACAGAGTAGATATGATTATGAGATGATGGGAGACCATCTCGAAACTTGTATCAAACATATGGGGACAATGAAACACTGTTTGTTGTGGGTTATATTTCATTAGCTACAAACCCGCTGACATGTTAGACTTTGTTAAAATCTCCCTTGCAGGTATATCATGTACATTTCTGCTTTAAAGTTCCGATGAACACAAAATCACAAAAGACTATGCCAATATATCTATTTCCATTTTTAAACATGATTTCAGTGCCGAACGTTTGAAAGCTATAAGAAAAAGATCGAAATTCAGCTAAACTAAATGATTTCAACTGTATTTAATTACAGACTTTAATTTGAATCTTTGAGACTATATCTAAAGATTGAAACTATGTTTTTATCTTCTTATTTAAAACAGTTCTTTTATTCATTCATGAGTGATATGTATGTGTGTCTTCTGATATCAAATGTACATGTATCAACACGAGTTGATAAAAGTTACAAATATCTCAGGCTTGCCGAGGATATTTTTACTTTTATCAACCAGTGTTCATATATTCGATATAAGAAGACACGAGGGCGAGATTCTATCTATCATTCAAAATCATTTTTCATTTCGATTTCTTAAAAACTGCACTACTCAAAGTGCGGTGATGTCATAGCACTGTGACGTTGTCATGTTTATGACGTCATAGTATTGTGATGTCTGTGAACTCAACTATAACGTGTTACGCAAAATGTTGTTTTGACCAAGAATCTATTATTTTATTTTGGACGATAAATAGAATCTCACCCTCGTGTCTTCTGATATCAAATATATCGACAAGCTTCGGATAGTTGGAACTTTTATCAACTCGTGTTGATATATTTGATTTCAGAAGACATTTGGGTCAGATTCTCTTTTCGTTTTAAAGCTGTTACCAAATTCTTTTTTTCTCCATATTTTGTGATACAAACAAAATAACATTGTATGAGGAAACGATATAGATAAAAACATATACACAAATCCACAACTTCTTCAATTCATTGTGCTAACAAAAACAAGACTATCTACCAAGTAAAAAATGTAAAGTTGACCAATAATGAAAAACATTTTTTCTGTTGCAGTTGACAAAAAACAAATCTTGATAAATCGTAATAACGTACATTTTCCGTTTTAAGGTATTTCAAATCTGGTTTAAAACCATTAATGCTGCATCTGTATATACACTGTTTGAACAGTGTTACCAAATTCTCCCAGAGATTCAATTTTATCAACTTGATATTCAAGCAAACAACAACGTGATATCAGAAACAAACAAAAGTTGCTTTACAATACATATTGTACATGTATAAGTTATTATTCAGCATGCATCTCATTTGCATCTTCTTATATATCAACTCATCTATAAATAACGGTGATATGATGTGAATAACTAGTTCGGGTTTCAGTATTATGAAATTAAAACACCTAAGGCAATGATAATATAGACTTGATGTCTCGCTGACACTTTAACAGAGAACCACTAGTTATTGTAGTAAAATATTGACCATCTTTGACAAAATTCATGATGTTGTCTCATAAAATCTTGCCATTCTTTAGTCCAACATTGACTGACCTATAATGTTTTCAATGGTCAAGCAAGAAATGGTCGTTAATAATAATAATTTAAAAAAATGTCGTTGCTTTCTGTAACTCTTTTACGGCACAGGGTATAACATATTTGAATGAATTTAGAATAAGAAAACTTAAAAAGGAAAAAATATTCTAGAAACAACACGGGAGTTATTGATGCATTTTCTCATTAAAGGAGTTTTTATCGAGATAATCGTATACTTAATGTTAGGGATAGAAAGTTTTGTCTTCCTCAATTACACAGTTTTGATGTAAGATTAGATATTTGAATAAGGGGATTTTAGAAATTGTCATTTCATCAATAAACTTGGTCGCATGTTAAATAGTTTTCTACCATATTTTTAAGGATAAAAAACTAAAACGAAAAACATTAATATTATGTTGCGTTGAGCACCAGTAGAAGAGTAATGCCTGTTTGAACACACTATGGTAAGCATCTCAATTCAGAAAATATAGTCGATAGTACGTGTAGCGTTGGAGCAAGATTATCTTAATAGAGCTAAACGTTTTTCCAATTTATCTGCTGTCACAACAATGCGTTGGAATGAATTGCTTACAATTTCAATTGGAAGGAAATCAATTTTAAACCAAAATTTAAGGGAGAAGATATTTGAAAGCTGAAGAAAGAAATATCCCTCAACGATTTCAAACTGTTCTTTGAATACTTGCACAATCAGCTACAGCTGTATCCTGAAGGTTTTGTCACCAAATTGAATTACTTCATCTATGTGATAATAATTTGTGATGTCTTTGAGGAATCGTAGCATGGTGAATTGCAGTTGATCAAGTTATTTTTTCACTTCAGAATAACGATTAAAACGATTGAAAAGTACATGAAATGTGTACTCAAACACACACGTAGATAAACAAACTTTCGGGATGCAGCTGTGAAACAGTCGCAATTCATAAAATGGACATAGGTATTTGAAACAAACTAAATTTAAACTAATATTTATGACACCTATCCATTTAAACACGTTGCAATTTACAAAGATATTCATGAAAACGAAATTTCGTAAACATAAGCAAATAAAAAACAATTAATGAACTTCCAACTATTCAAGAGTAAAAGAAAACGTAATCAACGGAATCATAAAGGTTAAGGTTTTACCTTGCTACTCAGGTGTGCCACGACAGGTGAGATAAGGTTGACTATACCCTGGTACACGGGTGTCCTGGGTGAAGGCTGGGTATGGACTGGATCACGGACTACCCGACCGGTTTGGGGTGCACGTTTGATCTTATACATGTGGGCAGTGTTTACCTGGTTTCAATGAACATATAACATATAGCATCTGTGTTGTAGTCTGGGTCGGGTAAACAACACATTATACGTAATTCAAGGACGCTAGTTTTATAAACTTTTAGATGTACCGATATTGTCAAAGACCTTTTGTGCATTTGAATGATAAAAATTGCTTTTGAAGGATGACAAAACACTGATTTAATGTTCGTCTTAATGTTTCATTTTTTGAGAATCAAGCCTATTTATTTCAAGTAAAATGGATAGAGGAAATGACTCCATTAACTTAAAGTTTATACATACACCTTTTGTGTATTTAAATGAAAACCTTGAGTAGATTCTATAAAATTTCACGATGTTGTTGCAATGCATTTAAAAAAGTGTATATGGTAACTGTCTTTGAATGATTTAAATTGTAAGTTTTAAAGTAAACTATTCGGCAACAATAGAGAAAATATTCAAATTATTAATACTTGACATAGAAATGACTGCCCGAATGCCACCGGTATTCTCCATCTTCGAAACCGTTTCCTGAAGGAAACTGAATCAGCAATAAAAACGGAAAGTGGCCAAAAGTCTCAAACAACATGGTGTCTAGCCGAGGCGTGCTCTTTACTCTCAACATCAACGCAAACGTCTCCAGTCATCCTGTCTCAGGGTCAAAAGTATAGCTAACGCTCCAATCCCAGGGTAAGTACAATGGCAGGCCAAATGTTTTCGAATGTGTTCGGATCCAGCTGTACATGGTGGGGGCGTTCGGGTGTATCGACGTAACACCAGAATGATGTTTTAACATGATGATTGCCGACCTCATACAACCCATATTATCACAGACCTTATAACGGCGGAATAATGCTCATTTGCTAGAATATCTATGGAATAATTTTGGTCCGCAAGGCAGAACAAGAGATGGTGTCAAGGACACTGCCAAGAACTTGCTCAAGTCCTTAGAGAGCAACACCAGAGTATACAGGACAATATCATCTGACGTCAGATATTCTGCGTATGACGTCAGGTTCGGACATGCGTCGAGTCTGGAGGTAAACAATACAACATACCAAAACATACAAGAGATGAAACTCGCGCTTATTTGTGTATGACCCTCGCTCTCGCTCGAATAATAAAAAAAATACACACTCGTTTCTTTTACGACACACTTCCTCTTGTAATAATCTCTGGTTCTCCAATTTTCAACGCAGTCTACAGCTGTTGAACAAAAGTTTGTTACACTGTTCATGATTTCCAATGTAAAGTCATCCTTTTTGGACATTTTGAAATTAGCACTACTTCAAACAGAACAATTTACAGGCCATACGTTTGGATCAATATGTAAAGGATTCATATCTTCACTACATATACATATATGGAATGCCGGAGACATATCTGACATCAACTGAAAGAGGCATCGGGTTAACATTTTAATATTTTAGATTTTTATATTTCGGCAATAAGATACTACAACATTTCGGGCAATTTTCGACAAATCATATTATTACCCTGGGGGAATAGTACTTCGATGTAATGGTCCACACTTTCCCGTGTTCAGGTTACAAATGTTTGGTGCCTTCACCGAGAATCGAACCCGGGCCATTGGTGTCGTAGGCCAGCACGCTAAGCACTACACCACAGCCGCAAATGGCTTGGCTAATTTCATTTCACATCGATTTTAAAAATGCAATAAATGTAGTACAAATAAATGACTGTATTTTACATTAATTCTTAGATGATATTACTGATAATAACGTTAATATGTCAATTTATGAAGCGTACTTATCCATCAACTCAGTGGATGCTTAAGGCGCTTTTAGAATATTATTACCCTGGTCTCGCTGACGTATTCGTCGCCAGAAGGTCACCACCAACAAACCCTTTAACCAGGTACCCATTTCCCGCTGGGTGAACAGATGCATATGTTGAATAAAGTCTGTTGCCTGCGTTGCCCTATAAGTCTCTTAAAATGTGGCTCAGTGTGGGGCAGGCAACCATGCACCCTTAAACTTTCAGTTGATCCACCTTTGACGCGGTTAACCCGCACATACGGCGAGCCGCGGCCGATGTTGCTGAACTTCACTGATATGCTCAGGACCATGTTTTGGGTCTGTTTGAATCATCACTATTCAATTTCAGCAATGATGTTTTATTCACGAATTATATGGTTATATCGTTGGATCATAAATCAAAATAAAAACATCATCCAGGTCATAGGTCTGTAGAAGATTTAATTAAGGTTAATTGAATGTGTTCGGTGGAAATTGAAAATGTAGGATGTACTGATTAAAGCGATTTATTTCATATACAGTGGCTTGGAAATTTGTAAGTAAATATGACACACACATTAACATTTGTACATTTACAGTTTTAAAATGTAATTTTCTAAAAAAACATTTACAGTATAGAAAAAAACTCTATTTTCGATGTGTATACATATAAGCCAGTTTCAACAAATAAAAGCATACGGATGATATTGCAAAAAGGTTGCACTATTGAATAAAAGGTGAACTTAGCAAACAACTGCATAATATTGACCATGGGCGGATGAACCGTGAGCTTTATTATGATAACCTTGATACATGACAATGGGGTGTAACACATAACCTCACCGTCGGAATTCTGCGTAGACAGTGTATTCACACAGAAACGCTACTTTGAACGAAAGACAGTAAAAGACCATGAATATTGTGCACATGTAATAATTCATCAAAAACTGATGTTAGAGTGAATATACATGTCTGATCGAAAACAGGACAATTACTCTTCGTTTCCTACTCTCGAGTTTTCGCCTCTTACACATCATTTCCTACTTAAATAATCTTAAATATCTTGCGTCTATATAGGCTTAACATGCAAACAGTACTAGGTCCGTTTTATATATTTTCTTGGGAGCAGTCAATAATTGAGATAACAAATCGGAAATGAATTAGTAAGCTTAATCAAACGTGAAACCGGAATAAATTTGGAACGATTACTAATTCATGTAACAAGCTTATTAATTTATCTAGTAAGCTTATTAAACCGTTTCTATTTTACTAAATCGTTTCTATTTAGTAAGCTTACTAAATGAATTAGTGTATCATACCTAACCTTAGATGTGTTAGAGAGTCCATTATTTTCAAAGAGACTACGTAAGTCACCTTATCATCTACCTTTCAACATCCTTTCCATCGGAACATGTTCTTTTTGTGGAAATGAAATTCAAGGGGACATTCCTGTTTATTCATATTCATTATTGATACGGGTTTATAACGCAACATAGGTGAAACTTATTACTGAAGGTAACATTTTGGTTGATTTAAATTTGATAACTGGTAAATAAGGGCGCACACTCGGTAAAATACACAACAATGGGAAGTGAAGCTATTCATCGTCGGTACAAATGAGAAAAAAAACCTTGCTGCTTTGCTGATTTATGAGGGAATATTTTCAAATCGTCACTGATTGCTTATAACTTATCCTTTTTCTTACAAGCAGACTTAGACTCTGTTCCTTGACTCATGGCATCAGTGTTTGTCTATGAAAACTCTCTTTTACAATAGTGTAATTCACAATGTGCTTGTCTGAAAGAAAGATTAATGGCATGAACATGTTCTCTGCCATAAAGTTTATGGCATCTTGCCATATAGAACGTTGACGCCCTTTTCTTCGTTATAATAATGATGATGTGCCAATCTTTTTTATTGTTATACTGATCCTCCTGTTGGTCAAAAATTAGCGAATTTCAACTTCTGCATTAGCCATGATATCACAAAAGGTACCATTTATAAATCTGTGTCAGACTTTTGTGTCAGACTGTCAGAGTGTAATCATTTAAGTGTGATAACAGCCGTAACTTGAATTTTGACCTCAATCAACAAAAGATCTTGAAACATTTTGAATTTTGTGCATTTTAGGTAGTTATACAGTGGTTGGAAACGTTAGTGAGCTATCCTTTATATGAACAGTCACAACTTTGGATTGAGGCTTAACGTTTGACAATTTTCTTTTCTTAGTTAAATGAATCCTTTTCAAACAGACTAACTTGAGGAATACCTTAAAACAAGAAATGTATATCACATAGTTTTCAAGTGCAAGTTCCTTTCAGGCTTGAAAGAACCGTATAGGTTTATGAGAGTTAACATATACAATGGGGTATGCATATTTTCCAAATAATTTTGTTGCGTTCCTAATTCGCATTGATTGGACAAATGCGTCATTAAATGTTTTATGAAACTCATGAAAATTATAATAACATCTATATATTTCCGTATTCTTGAAAATAAAAGAACGCCACGAATGTAGACATCCTGTTTAAGGTCACGTCGTTCCAAAACAGATTTTACGACTGCTTCAAATATTCTTTGTTCAAACTCATCAATATATATTTTAGTTCTTTATCTTAAATTTATTTGTATAAAGCCTTATCTTTGCAATCTTTCATTTCAATCTCCAACAATATTTTCTAATTATTTGTTCGGAATCTTACGATGATCTTTCCCTCAAGGTATACAAACAGCATTAATTTTATTCTTATTAAAATCTTGCTAAGAAGTTGCTTACGGCTGAAGCATTCATAAATTTGATTCTAGCATCAAACCAAAACCCATGTTAATTAAACCTTCAAATACGTATGTTGCGTTAAAATTTTATTTTTTGCAGAAAATGTGAGGTAAAAAACCCCGACAGCCGATATGTTAAATGAACGACCGATAGTTCAGGCTTTCAGAATTCGATATATTTACATTTATATAAAATCAAATCCCATATTTATTACTGAAGAGCTCTTTAGTAATGCAAAAGCCGCAATCATTTAAACGGCATCAGCCTGGGTGACAGCTAGCAAGTCTCCCATACGCAAATGCAATGCTTATTCAACTTGCAACTATTCGATATGTATGACCTCTTGGTCAACCTGCCACTTACTTTTAAAAGACTAACCAAGACTGATAATGTAGTACTATAACTTTGTACAAGTGTATTTGTAAAATTATTAAATTGAAATAATGTTATACATTTTGTATTGCACGATGTAATCAATTTCTGCCAAATGTGTATAGTGTTGTTCATTTATACGATGTCTTTTAATATAGGTAAATGTAATGCCCATGTACCACAAAAAAGTAATAAATAATGATAAAAAAGAAGTCTCCCATACACGATGTGTTTTCAGCAGTAATAAGTGTTGAATTTTTATGCCACTGGGGCCGGGATATCTCATGGAAACTCAGAAAATGATCGAAATGAAAAAGAGGCTAACGTAGGAGGCTATTACCAAAGCAATCTCTTTAGGTAGAATATATGCACTAAAATTGTATATGAAGAGAGATATTTGATGTCAGTTTTTACTTTGACTTCGCTTTTCTCTCACAAAACATCTCCTATGCTGCCAACAACACTTAATTGAGTAGATACATATACGTCAGTGAAGGCGGTTTTTCAGTAGGCTTTAGAAACCGGTATGTATTGCATTGGTTGCAAACTTTTCCATAAGAATTGTAACGTAAATTCCCTTTTCCTATGTCGTTCCTTATGTGAGGCATTCGGTTTACATAAAACTTCGGACGAATCTTTTTTTGTTAGTAACATATTAATTAGATTTTTCCAGTTAAAAAAAAAACAAACTTTTTTATCAAAATATAAAAATTCACTTACGCAAATAACATATATGATCAATTAAAATTATAATCTTATATGTACATCTCATCAAGCAATGAACAAACCAATAAATATTTAACATTACTTAAGTAATGAATTTCCCATTTTAAAAAATAAATTTTAGCGAACGACTATCTCATTACACATATATACACAATGAGGCAAAATTGTAATGAAAGTGATTTGACAGCGAGGGTAACATGTGAACTGTATATCTTTCACCCTGTGTGCAGTAAGCGTATCGAATCCGCAGTTTCAGTTATTTCCCCTCAGGCATCTTTATCCGACCTTATAGATTCAGTGACCTGTTGGTCTGGTCTTCGTGTCAGTTGGTCTGGTCTTCGTGTCAATATTTCCGGAGGCCATTTGTTTAATAAGTCCAACTCACTAATAAATAACAAATCCAAGAAAATAAGGTGACAAAGAACTTCAAAGACAACGGAACGACCATTTTCAATTAAACAGCAGTTTCGAGGAAAAACAAACGCGTCAACTCGTTTCCCGAGGTACTCCCCAAACCGTGATGACATTACAACTTTGCGGAAGTATACGGCAGACCTCAGATCATACAGGTCACAGAAATTACGTTGAGCAGACAGAGGCTTCTTTTGTATAGGATACAGGGGAGTTGTTGTCAGGCTTGGATATATCAGATTTCTTCTCTCGGAGTCTCGCCAAAACCCTTCGAATAATCATCGTCCCGCCATGTGCTGTGTTTAGGATATTTGGGGCATCCCCGATAGCTGTGACCCATTTTGAGGAGTGCTTGATATACTGGATATCTATTTACCATGTTTGTGGATACATGAGTGGTACGTAGAGATACGTGTTTTAAGTTAAAACTTTGGATTATGAGATAGAATTGAGTGAAAAAGATTCTGATGGTAATCGAATGAAATAACAGTTTTCCATGTAGGCTATTATCAGCTCTCACACCGAGACCTTTTTAAAAAATTTCTGGTCAATTCCTTTATAAGATGTGAAAACGTTTATTCTGATCAAAGTTAACTTTGTGAAGTAACGAACATCTTAGGAGTCAATGTAAAGAGATTATGAAAAGTGGTATGCAATGCAGACTAAAATTTGGTTTTAAACTATATACTTCTTTCTTTTATTTTTCAATTTCTTAATTTCATTTTTCTTTCATATTTCACCTACCTTCATATAGCATCTAACAGATACGTTTGTCATTATATTTCAATATAATATCATACCTTGAAATAATGGCATTGAGTACAGTCTAGAATTATGATACCAAATGCACAAGATGGTATTAGGAGAACATGAATATTCATTAACATTTATATAGGTTCAATATATGTAAAGCAATATTCACAGACTAACTTTCAGTTAAACATATGACATATTACTTAAAGAACGAGGAAGGTTTTAATACAGAGCATTGTGATACATGTATAGCAAACCAAATAGCCACATGTACAGACTGATAGAACAAATTAAAGGAAATGAACCTTGGCTACATGTACATACATATACATGATTTCCGATGATACATATCATTTGTACATCCTTTTGCTCGTCCCGCCATGTGCTGTGTTTAGGATATTTGGGGCATCCCCGATAGCTGTGACCCATTTTGAGGAGTGCTTGATATACTGGATATCTATTTACCATGTTTGTGGATACATGAGTGGTACGTAGAGATACGTGTTTTAAGTTAAAACTTTGGATTATGAGATAGAATTGAGTGAAAAAGATTCTGATGGTAATCGAATGAAATAACAGTTTTCCATGTAGGCTATTATCAGCTCTCACACCGAGACCTTTTTAAAAAATTTCTGGTCAATTCCTTTATAAGATGTGAAAACGTTTATTCTGATCAAAGTTAACTTTGTGAAGTAACGAACATCTTAGGAGTCAATGTAAAGAGATTATGAAAAGTGGTATGCAATGCAGACTAAAATTTGGTTTTAAACTATATACTTCTTTCTTTTATTTTTCAATTTCTTAATTTCATTTTTCTTTCATATTTCACCTACCTTCATATAGCATCTAACAGATACGTTTGTCATTATATTTCAATATAATATCATACCTTGAAATAATGGCATTGAGTACAGTCTAGAATTATGATACCAAATGCACAAGATGGTATTAGGAGAACATGAATATTCATTAACATTTATATAGGTTCAATATATGTAAAGCAATATTCACAGACTAACTTTCAGTTAAACATATGACATATTACTTAAAGAACGAGGAAGGTTTTAATACAGAGCATTGTGATACATGTATAGCAAACCAAATAGCCACATGCACAGACTGATAGAACAAATTAAAGGAAATGAACCTTGGCTACATGTACATACATATACATGATTTCCGATGATACATATCATTTGTACATCCTTTTGCTCTTCTGAGAAGATAATTGGAAAATCATATCCCCGATTCACTATTCTTCAATTTCACAATCGAAGTTTGATGTACATCTTTACAAATAAGGAGGCCGAAAGTTTACCTGCTGGTGACGTAATAGTTGATATTTCGTACAAATATCTGTTTAGGATGTTGAATAGCAAAACATGAAAGGAACAGGTAGACCCATTAAAGGTTTTACAAGTTTAATCTGATGTATCCATTCACTATAGATAAAGGCAAATATATAATTGATTCTAATAACCTAAGGCATAAAAGCGACCCAATTAATTCTAATAGAATTTGACACGCCTTGATTGCTTTAACTCGTGGTCATTAATATTTCATATATTTTAGAATTCATAATTAAGAGCCAAATTCATGAAATTGACGTATTAGTTTTATATGATTTGGAATGTTTGAATATTCATGGTTTGCGCATGTTCACGATTTTCATAACGATATCAAGAGTAATTTTATTAATCTTTATTGACGTCTACTTATCAACTAACTTGGTACTTCCTTCATGTGGTATAGCTTTAAATGTTATAGTCAATTTCCCGGACTTTCTCTTGGAAGTCGCTGGGTTTTCATTCAGGAAATACTTTAGGAATTCACAGTCATTCTTCGAAAACCTGAAAACGTATGTTATCGTTTGAAATATGTCGTATGTAATGTGTTAACATAGAAAGCAAGTCTCAAAAACAGTTTTGGAAAAACATACCAAGAATCTATTGCAGTATTGATTGTTTATCTGACTTCGGTGTAGAAGGTATATATGCATGTATGTATATATAGCAGTGCGAGTGACGAACATTCCCGGTTGACAGGCTTGTGTCACGTGACTGCACGTGAGGAATGAGGTCAAGTCTCTAGGTCTCAGTGTGGTAATGATTCGTAGTTGCCAAGACGATGCCATTAGTGCAAGGACTATTTGTCTAAAGAAGAGTCAACATGCATTTAAGAAAAGGTTGCTTTTTGTAAACGAAACATCGAGAAAAACATATTTTTTTACTCGAATTTCTTAAATAAGATTACTTATACATGTAGTTTCGAATGACTTCGATGTGCTATGTAATCCACAATAAAGATGTTCACATTATGAAAAGATTATGAAATGGCCATCTTGACAAATGTTGTATTCTAACTTTACATTTCTTCGAATTTCTGAATTTAAATAGTTTTTATAAATTGTTAAAACATTAATTTCAAGTTAAAATGAGATTGAACTATATCGATACCAAAACATAAACATGTGTATTTGATTGTTGAACATGTTACATCTCGAGTCTGCTTGAAATAGTTTTATTTATGGGTTTGTTCTTGTGTTTCGTATTAATGATGCCAATGTGTTTCTTATGATACATGGGTTGATATAAAGTTATGTTCAGTGCTGAAAATAATGAGACTATGACGTCACAATAATGCATTGTGACATATAGATGGTATACATGTGTAAACGGACAGTAGCACGTTTTGAGAATAAAATAAAGCGGTCTAACGTAAATGTAAATAAATGTTTCCAGTTGCAAGATAATGTTTTTAATCAAAAGAGGCAGTTTTAAAACAAACGTACCATGATCGGTTCAGCAATGCGAATCCATTTCCCTACCTCAAATGATTAAAAGGTGCTCACATAAAAATATATGCTTCATACTTGTTTATTTCTTTACAACTACTGATGATCGGGTCGCACTGTTAGATGTTCGGCCCTCTGATGATAACACATTTTGCATAAAGTGTATTTCAGGGAAATAAAAAAAAATCTTTTTAATAAACCATGCTCCTGTTCTGTGAAATATTCGTATTTTTTAAATTTCATCATCAATTTTATGAAAAGTAAGATATTGCGTCGGAGGGAAAACGTTTCATCTCTGTAACAAAATTCATTTCTTTCATTTCACATATTTAATAATACATGTATCCTTTTGATATTTTGCAAAATTCACACATTAGTACCAGGTAAATCGAATGCCTTGTCAAAACTTACATTATGGCAAAATTAAACCCTGTCACATTACGTGTCTTACAATAAAGTTGTAATTGAAACTAGAATCGAAACATACTACGATGTTGATATGGTTTTATACATCGTACATTTAACTCCATTCACATATCTAACATTCTCAGATCAACTTGTTAAATGCTGAATTATATCATCATCATCATCTTCATCATCATCATCATCATCATCATCATCATCAACAACATCATCATCATCATCATCATCATCATCATTATCATCATCATCAACATCAACATCAACAGCAACATCATCACCATTATCATTATTATTATTATTATTATTATTATTATTATTATTATTATTATTATTATTATTATTATTATTATTATTGTCATTATTATTGTCATTATTATATTTACTATATCACTGAAACGTTAAACAAGGTCTAACCATGTAACCAGTGACTTCCAGTCAGTAATGAGATCATATTAAGGCGTAACCTGATGACCTGATCACCTGTCCTACCTGAGCAGGTGCTAATCGAGATTACGTATACTCAGGTGAGACCGAGGAGATCGATAAAGCATTTCTCATCTGATGGGCAGGAGTCGACTCCGCATACGTTTGAGGCATGTATTTGAGATATGTGACACTTTCGATTACCACTGTATTAACCGAACTGATAACCACAGTGAGCCACACAAACCTGTTAATGTTCTGACAATGAAGAGAAATAATTGCAACGTACAACCGATATACAAATTGCTAATAAGATTACTGGCGGTTGTTCACAAAGCAAATTTTATCTTCCATTAACATTGAACTAAGGTTACAGATTTAAGATGACCTTTGTGTTTTGTGCACCGTACCCTGGTATACATTCTATATATTCTCCACACGTCTTAATAAAGACCCAAACATTACCAAACCTCACCATTCAAACAATAATTCCAAAATCATCTACATTCGTCTTTTACGTCTTTAGGAATTGGGAAACATTTTCGAGAAGTTAAGAATAAGGAACCATTATCCCAAATTAAGACCAGAACTGCCCCCTCCATGACCCCTCTCCTTCCATCCGTTCGTTCCCTCCAAAACGCTTTTCTGAACATGAGCCCTATACATACGAAAATCATGACATCGATCTGCAAGCTGATAACAAGGGAGGAATCACAAGCACGCGATATAAAGGATGGGCGTGTGACGGAAGTTAATGTTATATGCAAAACGACCACAGTGATAACAAGCTGGCAAATGCTAAAATAGGTATAATGGATCAGGTTCGAATGGCCTTGTAACTTTGATGTTCAGCCATCCGTGTCCAATTGTCGATTAATAAGTGCAGTCATTGAAAGGTTCACAATGTACATGTATGAGATTGATGCGGTAGGTTCCTGTTATAATATTTACTTTGTATATATATTGTATTTTGATACTTTTTAGATGTATATTTTTCTATGTTAATTCGCAAGTTTAAGCATGTTCTCACGGTTTACCTTAAATGTACAAAGTATTGAGAGAAATGAAATTGTTTTTTTGTTATCTCTCTGTTATACCTAACAATTAGCTTATATTTTGGATTGATACTTTGATAAATTATTTCTATATAGATACTTATATTTTTCACACTTCATAATTTTATATCATTACTGACGTGTTGATTTTCGGATCAATTACTCGGATGGGGTATGTATGCAGGACTTACAAGGTGTTCAACAAATCTGAATATATTTATCTTGTTTATGTTTTCAGATTCATAGTCGTATACGCCTGTCTCAAGCCGCAATGGCCAAAAACCGGAAGTACAAGCGCAATCAAAGTGATGATGAACTTCAACTGCGGAAACGACCGAGGCCGGTTGACATTCCACTTCGAGATGTCAACGAGACGGGTTGGTGTCTTACTTCATTAATTGGCGACATGCATGTTAAGCATGAACTTTCAAAAATCTCATCTTCCTTTAAAGGGGCAGTAGCACGTTTTATTAAATTTCATTGCTTAAGATTTTCCCAAATAGTTATTACTTTATGCCAAATGTATTATCTTCAGAGGGTCAGACAATTCATCTAGTAGAAAAATATACATGTATTGAGTATGAAACGAAACTACTGGCGGCCATTATGATGTGAACGCCTTCTAATCATTTAAGGTAGGGAAATGGACTCGCGAAGCTAAACCGAAAATGTTACGTTCGTATGAGAAATGCTCCGTACAGATTGTCTTGCTTTTTTTTTTATTTACGTTATTTCCAGAGGGTAAAATATCTCATTAGTCGTAGTATAAGGTGTTGCGTATCAAGCGATAACTGCCTGCGGCCATTTTCGTTTGAACACCTTTTACCATTCGAGTAAGGCAAATGGATTCGAATAGTTACATCTAAATTGTGCGTTCGGATGAGAGACCTTTGTATTGATGAGAAAGGAATGATTTCCAATTCGTCATATGTATATCGTTTCGGAAGCTCACTAAATTTCCCGAAAAATGTGCTGCAGACACTTTGAAATATTACCTATCAGAATACTTTTTACTGAATAGAGTTAAGGATAAATGGGATAAGGTAATGCATTATTCCGTTTTTATCATTGAGAGAATTTCGTGGTTACCTCAATGACTACGTTAAGAGTAATTGAAAAAGAGGATGTTTTAGTCGATAATCGAATGATTTTCGCAAGATCATATAAACATTTCATACAAGATTAATTGTTTATTTTGTCATATTGGTAAGTAAATGTATTGTAATGGTTCAATTGAATTTCAAATATGTCAATTATGCGCAATAACAAATACAAATCATCATAATTGTGTTATATATCTCTTTCTGGCATCATGTATAAATGTATATGTTTGGACATTTCAATGTGTCTTTCATAAATAAGATTTTTTTTATTTAAGAACGTTTTAAATGAATTTAACTATTGTGTTACTGATGTTATGAAACTATACGAATTTCTTTTATAATCAAATTTCATGGTCATCAACAGAAGAAAATACCCGACGGAAATCATCAGAAACAGCTCACCTGCCAATTGTCGCGTCTGTTGCTGAGTTTCTCGGTACCGACGTCACAGAGGACGCCTTCCAGAAAGAGGTAACGTCAAGTTACGTCAGTTGCTTGGTTACGTTAGCGTTTTCTTTTCAACGTTTAAACGCTTTTATTGCGCAGTTTTGGTACATTTTAGGAAATTGTGTTGTATCACAAACATAAATTATATAAACCAATTTGAGGTGTTTTAAACGAAGAAATATATTTACATTTTCATTTGATTTTTATAGGTTTTATCAATCAATAGTATTTAAAGACACGACACCCCACATCAAAGACGTTTTGTTGAAATGTTTCGTAAGATGAACCATGAGGACAAACGCGGTATAAGGTGTAGTTTTTTCTAGGTAGTGAACAAGAGCCAAACTCATCTGATTGGTCGTCAAGAAGCGGAAACGGAAGTGTTGGTTGACAGACTGATCGAGAAGCATGGAGGCAAAGACAAGGCACTGCTCTTCGTGACGTCACAGATACCTACAGAGGTCAAGGTCAGTAGATGACTGTTCTTTATTGTAAATCATTTTATGTTATTTTCTGAACAATGAAACCTCCTTAAAGAATATTTTCTCTCCACCTGTGTTCTTCTATAGACTTTCTTTTGCAAAATTATATAGTCTCATATAATCTGAAACACTGGTTCTATGTTTAGGATTTTATCATAAACTCCTTTCTGAATCGTTACATCATTGCAAAGTCATGAAGTTTACACAATGCTAAATGCTTGTGTAATATCTTTGAATATTAATGTCAAATGAATATGAAATTAAAATATTTTTCAAAACTTATGTGTTAAAACATAGACTTTAAATCCTTAAGGTAGACTCTTATATATCTAAGAAATATAGAAATATTTTATTTTGATATTTTAGTGTGAGTATCTGATATCAATATCGGTTCCATAGTTCTCTTACCTTCTATTTCAAAGGTACAAATCCTGGTGAACACACTACTGCACCGAGGAGCCAACCCCTCCACCTGCGACTCCGACTGGCAGACCCCCCTCCACCACGCCGTGAGGAGGAACTTCAAGGGGGTGTGCAGCAAGCTACTGGAGAACGACGCTCTCCCCCACGTCAGAGACAAACACAACAACATGCCCTACCACATCACTCTCACCAACAACAACGACGATATCGCTGCCTTACTTCTTAATTATATGCCAAATCTGACGTAAGTGCTTCAAAAGGTGGTATAAGCTTTATTAGAACGTCCTATCAATCAGGCCACAAGCCAACACTTCCCAATACTCCAGAAACCATGCTTTCGATTCAATATGCGAATGTGAATTTCAAATCTTCAAATCCAAATCTAAAGATAATCAAGGCAAAGAGGACCACTTTCCAGTATGTTGATATTTCGTTTAGTGTGAGTTATTAGCCCACTTTTGTAAGCACTAGTGCACACCAATATTTCGTATAAACAACGAATGCACTGTTCATATTTCTGAATATTACTAACGATCTTCACTCAGATAATCTACTTCGTATGTTATATAAAATATATGTACGTATTCGGATTATAAATTTGATTTTAGAAGACCGGAAGTATTTGATGAAACGTTGTATTAAATCCGCATGAACTACGAAATCGGAAATATTTAAATTTTACTTACAGCCAGAAGAGCGAGATTAGCAGCCGCTATCTAATCCAATAACAATGATAATACTACAAAGTTGGCTTAATTACAAGATTGCTGTTATTAACAATATTTCATCTTTCTTCTAAGTTTAGTGTTAAGGTAAATTCAAAAGCTACACTCATAACTACCTCAGACATTTTAACTGTCCATATACTCATGTACTTTCCATTTTGTACATGGCTGACTATAGATCTTTTATATCTTAAGCCGACTTCGGCCTCATTAACTTTTCATTATTGATACAGGTTAATTGTACAGGATAAAAAGCATTTCAATGCATAGGTAGAAAGCTTAAGTGAGTGCCTATACCCACATATGCCTTGAAATAACAAATTTAAACCGAAAAGATGGTGTAATAGTGCCTTTAACTATAAGCCAATTGTTGTTCGCGTTAAAAGAATGTCTCTTAATTCACTGATGAATTTCATGAGGTTGTAATCTGAGGCATAGTTTCATAATTTGGGTGTTTGGACTGGTCAAGACTTGAAAAATAATCTTCTATAATAACCATGGTTGACAGACGAATCCTCTTGTTTGCAGGGTAAGAGAGCTCCATACAGCGCCAGATGAGGAGGACGCGGTGGCGGAGTGTAGTCTTCATACTCTACTACACAGAGAGATGATGGTAAGTGTAGCTCATATCGTTTTTCATTTTTAACATATTGTTTTTTTTCTAAAAGAACATTGTGTAAGAGAATCGCGGCCTGATTGCTCGACAATTTCTCAAAATTGTAAAGTATAATGTCACAATGTTTTTCAAAATGGTCATGTCAGCGAAAATAACAGACATACTCAGCTCAGTCCAATTTCATAACCTTGTCATCGACGTTCTGTAGCAAACGGTGCTCGGAGTTTTGGACTGCATGATCGATCCGATTGGTGATAGCGGTCACGTGAGAGTTCACTATCACGTGTTGGAAGCAGACGACGATGGGAGGGCACCTCGACATCCGTCATTCCAGGCCAACTCCAAGTCATGCCTGCATCTCATAGCCAAGGGAGGGTACAAGGTAAATGCTACTGAGTGCTAAATGATTAGTTATTTTGCATTTAGAATCATCCTGCTCCACCAGAATCTGCAGAGCTACTTTCAATACCCTGATATTCTAGTAAAGCTGACAGCTTGATCTTCATGGCTATTTTTTGCTTGTAATATTATCAGCCAATGAAATGTCGTTATGCAAGGACCTTGAAGCTCATATTTAGAAATAAACGCATTTGACATCCGGTTTGTGCCGGTTTGTGACGATCTGCTGGATGCGGGTCGTTTCAACGACTCTACGTTTATCTAAAAGTAACCTTAGTGCAGTACTAGTATAAAAGAATCGGATTTGGGCAAGCCTTGGTTGTTGTGGATCAGTATTCCCACTCATATTTACTGATCTATTTTATTGAATATATGTTACAAAATTGTATTGTATGTAATCTCGTATCTCAATCTCATAAAAATAAAATCTAATATTGCTGCACTACGTAACGCAGATAAATGTTGTGGGGCATTTTAGATTTCATTTTAATGAGATTGTTTCGTAGCTGACCATATTGGTTTTGACTTTCAACAACTGATATGTATAACTGAAAGAACATTTTTGAAAGGAAAGTTAACGATATATTATTATTTTAGTCTGCTGTTTATCATGACGTCACTCGACTACTCATCAGGAAGAAATGGAAGGATTACGCAAGATTCCGTTTTCAGTGAGTTGCAGCGTTTTTCATAATCTAAGAAAATCAGAAAATCAGTGTACACTTAATACATGTATGATGATATCTCGTATGTTTCATTTATCGAAAACGCGATTTCATATACAGCATCCTTATTAACCCATTTAATTACGTATTTGTTTGTGTCGAAATAACTTCTTTTATCGAATTTAATTTTCCAGAATGAATTCTTTCCTCTTCATCATCACGCTGTTCGCGATGACGTTTTCTGCTGTCACGGCTGTCACCACGGATGACCCAACAAAGTACACGTCCCCTCTGCACCTAGCCAGAGCGGTCTTCGAAGTCTGGTCATATGTGGTTGTTATAGTTACCTTCTTGCTGGAGCTGAACCAGTTTAGAAAGTAAGTTTTAGAAAATCACACCTATCAAACATGTTTTGAACTTTTAATCTGTACTATAATATAAGAATAATTAACTAAATACGAGGACTTACGGTTTATTTGTCCCGAATGGATTATTAAGGTTAATTCCAAACTTTTGCTCTGTTTTTTTTTATTACAACATCACATGAAATTTAAGTAAATCTATTCGACAGTTTTACATTATACAGTATGATCTTTTAAGTCAACTGTTTATTAATATTTTTAAGATTGCATCACATACCACATCCCTCTCAACCTTATACAAATACTCCGAAACGTCGTGTATTAATACAATAAAGAGATTGTGTTGTGCAGAAATTCATAAACCTGTGATTCATCGACGACGACTTTATTAAAGAGTAGGTATGTACTCCAAAACGTTGTGTATATTATCAGAATAAAGATTTCGTTTTGCAAATTCCTGGAGTCGTTTCTCAGGTTACTTCTGAATGTCCTAAAACCCTCAATTCAGCAACTGTCCACTTCAGACACCGACTAGATTACTGGAGAGACAAGTTCAACTGGATAGATCTCGCGTCATCGTCTCTGCTCCTTGCAGTTCCGCCCCTGAGATTCGCTCACAGACAGGAGCAGTGGCAGGTATTCTCTGTGGGCTACCTTCTCTGGACCCTGAGGCTCTTCAAATATGCTGCTGTGTTTAGGTGAGATGGTATTTTGTAATTTTAATATCGGAGAGTGAATTTTTCAACTTCAAGAAGATGGACACATATTAAAAATGGGTTTGTTTGTAAATCGTTGAGGAATTTTATGAACTTTTGAATAACCTTAGACTGTCAAAACTGATTTTATAGTTCTTCTAAATAACTTTATTATCACTAAGTTTTGATTAAACTCTATTGAGCTGGGTGATTGTTACGCTCAAGTTTTTTTGTTACACGTGTTATGTTCATTATCTGATATCAAAGCACGTTAAACCCCCACTCACTCACTCACTCATTATCTGATTTCAACGTTACATCGTGTCTTATATAAAGTGTACGTGCCTTTTTTCTAATATCATTTTTATTAATATTTTCAGGCAGACTGGTGCATATGCACAGATTTTATGGCGCATCATCGCGCATGACTTCTTCCAGTTCACCATCGTCTTCTCAGTGATACTGCTGGCCTTTAGTGGGTCCTTTATAATGGCGCTCAGGGGAGAGAACTCTTTACACATTCACAATGAGACCAGGTAGAGTAGAAAATTAGAAATCGAATAAGCTTTAACAATATCACGATCCCGCAGTCATCACAAAAGAAATGGTGATAATAATATCATGTAGATAATGCAATAGATGAACATACTTTTGAAATGCAGCTGTATCTTAAATTATTATCTTCATATCAATTACCGTTAGATCGTTTTTACAGAAATTCCATTTTTTTAAAGGACAGTCCTATCGGGGTATTATTGTGGAAACGAAATTCAACGGGGAATTCCAATTTATAGATGTATTGGACATTATTATATAACACAACTGAAACATGTTACAGAGGGTAACATTTTGGTTGATTTCAGTTTGATAACTGAGAGCGCACACTCTGTAGAATAAGATAAAAATGAAAAGTGAAAGCATCCATCAGCGCAATGAGTGTTAAAAGCCTTGCCATGGCATAACAAAGCATGAGTGATTAATTTTATAACTATATACATTGAAGTATACATTTATAATGTTATAAAATTAGTAAACCACGGCGTCTTTTTTATGTCAATTTCCCCTAAATATGATGGCGGACCAGATGCCGAAAGTTTTAAGTATCATACATTGTTTTATGTAAGACCCTACCTGTTTATTTATGATACTTTCGTGTGTTTCTAGATATAATTTATAAAGTGAAAGACGAAAAAACTTTTTTCAATTTTAAGGCAATTTCTTAATCGAACAATCCGTTTCCTCTTCGTCTGGGCTCGGCAACTTTGTCTGCAGTAGAGAACTGTTCTACACGCAGTTAGGTTTGGGTGCAATGCTACACTGAAATTCAGCGCAGTACCACCCATGGTTCGCTAGTTCCAACCGATGCTCGCAGGTTTCACCGCAATGCATAGCCACAATGGTGTTGCGGGCTTTCTCCCTGCAATAATACTAGCAGCCGCGATATAAGTGAAACAATCTTGAAAGCGGCGTTAAACACCAACTCACCTCACCTCACCTCACCTCTTCGTCTACAGATGATCAGGTTGAGTAAAGAGGTGTTTAGACCCTCTGAGGATGATACATTTGGCATAAACGTATGGAGGAAATTATAAGAAATAAATCTTTGACAAAACCTTACCACTTTCCCTTTATTACGTTCCTGGATTTTTTGATAATGTTTAACTTTGACATTAATTAATCAATTTGGTGTTTCAGTTCATTCTTGTCTGTTCTATTCACTGGTGTTCGGATCCTTATTGAGGGGGAACCAGTAGTCGAATACACCGGTCCAGACGGATACAGGTTGGTTTTTTACCTGTTCAGTGGAATTACATAAATTGTAATTATTGAAACTGTTGAATCACGAAACATTAAAGAGGCAAAGAGTATGTTAGTGTTTGTAATACAACCATGTTTTAGAAACACATTAATATAATATTAATCTGCAGATAAATGTTAAATCTACAACATGATATATCATAAATAGTAACGATATCACGATGTAAGTATGTTCTGAAGAAATCCATAAATAAGAGATGCGTGCGCTATTGAATTTTGATGTCAAGACGCGGATTTTTCTTTCTTGTGTACTACGTCTTCATAGGTTTCTTCTTTTCATTTGTAATATTCAATGTGTACACGTTATATTCGTGACTAAAACCGACACAAAAAACAAAAGCTTGTTTTCTTGTTGATTTGAAATATGACATATTCGAAGTAAATCAAAAATACCCTCGTTGCGTCAAAATCTAAGCAATCATAATTAAATTGGTTGCCTCTACTCGCTCTTTGGAATATGAAGAGTCAATTACTTCTCCGTCGAAAATCTGAAGACAAAGATTGGGCATTAAAAAGAATATGGTAATCAAGTTTTTGCCACTTAAGATTCGAAATTTGACGTTAAATTAAATCATAAAAGTTAAAATAAAAGTCATAGGCATTTGTCCTCGTAACGTCTGAACTTATCGCCGTTCTTGTATTTTGTACTGTATTCCACCTTTCATTTCCGTCCCCTTACCGTCATCTTTGTTTACAGTATACCAGCTGACTACGAACATAATCCTTGAGCGTGAAAATAATAAAGTCGATCTATATCAGGATATAGCTTCTTTTAGAGTCATTTTAAAAGTTTGAATGAAGATAATGACAAGGAATATATGGATAACAACTTCTTTATTCATTGTATAAGACGTTTCGGCACAGATTCTTGTGTCGTTCTCAAGGAATGTTGCATAGACACGGAAAACAACTTTACTAAGTTCTTCGATGTGTCGGCTTAATTGGGGTTGAACAAATTTGCGAAAAATTATGTGTATATCTTTCAACGGGATAATTCTTTTACAATTTTCTTAAATTAGTATCAACATACTCTGTGTCCGACATAAGCAAACTTTTCTGTCCATTTCTCAATGGTTTTCACTCTTCCCCCAGTACACTGAGCTGTATCCTGATGGTAATCTTCTTATTCACGTGCATCGTCGTCCTCCTCAACATACTCATCGCACAGTTGAGCGACACCTACCAGAATGTGCAAAGAGATGCACAGCGCGGTTTGGAGCTTAACAGAGCGTGGATTATTGCACGTGTCGAACTGAATAGTCTCTTCATAGGCAAGGTTGGCATTATGATATCTTATATATGTTCGCTGTTGTTGTTTTGTCGGAGCAGATTTCAGGTCATACGTTTGTTGAGCTAACGTAAAGGCATTTTTGATTTCGTAAATCAAAATTTGATAATGACGTCATTAAATGGAATATTCGTTAAAAATAGAAATTAAAACGTAAGGCGACGTTTTACTGACATTTAAGTATTTAAGCTCCAAATTATTGAATATTAAACCTGTCTGTAATAGGAGATGCAGAGTTTAAGAATTTACTCTGACTGATAGTTCTATGAATAACATATAACTGGTCCTTAGTGTAGGATGTTCATGTCTTTGTGCATGTATTCATAACTTATTTAAGTATATATTTTACTTAGTGCTTTTAACCAATATGAGGAAATATAAGTATTAATATAGTTTTCACATGTGTAGATGTGCACATTTCCAAATCGATACACGACGTTTGTAACGAGCTCGAGTTTGAGTTTCCGTATATATCGTCAGTGATGCCGTAATAAAACTGTGCATGACGTAACTGAGGCAGGGCGCCACAAGATGAGCAAAAAGTACTTTCCGTATATTTCTACGCAACTTAAAGATTTGGTAAACAAGACATTGTTAAATTCGAAAGTGATCCATTTGACGCGGTATTACCATGCTCGCGTTCGTCTGATTGAAATGATTAGTGTTTCTTAAAGAAGTCTTATGAACCATTTCCCCCATTAATCTGTTTATGCCATGGTTGCCAGGGATACCGAGTAACCAAGTACCAGGAGATGGAGGAACTAGCCAGCCCGGTGGAGGTGTTGGAGAAGTGGGAGAACCCGCCCCTCACGGAGCTCAACAAGTACATCCGGGACATCTGGGATGGGCTGGACTCTCACAAACTCAACCTGCTCACCATCAAGAACAGACTGGCCAGACAGGAGTACACACTCACTCGCATACAGTACGTTCAGGGGTAGTCAGAATTTGTCTTAACCCAAGAGAACATAACAGTATTCAGGATAATGTCTCCAGGCATGAAACTGAAGCTGTCTGTGTGGTTCCATTCCATGCGGTTATTGGATTTGAAATCAGAACTTTTAAAATATCTGTTTTGTATTAGTCGAAGAACACGGGCTAAAGCCAAGTCTCTTTTTTGCAATACATTTTTCAAGTTCCATATATACTGAGGCGGAGATACTCACTGCACCATAAAAATTCATGTAAAATGTACATGTACTTATCTATAGGCGTTGCGCAAAGGATGAAGAATAACCAGTTTTCCCTCATTTCGTTCGCACAGAGGGAAAAACCGGTAACTCTAGATCCGTTGGGCAACGCTAAAGTTGACCTTTGACTTAAACGATTATAACTTTTTCAGAGAGACGCTCGAGAAACTTGTTCCGTCCGAAACATCTGAACAGCAGCAACGGCAAAAACAACAACAACCTACTAGACAGAAACAACCAGTTTCTGATGGTACTTTGGCCGAGATCGAATCCCAAATGGTGAACAAAGAAACTTCTGAATCTCCAGAAGTTAAATTTGAATGAATGTGTACTTAACCTTGGTGAATTGAAAGTGATCACATTCTTAGTTGAAAAGTGAAAACTGACATTTGGAGTGCATTACGGTTGAGGAACCTGAAGACGTTTTATTTGAATAAATGTGTACCAAGTGTGCTCAATATATTAAAAGAAGAATGTTACGTTAACCTGAAAACTGTGAATTCCTTACGAATTTTGAAGGAAAGAGAAATAGTCTGAAACGATTCAAAGTGCCAAATGTTCTTTGAAGGCAACCCTTCCATCAAAGATACATCATCTGATATTTATATATTTCCGATAATTTGTGCTCAAAAGTGCTGTTCGAGATATTACCTTTTATACAATACACATTACGTCATGTATTTATCACCCCTTACCACGAAAGAGAAGTTTATACAAGTAAAATGTGTTGTCGCTGATTGTACTTCAATTACGCCTTCCTGTTGACCTATTATTGAAACAGTGAAGTTCAGCAAAGGGTGGATGGGTAGCCCGCTCCATGACATCATGATCTGAGAGCTTAAAGGATTAATCCCTGCTATTGAGACATGAGCTATACTAATTTTGGAGTAACTATGAGCAACAGAATTAAATGCTTTATAACACGTTTTCTTAAAGAAACAAAATGTCATTACGAACTGACATCCTGCGAGATAATGCTTCATTATATTAATTAAATTCTTATCAATACAATGATTTCACAAACGTAAGTATCAAGTGTGGTTAAGTTCTGCATATCAGTTTCTTTTATTCTCATGAATAAAAGGTGTTCAAACTAAAATGGCCATATGCAGTTTTCGCTTGTTAAATTATATTTTGTTATCTTATTATGCGACTGCGGGTAACTGTTGAGTAATAAGGTGTTTTACCCTCTGAAGAAAATATATTTTGCATTTAGTAATATCGAAAGGGAAGGATATGAACAAATAAAATCAAAAGAAACGGGCTTTAGTGCCTTTCTCTCGAAATGTGCCACCGAATGTTTTTTCAGTGTCGTACCCAGTTTAATTAAGGCGCCTTAAAGTCTAGAGTAGAGCCCTATGGTCGTATTTACTCCAAGGTGTTGAGAATACAACGAAATGACATTGTTCTTACACGGACTATAGCGCGGCTTGAATGATTCAACGATAGGTAACGCGATAAAAATATCCACTGAAGATGTCATAATGAAAGCATTCAAACTCTTTTCATTCGAAGCAAATGCATGGTTCTCACGTGACGTATATTTGAAAGAATGTTAAGACAATTCTTAATTTTATGATTTGATGATGGAAGATTTGCTAAGACGTTACGAAGAGAAATGATCTTAGCCGTAGCTTGGAGCTGTATGAATGAGTTTAAATGCCGTTTGTACAATATTTCAGCCATTTAAGGAAATACAGTTCCATTAACATTCGTTTCCTTACAAATCAGATGGTTACCTGGTGTCTTTTGCAGTATGAAATCATTTTCATGAGACAATTCGAAAGTATCTGATCACAACTGTTACCAAGATTCGTTCTAATTGAATGCCTTTTCGCCACACGAAAGATACACGGTAAGGGAAGTAACTCTTCTTGCCTTTATTAATCCCGTGTTTCAGGCATTTATTGATTCTCTCAAATTTCTATATTGTATATTAAAATGTTAGATGCTCAGAAAATTCAAATGAGAAAAGTTACAAACTTCATTACGAGGACATCTTACGCAAAATGCATTTTACAAAATATTATTAAGAACATGGTATAAAATCTCTATGTTTTCCTTTTTGCAAATGTTTAAAATAAAGATCTCAAATGCATTCATAAAGTGTTAGCCTATTTCTGAACATTTTTTAAGTTCATTATAATAGGTTTACAAACAATTGTTTTTTTCCCATTCATATTTATAGTCGTTTTTAAAATGAAGAGTACTTACGTAATAATTAAAAAACCAGTCACGTTTATCCAAGTCGGGTGAAACCTTTGGATGACATACTTTTGATAATTAAGATACCTTTCTTCAGCAGAAGCCCGAAAGAGGGAATTGCTCACGTTTCGGCATTGCGTTAATAAATATTCAGTATTACACATGATTGACACGAATATAATAATTGAATGACCTAGGTGGATACACATACGCCGACTGTGCAGGATGGGTTATAATGATAATGATGATATCAGTGCGGCTCCTTTCCAGAAAGATATCGGCAATCTCGATGTAACGTGACGCCGTAGAACACGTATTTTCACACATGCACTCACAGCATCAGGTCTTACCCTTAGTCCTATGGTAGAATTTTGTAATATCAGCCTCTCAGGTGATAAAACGTAGAAACAGACGTTTATTGGGTGCCAAGTGAGACTTTCATCGCTCTTTGGTAATCTTACTAAATCGAATTAATAAGCGTACTAATTCAGGCAACTATTTACTAAGCTTACTTATTCGATTTAGTAAACTTACTTATTCAATTTAGTAAGCTTACTTATTCGATTTAGTAAGCTTGCTTATTCGATTTAGTAAGCTTATTAATTCGATTCAGTAAGCTTACTAAAATGATTTGAATTAGTAAGCTTACTAAATCGATTTAAATAATTCATTAAATAAATTAGTAAGCTTTAGTAAGCTTACTAATTCAGGCAGCTATTCAGTAAGCTTACTAAATGATTTAGTACGCTTACTAATGCATTTAGTAAGCTTACTAAATGGCGATTAGTCTCATTTGTCACTTAATAGACGTTATCATAACAAAGAAAATACTTGCTTTGGTAGTTTTATTTTTGTTTTCTTTTTTTCCGAACTTGATTAAAATCCAAATCTGTATTAAAAACTTATTGAATGCATTCATAATAGATATTTTGCCATGTATCAGTATGTGTACTTATAATAATGTAGGTTTTAATGTTTGACTAAACATTTCATGCATAGCAAGACTATTTATTTATGTTATCTCAGTTTGTCAGGTCACAATCGGAAACACATTCTTTTCTTAAAGGGAGAAACGGCCCTGTCTTCTAACAAAGTTAATCTGATAATGTGATTTTCCATCTGGCATCGATAATTATATTCACATTTTTTAAAAGGCTACACCTCACAATTAATAACAGTTATTAAATTAAAGTATACAAATAAATGCGCTAAAATGTTCAATCAAAAGTCATTAAATCTAATTGCTAAGATTATGAAATGTATTATAATGATATGAAGACGATGTTTCAGATGACATGTCAGGTGCTTCGCCCAGAACCCAAGGCGCATGATTATAGCGAAAGACTTTTATAGTTGTATGTATGACAAATGTGCATATTTCTAGAATGACATATGTCGTTCAGTTGGGTGTCAGCGTCTGTCTAGTTCACGTAATCTGTCTGTGTGACGAACTTCACCCTAAGGCAAAACAGTAGTCGCTTTAAATCGCTAGACTTTGTCACAATCTCTATATACTTTACAACATTAACCCTTACGCACATCCATACGATGTTCTTATCGCAAGTCGTGCCTCAATCATCACTTATATTAACCTGGTGGTTATGTAAACACTAATGGAGAAAATTTACGAAAGAAATAAATATACGTGAATGGTAAAAATGCTGGCGAGAGTCTAGTAGCCTGTTAGCAGATGGAGTAAAGCGAGCGGTGTATTTATTCAAGCTTTCCTCTCCGACAATGGGCGTTGCCATGGTTTCCATTTCTGATTTTTGGTGAGTAATCGAGTCCAAATTCAGGAAATAAGCAGTCGTGAAAAGATATTGCTAATGGTGCAATATAAAGATAACTTTACTAGTTTATGTGATGTAGTTCGCTTCTACAAACTGGTTTTCTCAGACATGAGGATTTTCACGAGTTTGACCCTTGACCTACAGACTTTCTACAATTGCCGGAAATATCGTGATTCGAGGCACAGTGTTTGAATGATTCAAATGGTTACACCAAACATGGAACTTTTTATGTGATTGATATTTTGAAAGGTTGGTTCCGCGTGAACGTAAATATCGAGGTGAAACGACTTCAAGGTAAAGCTTATATATCCATCTTTTAAGTGTAGCACTTATAGAAGTAAATATATACATGTATACTTATAACTACCGAGGCAGCACGTGTTTAGATATAAAGCGACCCTATCTCTTAAGATGTAGTTCGCCTTGTACTAACACCGTCGATTTATACCGTTATGCATGAACTATGGATGAACTATGAATATTTGTAAATGATGTAAAGTTTTCTAACGTGCTACACCTTCAGACAAAATCATAGTTTTGATGCATTAGTCTGCTTTTTAGTGGAGGTAAACAATTTGCTTTATTTCGATTTCCTTTGATCAAATTTTATGTTTATACTTTGAAAATTACATTTGTGAAGAGGGAAATAAGAAATAAGGTCTTTTACTGTGTCCAAAAGTTTATATAGAATATACAGTTATAACAGGCAGGCCTATGTAATAATATCCGCCCAATTATAGATCTCTCGTTACTTCCTGTATGCTTCGTGTTATCGTTAATATCAGGAAGAGAAATTATGATCGTATAAAAATAAAATTCTATGATAGAATGAGAGTTGAATCGCAACATGTCACAAGAAACAGAAAATAACATACTGTTAATTATGTAGTATACTGCATTTCTACATGTTTAACTTTAAATATTTACCGGCTTCAAATAATTTCATGAATATGGTAATTTTACTTATCTTTATCAGAAGTCATCTTATTTTTTTAATAATTCATAATTAGACTAACTCTAAGTCTCGAATAAATATATAATTCATTTTTCATTAGATGCTGACAAGGATTCTTGGAGAAACGAGATTTGCTTCATAGGAAGTTGTGTTGATACTAGGATGTATTCAAAATTAAATTATAAAAGTTACAATCTGATGATAAGTTACCAGCCAATGTATATTGATATCACTTATTTTCCCCGTTTACTTTATAACTATCTTAGCACAATGGTATCGCCATCAATTGGTATCATGATAAATAGAATTGTATACAGTCTATATCTTAGAGCAAGTCTACAATTCTGCATTCGCAAGCAAATAGAACAATGAAAAAAGGTTTATAGTTCTGCATTCAATAACACAAAACATCGATTAGAATAACAGTATTTCAATAATTAAAAGGGAAACTTTAACTTAGTGTAGCTGTCGTTAAGCAAGTCTATTCTTGATATAAATTTGAAAAAAGGAAAAATATTAAATGCAAGGAGTTTTGCATTTTAAAAGTAAACAATTTATTCAAATATGAAACGTTATTGCACACACAGCTTGTCCTGAGTGAAATACAATGTAGATTTAGATCAGGCAATTTAGGGCGATGAATAAAACTCGAGTCATTTAAATTCGTTTGATAGGAAGTACAAGGCGTATTCATGTTCATGGTCTGTGTGCTGTGGAGTCACTGAGGACATTGGCATCGCGTAATCTTTCCTTGTAGATACGCTAGATGCAAACCACGATGGCGGACGTCGATCCTGATGACGTACAACTCGAGGAATTGAAGACTGGGGGTGAGTGGACAGCGTGGGGTACATTAGAATATCAGGCTGGATAGATAGATAGTGAACATTGTTAATACTGATATATATGCTATATATGGTAGGTTGTTGGTACGGTTAACGTTGCCTGACTTGAGAATGTGGGTTCGAATCGAGGAAGAAACTTTATTGGTAAGCTCAAAATCTGTACCAAATCACAGGGACGTGGAGACGTATAGAAATATCTACATATAAATTATATAGAAATATCTACCTACAGAATTTACCGTACACCTACATGTATATGCATTGATGCGTAGGATAAGGTCTGTAGGTAAATATGTCTATCAATACACGTTGCATTTGTTCTATTACAAATAATGTGTCCCAAATAAGTAATGTTTAATTTTATGTGTGGTGTACAATGAAAGCTTAAGGACCTGTGTGATAATTTCATGTGTCATGTCATGAATAGCAACTCAATTGAAGCAATTTTTAAAAAAAATACATCCTTTTCATGGTTTCATGCCCATCTTAAATGTAACCGAATGCTAAGATTTTCTTTAAAAATGTTTTTAAGAAGTTATACCTGCTATGACGGATACTAATTGGTTACGAATGCTAACAAATTCATAGGGGCCTGAATTAATTCATGTTGTAGGTTTAAAGAGTTTCATGACTAAAACCTGCTTAATTGGAATATCTATACATGCATATAAAAAATATTTTCAATGCCCTAGGGCAAAATATCACTTTGTTATTCTTACGTCACGTCGTTAACATGATTTGACGTCATTAGTCGCCTATGATGTGCATATGCTTGGGGGTAGGTTTTGAATATTTTCGTGACTTATGATGAACAGAATATCATAATCGTTTCCAAGACATACTGTCCTCGACCCTCTTGACTTAATATCAATATGTCACTCACTCTCGCTAGGGAAATACTATTATTTCGTAAACATATATATAGTATGTCATGGAAACTCATATATTTTCCTCTATTTATTATCATTATAATTACTAGTGTAATACATGTATGGGCATCCAAGAAAATCCCTAATATAAATATTGTATTACATCAATATGAGAATGTAGGAATCATAACTTTATACGAAGAGTTCAGTGCACACTGTCAGGTTTTGCAAGAACAACGTGAAAACATCCATCGCTTTTTTTGTACATTCTTAAAAAATAACGATGTGTCTGAAACTCATTTTCTCGCTTAAATATTTCTATCTTTAATGAAATGAAAAAGAATGGAAATGAAACTTTGATATGTTAAAGTATGCTATGAAAAATAGTAATTCGTAAGATTAGGATGGGTTATACACAGAGTAGATGTGTTGTATATGCGTTACAGCTGACGTTCGATCATTATTAAGAAATAATAATTTGTATACTGCATAGTGAATATAATCGCAACCATAATGTGCAAAACGAAATAATCATGAGATAGTTTCAGCGAGAAGTATCTAGTAAATTAGCCCAAACTTCCTTTTGGATATTGAATGTGACGTTATTGTCTTGTGAGTGATGCAATAATAGTTTGAATATATTTACTGTAAGAATGGTTGACTTAAACCACATCGTAGCATAATAAGCTTAATGAAGTTTATCATGAATTCTATTAAACATTCTATCACAATAATAGGTCAAAATAATCATTTCTTTAAATTCATTCAACAAGAGGTAGTATACGCGCATGTAAGAGGAGGAAACCGCAGGGATATACTCTTAGAGCTTCTTTTTTTGTGTTAATTTTCACGACTTTTCGAAAGGTGATCTGTCTTATTCCATGAGATGAATTACCTCTATTAACATTAAAAAAGCTAACCTATATCTAGCTTAGTTTGTTATGGGTTCCAAGACGTACATATAGCACCTGTATTTGTAAACAATGCATTATGAATTATATAATGATAATTTATGATGAAAAGTATTGAAAGGCCATGCAATTGCCAAACAAAATACATCCAAAAAACAGAGAAGCTATTGTCAGGCTTGATGTAGAAACATTCATAATAAACGATGTAAAGTGTCTTTTTACAATTATTTTGCATAAGTAAAGACCTTTTCTTACAGAGAAAGATACAGTGAATGGAAGACATGAAGACCCTCCACTTCCAACAGACAAGGGACACAAACCCTCCCGCTCTCCCTCTCCAGTGTGCCGGAGGAGAAAGTCTGTCTGCCACTGCTGCAAGAAGCGTTTGTCGAGGCACTCCTCCCGACATCCCCACGGGGAGGGGGACCGTGAGTGCTGCTGCGACAACATCATCTCCACCCCCTCCCTCTCCAATCTCCTAGGGGAAGATGTCATGGCGGACGACTTCCAAGCCGAGGTGAGAATGTATTTATTTGTTCATGGTTATGTGTAATCTCTCAAACCATATTTTTGGTCTTATTGAGCACTCTGGCATACTCATTTGATGCCCCCTTGCGCTCGCCTACTGTATAATTACATTTTGAGTACTGTATGCAAAAGGATTGGACTATCTAAAATTACTTTGCCGCGTTGTTAACGTTGCATTATAAAATTTCAACTTAGTGTTGCTAAGCATGCTTGCAAAGATCCAAAGATCGGAACAGCTGAATATCTTTGCGTTATATATAAATATCGAGTGATCTAACCTAGAGATGAGATCCAACTCTCGAATACCTTTATCATACAAATATAATAAGTAATGTTCTTCGTCATCGATAGAGACAACCCAATCTTAATACTTAGGTTGACCTCTACCCAGCATGTTTTAATTTCCGGCTATTATCATCAAACTGAAAATTTTCGATAATGATCTCTGAAGTCGAAATAATTCAAATTTCCATCTCCGTATAAATAATTAGCAGTTATTTAATGTTGTTGGTGTTTCAGGTAGCACACAAGAGCCAGCTGCTGCTGATAGGACGCCAGGAGGCCGAGCTGGAGACGCTCATGGACAGATTGGTCTCCAAGCAGGGGGACAAGGAGCGGGCCCTGCTCTACATCATACAACACTTCCCTTCTGAGGCGAAGGTGTGTACATATTTCTTCACTTCGAATAAAGGGCTTTAAATTAACCTTAGCCCGAAACATTACCTCTTGAAAATTCATAGTTTAGATTAAACATATTCCTTTCCTTTGAGGATCATTTCCTGTTTTAAATGAAATGATCACATTTGTAAATATTATTTTTAAAAAGAACACTGAGTTTGAATCGATCTTAAGTACCTTTCTTGCATCGTTTATTATAGTTTTCATTCGGAAATGTCATTTTCTTTTGTGAACGGTAGAGTTATTTTACTCAAGATGTATAGCATCAGTTGTAATCTTCTTAGTATGAATAGGAACTGCAGAGAAGTGATGTTTACTTTCTAGAAACATACGTCGCCGGCTCCTAAAATATAACACAACAATTAAGAGCCGTCACCAAATGACCCATTTCTGAAGTTTATTCAGAAATGGAATGTGCACATCGACGGTTTTCACTATACGAGATGTGCGAAAAATAAGACCTTTTCAAGTGATGGTATATTGACGATAATAAAGAAAAATGATCTGAAGCATCTATTTAAGCTTATTAGGCATCTATTGACCCCCTTGACAGGTAGATATATTCGTGAACACACTACTGCACCGAGGAGCAAACCCCTCGACCTGCGACTCTGACTGGCAGACGCCCCTCCACCACGCCGTGAGGAGGAACTTCAAGGGGGTGTGCAACAAGCTACTGGAGAACGACGCTCTCCCCCACGTCAGAGACAGACACAACAACATGCCCTACCACATCGCTCTCACCAACAACAACGACGATATTGCCGCCATGTTGTTAAATGAAATGCCACATACTATGTAAGGGAGATAACTCGCCTTGCCCGAGCGTTTTGTCCAGAAACTGTCCTACATTACGTTGTTGAATGAGAAGGACCTGGAGGTTATCAAGTCGAAATCAAACATTTTCTCTCTTAGATTTAACCTTGGAGATAACCTGAAGTCTTAACGACTTAAAGCTAGATCCATAGGGCAATTTTATTTAATTCTCTTTTATTAAAGTCATAGTCTCATTTTTGCAAGGCAAATTGTAATAAATGCCGGACAAATAGTTCACCACTCACAGAAATGTTTCCCCTGACGTTTGCAACAATTTTCAGAACTCTGCAGGCATTCTAGCCCTCAATAATGAAGTTCAAACTACCCTACCCTACCCGAATATTATGTTTTTTGCGAGCGTTAGTCCTTCCCACGTCATTTCGCTAAGGCCATGACGAAGAACACATAAAATTTCCCAGCTGAATATCCAATGAAAATAGCTAATAGCTTACGTTTTTCCAAAAACAGAAATAACAAAAAGGTGGTAAACTCAGTGAAGAATGCGTCTGTCATAAGTATCGGCGCTGCGGTGACTAGATTTCCGGTGTTTCGTACTCGCGATGGGATTGCACTTGATTCGGTACCTCATCGGTCTGAAACGGCATACGCCAATAAGCTGCTTCATCCAAAACTGTAAAACGGGCATAAAAATCAAAATCTTTGCAAATGCGACCGGAAATATTTGTGTTAGTGATCAAATTCTGTTCGTGAAGAATAATTAGTTCAGTTTAGTTGCCTTACAAAAATGAGACTATGACTTTAATCATTGTTATTGCCGGGGTCATGTGTGACATATTTGGCCCAAATGTTGCCATAAATTCACTTATTGCTCCTAAATTCATTTTCCTATCGACCAGTTTTTTAATCAAGAAAAGTAGGTCACAGTCATAAGGGCTGTATACTAATTCAAACTAAAATTAATAAAACAGCGTCTTTGAAATCAATTTGCTGATTTAAAAGATTATGATCATACTCCCTACAGCTCTATTTTCATAATTTAACAATTTTGAATCTACAAAGTATTACTTTAAGTAATGGTGGTTAATAAAGAATTGTTAACGGGAACAAACGCTTGTAAGAGCTTGTTGAAAATATAGACAAATTAACTCTACTCAACAAGCCGTAATCACGTAAGGAGATATAAATACAAATTTCAACGAATGTTGCAGTGTCCGGAGTCTGTATGTGGCCAATGAAGAGCCGGGAAGCAAGGCGGAGTGCAGTCTTCATGATCTCATTGAAAACAATATGCAGGTCAGTTATCTTTAGTAATAAATAAGACGAATATTGCGATTGTATAACTCCTCAACGTATTAGTACTAGTAAAACTCCGTTTCCGTTTAAGCAAAATAAATAAGTACCATGACCCAGACGCAGTCTGATCAAAATCGACCGTGGTCCGAGGACAAAAGGTTTTTTTCAAATGTTGACTCTAGAGGGATTCGAAAGTATTCTATCAGGGGCTTTCCTCTCCACATGGGTCTGAAAGCAGCCTCACTTCTCTCACGTTCTTCAACCAGTTTAGCGCAGACTTATATTAACATAATCATTACAGGACCAATCACATCATCGCGTTTAAAATAATGATAGCGCTGATCAAGTTTAACGAATGGTACATGTAAATGGAAGTTACTTGTCCCTAGATACTAATACCGAAGGCTTTTGCCGGAGTCATTGTGATTGGCTAGTTGAGATTACGTGAGAACTAGCGAGCTACAAGACTCCTTTCTGACCACTGTGGAGAGGAAAAGCCCCTGATGGAATATGTTCGAATCCCACTGGAGTCAATGTTATTCCTCGGAACGCGGTCGATTTCAAGGGCCATTTATGAAAAGACCGTTTATTTTTCTAATCCAAACAGAAAAGCGTATGCTTTTGAAATTTTGAGGTTTCAGTGTTTAAACGTTCCGAATGAGAATCCACGTCATGGGTCTTATTTAACAACTGAGGGTATAGCATTTAAATGTTCAGAAACCACATCTTGGGTCTAATAAATAACAACTGAGGGTTCAGCAATTTAAACGTTCAGAAACCACATCTTGGGTCTTATAAATAACAACTGAGGGTATAGCATTTAAACGTTCAGAAACCACATCTTGGGTCTTATTTAACAACTGAGGTTTCAGGAATTTAAACATTCAGAAACCACATCTTGGGTCTTATAAATAACAATTGAGGGTTTGGAAATTTAAACATTCAGAAACCACATCTTGGGTCTTATAAATAACAATTGAGGGTTTGGAAATTTAAACATTCAGAAACCACATTTTGTGTCTTATTTAACAACTGAGGGTAAAGCATTTAAAATTTCAGAAACCACTTCTCGGGTCTTTTTTAACAGCTGGGGGTATAGCATTTAAACGTTCAGAAGCCACATCTTGGGTCTTATGTACATCAACAGTTTTCAAGAGACTTCAAGTCTTATATGTATCTTATTTCATTTCAAGCAGACTAATTCCAGTTAGTCGAAAATTGAAATCGTACCTTGTTCAATCTTATTATCCATCACCCTTAATCTTCACATCCATTTTGCTCAATCTTATTATCCATGTTCCTCAATCTTATCATCCATCTCCCAGCAAGCAGCTCTGAGCGTCCTAGACGCAATGAAGGATTCCATTGGTGACAGTGGTCACGTGAGGGTGTACTATCACGTGCTGGAGGTAGACAGGTGTGGTCGAACACCCAACCATCCTGAGTTCGAGCCTCACGACAAATCCTGTCTGCACAGAATATCACATCTAGCGCTAAAGGTACTTCTGTCACATTTCTGTGCCTACAGTACACCTGTAGTACAATTTGAAACCTTTACAAAAAAGGGAGGGTATTTAGAAGCGTTGAAATTCCACTTGAAAACATCTTTGTTATTAAACTCTTTTAGTGCCATTCTAGACATTTTAGTAGTAATGAAGAACACGATGTTATGGATATTCAACTGTTAATAAACATAAACGTCGCAATCTGTTAATAAAGAAGTAAACGTCGCAATCTGTTAATAAAGAAGTTGATTATCCATAAAATCGTGTACTTAATTATCTTTGTTATTAAAATACAAATCGTATTCACATTTTGAATGAGTGAATAGTACTTGAATCGTCGCAGGCAAAACAAAATTCTTGAGAAATATTTGTAAGAGCTACAGCTTATTAAATTTCTCATAATAATTGCAACTTATTGTTTCGATGTATGTTTTGAAGATAAATGTTTATCACTCGACTTAGTATTAAGTTTTTAGGTTAAACTACTGACATCAAAACATAACGTATTTGTATACCTCGATTCTTAATAATGATAATTTGTGGATGTAAATGCATAAAATGTTTATTAAGATTTGAATACGACATGTCTACAAGTATTTCATTTTTCTGGTCATATAAATCAGGAACATGTTTGTTTTCATTCCAGGCAATTGTCTTTCATGATGTTGTGCGTCTACTCATACGACGAAAGTGGAAGTTATACGCAAGACTGAGATTCCAGTAAGACTACCACTTTGAAAATTTACTTAACAACTGAAATGAAGATAAAACATAATGTAAACCTTAGATTATAATAAGAATTGAAAATTAATTCAAAAGCAGGTTATCTTTCTAAAACGACGTATTTTTTCCAATTTCGATTTCGAATTTATCAAATTTATTGATATTTTAAAGTAACATGTTGGGATGATTTGTTAATTATTCATTAGTAAGAACACAATTTTTCTGTCGTTTCATGTAGGATGAACTGCATAGTTTTCTGTTTGACGTTGTTGTGTTTGACCTTCGCCTTGGCTGTGGCAACCTTAACCCCTGACCCTGCTGTCTATGACGGACCTTTACAAATCGCTCGTGCAGTCACAGAGGTCATCAGCTGTGCAATGGTGGCCTTCACCTTGGGCCTGGAATTAAACCAACTTAGGAAGTAAGTTAAACAGCTAGCACAAGCTTAAGTGTTATAATCATATCAATAATTTCAATGATTTTTTTTTTAAGATGAGGGATGAGAGCTTAAGACTTTACATTTATTACAAAATGATTGAAAAAGAACATTGAACACTGAAAAAACCATTTGAATTATATGTAACACACTCGAACCATTTTGATGCAGATCACATGGTTTGAAATCACGACAAACTAGTTATACGCTTTGGCATTTAGCATAAATATTCTGGATTTCAATGTCACTGCTTAATCTTATCGAAAGCGATTTTGCACCTTTCAAGGAAGTTAAACGTGGATTCGAACCCACATCCGCGGAATAAGGCACTTCATTCCAGCACTATTGTCTCCATTGTTTAACTACTCAGGCATTACGTCCTCGACTGTATTGTCATATTCCTAATTATAATTCGAGTCTTTGAAACTTTTCGCGTTATACCAACAACAAACACTCAAAGATTTGGGTTGATATTTCTTAGCGAACAGAGCATAAATAACTCTGGTTTCGCAATCCAGTATCACTAAAGAAACCTTAGTACTGGTTAGAGAAGCACACGTTTCACCTAACAGGTTAAAGTCATTGTCTCATTTTTGCAAGGCAAATTGTAATAAATGCCGGACAGATAGTTCACCACTCACAGAAATGTTTCCCCTGACGTTTGCAACAATTTTCAGAACTCTGCAGGCATTCTAGCCCTCAATAATTAAGTTCAAACTACCCTACCCAACCCTAATATTACGTGTTTGGCGAGCGTTAGTCCTTACCACGTCATTTCGCTAAGGCCGTGACGAAAAACACATAAAATTTCCCAGCTGAATATCCAATTTAAATAGCTAATAGCTTACCCTTTTTCAAATACTGAAATAACAAAAAGGTCGTAAACTCAATGAAGAATGCGTCTGTCATAAGTATCGGCGCTACAATTAATAGATTTCCGGTGTTTCGCACTCGCGATGGGATTGCACTTGATTCGGTACCTCATCGGTCTGAAACGGCATACGCCAATAAGCTACTTCATCCAAAGCTGTCAAACGGCCATAAAAATGAAAATCTTTGCAAACGCAACAGGAAATATTTTGTGTTAGTGATCAGATTTCGTTCGTGAAGATTATTAGTTCAGTTTAGTTGCCTTACAAAAATGAGACTATGACTTTAAGTACTTCTGTTAAACGGAACTCTGGCGTTAGCCTTCCTTTCACTGAAGAAGGACAAGCTGTCTTATCCATTTGATATTCAAAATGGCATTGAGTTTTTAAAAAAAAACGCTCTCTGATTGTGTCCAGACACCGCCTGGACTACTGGAAGGACAAATTCAACTGGATAGACCTCGGCTCCTCCCTCCTACTGCTGACCGTGATACCCCTGAGGTTCACCCACAGACAGGAGCAGTGGCACGTCTTCTCTGTGGGATATCTTCTCTGGACCATCCGGATGTTCAAATACGCTGCTGTCTTCAGGTAGACCATAATGTTTTGTCAACTCATAGCAAAAAAATGCAGATGTCTCAATTTGTTCTGTCGTTCGTTATTTTGAAGACTGTATCAATTCACAATACTGACGAATATCTAAAAATGTCCTATTGAGAAACATACTTTTTATTAAGGTGTAAATGTGTTCATGGAGAATTTGGGTCTTGTTAGGCTATGTGTGTTTAGACTCCATAAAGGACATTTTACGTTAGATAGGGTACGATAATCTAAACCGATCCAAGAATATTCCTAAATGAATGATCCACTCCGTACTTTTCATGGTATTTTATTTGGCTTGCAAAGGTTTATGATAGTCCCTCTTATGATGAAAACAATTAAAAACATCTTAACAATCCGTCTTCAAATTCCAAAAATTTGACAATAATATAGTGTTCAATGAAAATAAAACAAAACCCTTTTGGCCTGTGTGGACTGAAGCCAAAATGACATGTTACAGTACCATTTACAAAATACTATTTATATGATCATTCAAATACTCTCAACTAAATTTTTATCTCCAATCTGGTGAGTTTCAAGTTTGACTCACTGACGTGCGTCACTATCTGGCTTTTTATAATATTATATATATAGTTTTAGAAAAACATAAGTGCCTATAGACCCTACACCACTACTACATTGTATATCCTGTTATATACAAGGGTCTATATGCAGACATGTCTACAGATACTTCAACGCGATACCCGTCCCTGCGATTTAATGAGCTGGAGATACAAGACTCAAACAGCTCACGGGGTGTCTTTTTATATATTGGTTTGGGAATGATATAAAAGTAGGACTGGTTTGTGGAATGATGTGAGTGTAACATATGGAGTCAAGGAAATGTAAAATTTTGAGATATCCTTATTACTAGCCTCCATTATTGTTAAATCTATCATTTTTATCAATTGATTTAAGAGTTTTACAAAATTTCAAGGAGCATTGTTAGTCACTAATATTATATAAATGTATGAAATATGATGTATAAATCTTTCACTCTCACTTTCAAAAGGAACACGGGCGCCTATGCACTGATCCTGTGGCGGATCATCAGTCGAGATTTCTTCCAGTTTCTTCTCTTCTTCATCGTCATTCTTCTCGCTTTCACTGGAGCATTCGTCCTTGCACTAAGGGGAGAGAACGCTCTCAATGTTCACAGAGAAACCAGGTATTGTACATGGACAGGTCGTCCAACGCTAGTCTCGTCATGTTACATGAAAAAGATTCTATATGAATAGGACATAATTTTTTCATCAAAGAATAAAATAGAATGGCGTTGAGTTCACGGGATGATACAGTAAGCAAACAAATTACTGTCTGTTAAAGTATCTTGCAAAGTATTGTAATGGACAGCCCTAGAAGCTTGATATCAAACATGTTACAAATTGTATAGTCCATTCAGTCTTTGTTTTCAAATAATATTTTTGTGATTTATGACATTTACATGTTATTCTAACCTAACGTATTCCACTAATTTTAATGGTCGATAAACCCTCATGCATCCACCAATCCAAAAGTTATTACGTAAATGCATGAATTTCCATTTCATAACATTCTTCTTGTTTGAAACTCCTTGCAGCAACTATTGGAATGTACTCTTTGTGGGAGTGAGGACTCTAATCGAGGCATACGCTGTTGTCGAGTATGCAGGGGAAAATGGCTATCCGTAAGTTTTCATTCTACAACCCTGAGACAACAAAAATAGCAGCAATCGCTTGAATCTCGAAACATGCAATTATCTGAGACTCAGATAAGTTGTAATGCCTGTCTGTCTTCCCAAGAATGCAACTTGTCTCGTATTTAGCAAAGATGACGCTCTGTGGTATGAGGTTCAGCAATGGTAGACATAATGCAACACCGGACGGATGCCCCATTGCGTGTCTGACGCATCTGAAATATCTGTTATTTTTACATAACTGAAGCATAATGTGTTGACGCCAAGGACGAGTGTCTTTATTCCTTATGTTCATCTGTTCACCCAGCAGTTCAGCTGGGTACCTGGTTAGGCCTCGTCATGGTTCAACCCTTGAGCCTAATTAGAACAGCTTGCTTTGAATAGAAAAAAAATATTTAACATGCAAATTACTTGTAATACATGTGCTGAATAAATAAGTTTTAACAATATTTGGACATGAAGTATGTTTTTCTCATCATGTCATCTTTATTTATGCAAAAACGTTCATAAAATGATAAAATTTTAACTTTCATTTGTTCCCTTCTCAATGACCAGTTTGAGATTCGTGGTCGACTGAATGTCATTTTCAGCTCGTGTTAATATATACTCCATCAAAGGGACAATGTGAGACATCTTGCAGGTATTATATTATTTGTTTAACAAATTTATGTTGATAAACAATCATCTTATTTTCAACTTGTTTCTGTTTAGGATAAACAATTATCTTATTTTCAACGTTTTTTTTGTTTATGATAAACAATTATCTTATTTTCAACGTTTTTTTTTGTTTATGATAAACAATTATCTTATTTTCAACGTTTTTCTGTTTATGATAAACAATTATCTTATTTTCAACGTTTTTCTGTTTATGATAAACAATCATCTTATTTTCAACGTTTTTCTGTTTAGGCCCCTGAGTTGTTTTCTCATGGTCGTGTTTCTCTTTGTCTGCTGTGTGGTCCTACTTAGCATACTCATTGCACAGTTGAGCGACACCTACCAGCATGTACAGAGAGATGCGCAGCGCGGATTGGAGCTTAACAGAGCTTGGATTATAACAAGGGTGGAGCTCAACAGTATTTATATAGGAAAGGTATTAAGGGTGTTGTTACTCTCAGGCTGGCTGCATGAATTGAACAAGAATTGTATCTGTCATTAAATAAGAGTTTTTCAAAGGATTTTATGTGCGGTTTACTGGACGATTCATGATTTGATCATTCCAAATACATCCAGACGTAAAATTAATATAAAACTTTTAATATTTGATAGATTAGAATTAAATTTTTCGTCAAAAAGCCACACTCGGTAAAGTATGAAAATAGATTATTAACTCTCGGCTAATCTTGCGTACTTTAGGCTAAAACGTAATATGCCCATCGCGCACTGGCCTATTAAAGAAAAAATGGAATCGCAACGAAAAGAAGTGAAATTTACACATTTTCATACCAAATCGCATCCACATAAAGATATTTTAAAGTTTGAAATAACACTATCAGCAATCTTAGGCCTGGTAAGGAAAGGTCTTTTTGACTTTTGTTTTTACAAGATCTCAGTAATAGTTCAAAAGATTAAATTTTGAAAAATAATTACATTTACCCTATGCCGTTAGCTTATATGATTTCTCCAAACAGGGCAGCAGATTAAAAACCTATATAGAGTGTGAAGACATCGACGACCCCCGGGAAATACTGACCCGCTGGGAGGGGCCTGAGCTGAGTCAGATGAACAAGAGCATCCGGGAACTGTGGGACCACCTGGAGACCAACAGGATGACCCTACTGACCATCCAGGCCCGACTGACCAGACAGGAGAACACGCTCATGAGCATACAGTGTGTAAAATAGACAAAAATCTAGTCTATAAATATTCTAATGATTTACTGTTCTTTCATCCATAATATGTTTTTCTTTAGGCTCCTATACGTTCTTGTATTTGTGTATATTCAATCAATCAAGGACTCTATACAGGTCCTTGAATCAATCTAGACTTGCTGAATGTGGACCTAGACTGTATTAAAGGCTCCTTTATTTACAGTCATGGAGCAGGACTATGTGTAAAATGGTCAATCTATTTCAATTCGGATAACTCCTTTAAGGGATGGTAGCACGTTTATGTGAATTCATTTCCCTTCAGGTTTTCCTTATAAAAATATTTATGTAAAAGGCCTTAAAAGGCAGTAGTCTTAGAGGAAATGATCAGGTATTACGTACAAACTGATGGCGGCCATTTTGGTGTGAACATATTTTAATTATTCAAAGTAGGGAAGTGGTTTTAGAATTGCTTTTTTTCAACTAAATACATTGCCTTGTAATTTGTAACATGTATTTTCGTTATCGTGATATAATTTTATTTATCTGTAAAAAAACCGTGCTGCTGCTTCTATAATATAATGCTTTTTATATTGTTATTTATTGTTTATTATACGTTATTCCTTTGTATTTCAGCAATACGATAGAGCGTGCTTTCCCTCCTGAAGAGCAGGGCCGATCTGAAAATGAAAGACACTCAAGATGAAAACAACTCAATAACAGCATTCCATTGGAGACTGAATTTTACAAACCAAATGTCAAAAACAATGTAACGTGTAACCGTACTAGCATTAAATTTTTTACTTTACCAAATCATTCTGTTGTATCTAATAAACGAATTACTGTAATCATAATTACTGTACATTCTGATGTATCTATATTTCATGAATTTTATTTGTAAATCACTCATTATATGTAATAATGTTTGTCATAATGAATAAAGTTTTAGATACATGTCATTGTCAATTGTAATACTTCCACATTCATCACTGCAGACAAACTCTATCAAGTTTCAAAACGTAACTCGACTCGTACGGAAGACAAATAGATACATTTTAATCATTTTCTTCTTTTCAGTACTATTAAATATAACAAACTGCACAAAGGTAACTTGATAGTACTGAATAATAGACTAAGTGTGTTTTTTTATATAATTTTAGAGGAAATAATTCAAGTACTGAAAGATAATTTTGAGGAAAAACATACAAATTGCAAAGAAAATGCATTTGGGCAATAATTACAGAATTATTCCAAGCACATAACATACCACAGAAAATACAAAGTATATATACAAGTATATATCCAATCATAAAACATATCTTGGAATCAATACTACAGGGTCGTTATAACGTTTCATAAGTTGAGGTGACTTAGGGTTTAACGCCGCTTTCAAGTGTATCACGGCTGTTGTATTATTGCAGGGAGAAAGCCCGCAACACGTTCACGCAAGGAAGTTCAGAAAATAATATATCGTTTACTATACAAATGTACCTAGAAGAGTCGCTTCTTTAACAAGGATCCCGCCAGGGGCTCGGCAACTTTGTCTGCAGTAGAGAACTGTTCTACACGCAGTCAGGTTTGGGTGCAATGCTGCACTGAAATTCAGCGCAGTACCACCCATGGTTCGCTAGTTCCAGCCGATGCTCGCAGGTTTCACCGCAATGCATAGCCACAATGGTGTTGCGGGCTTTCTCCCTGCAATAATATTAGCAGCCGCGATATAATCTTGAAAGCGGCGTTAAACACCAACTCACATCACATCTTTAACAAGAACCACCTGTGGTGAAACCTGCGAGCATCGGCTGTAACTCGCGAACCATGGGTGGAACAGTTCTCTACCTCAGATAAAGTAGCTCAGCCCCTTTATCCTTAGCCGAACGTGCTAACCACTGCACTATCCCGCCCTTATAAAACAGGGCCTAAAATGGAATTAGTGAAGAAACAGAGGAATGATGTTTCAATCAGGATTTCACTTTGAGCACCTTCTTCAGTCTGATCGAACGAAGGGTAAGATCATGGCAGTTGGTGAGGATGTAGTTTTAGGAAGTATTATTGCTGTGGAACACCGTTGTAGATGTTTTAATAACAACGCGTTAAGCAACATGTTATAAAAGTAACCTTTTAACCAATACAAATATCATAACATCATCTCATTAATTTCAGAAACGATGCTACTACTACCGTATATATAAGGTATCAGAACAATTACTATGTACCAGAGCACGTTTGTAAAAGAAAAGAAAAAATAGTCAAACTTAAGGTAAACAACAGATGGACAACCAATTGACGACATGGACATGAGTATGGGGGGAAATATGTATACAAGTTAGGAAACCTAGAAAAGATCTTGAAGTAAATACGACATAAACAAGCTAATGTAGAAAATATAAAGCTGATCGAAACTGAAACCTGTATATATAACTGTGAAGTAAGGAAATCGAACCCAGTTACCTATTGGTATGATCAATATTCTTCAGGTGCTGATAATCAATAATCACGTGACCAGGCCACTTAACTGCATTTCATCTTGAACGCTGCAAAGCTGTTATTGTTAATAATTAATTGCACCTTGAAAATTGATAATCATCAAGCAATTTTAAACTGAATAATTAATGAATGGACCTTTACCTTTGATGGGAGTTCGGCAAGACACGGCATGGTATTGTGTTGACAAATTATAGGTAGATGACCCCAATAACGCTCTCACCTGAGTTATGTACAAAGACACAGCCTCAGCGGCGTGTTTTCTCTACGGACGCCGTTTATCAGCATTGTCGTTACAGGTGTAAACGTTACCTGGCACTCAGGTAATGTGGATATTCATTAAGCTTATGAATTTCGGATAGCGTTTCTCTCACCTGGTCAGCATTACATGAGTATATCTACAGGTCTGAGGTACGTATATACCTAGATTACTGAATCGATCCACTGTGGTGTTTTGATTTCCATGGAGGACAGGCTTGTCGCTGTTAGCAATATGAACAGCGAGTTTTCTGATGACTTGTGTTTCGTGTTTATGACTTGATTACCAGTGGGAACAGGTATTTCAGTGGACAGAAGATACTGACCAACTGACCTAACTGATAGCCTCCGACATGAGGAGACACAAACGACCTGTCTTTGCCCTCAAACGTTTGGACACCGTAGGTATGTAAATAGATACAAATATACGCAAATGTTATTCTCTTAATTGTTTGTACTTCCGCATCTTTTCAAAGGCCCTTCAATAATATCCTGGAAGTCGGTGTTTCTATAGTGTACAAACTAAAAATAAAATCTTATCTTGCTCTATCAAGATTAATGTGTCATGTCATTTTAAAGTTTGAGTCCAACGTTTACAGATAGTGTTAATGAGCTCTTGGTTAAAATCGTGAATTGTGATTTGTCTCAGGGATAAGACTGATATCGAACGGTCTCTTGTAACTTGTAAGATTCATATTTCGGAATATGTCAACTGTTTATCAGTATCTTTATTTAATTATCAGCTTTTAAAACCTTATGTGTACTACATTATACATCAGGTATGAGTATGTGCTGTAATAACACGACACAAGTGTCAATGCTATGATATAATTTATTGTGGGTGACAAATTTTCCTATTCATAAACCCAGTGGTTTATTTATTACTTGCACTACACGTAAGCGCAGTGATATACATGCACCATTAAGATGTGCCGATACACTACAAGTTGGTCCTTTGAAAGGTATATAGAGTTACGAACTAACAGTTTTTTGGTGTTAGAATTGATATATCGTCTTTTACAAAATATTCGATCAACAAAAATGTCATTCGTAGTAATTTGTCAAGGCGAGCTGCAGAAAGTGTGATATGTCATTATCTAAGAAGAATTGTTTCTATCTAGAAATACCGAAGACTATGAAGTTGACTTAAATCATCGTACTATGATCAATCCCCTTTTATGATGAAATTAACAGTTTTGATAAATTCCCCACTACAAAAAAAGGACTGACATACCCGATAAGAAATCCTGATTGCAAACAAGAATACTTAGTACTTTTATCATAGATTCCTCAAGTTTGCTTTTATTTTATAGCTTCATATAGTTTTTTAGAATAAAACAATATTTTAAATTCCATTTTTTATTCAACATTCTGCCTCCGAAGATGGCGGGTACCCAGTGGATGCAGGATTCTGCGAGGCTTGCTCTAACATCCCCCCACACGCCTTGACCCTCACCCCCTCCTTCTCCGATCTCCTGGGGGAGGAGGTTACCGAGGATGACTTCCAGAGAGAGGTGAGCGTACACGATTAGGAAGAAGAATGAAGAGGAAGATTCTTTATATCATAATCATTTAAGTGTCATATGTTACAATTCCAAGAAACCACAGATATAAATTATTACAACATCCGTTACACAGGCCTACGAGACACTAAAAATATATTAAAACAGCATATGAAAAATTAATGAGATAGTGTTAAAATTCATCACACATTCCGGCATTGAAATTAATTAATATACTATACAACAAAATACCATACCATACCATACCATACCACAGAATACATTAACATACCATAACATATAATACCATAACATTATATACAATACCATACCATCTCATACAAGATCATACGAACCATAACATACATGTACCAATCATACAATACCTTACATCCAATACAATACAATTTTACCAAAAAAGCCTTCATGCACCGGTATTAGAGGTTGCTATTTGTTAGGTATTATCATAGTTTACGTTGAAGTCCCTTTGCCGTCATGCTTGCAGACAACTTGGAAATCATTAATTAAAGTACTCGAAAAAACGCGTCTATAAGATGAAATCTTAAGTTCAGAAGATGAGAAGCAAGATCAACAAAATGTTTTCCATCTTCAGAAATGATATCCCTTCCATTTATGCAATGACTTCATGTCGATGCGATCTCATCATCTATGTTGTTAAGTTGCTATGGAGACTGAATACCTCAACTCTGATATGCAACGAGAGCCTTGTTTATGTCTGTGCAGATGTTTAAGACAGACAGGCAACACCTTATGTGGTAAATGTGACACAAGTACCTGTCTCTTCAAATATTTACTAGCATACGTCATGAAATATTTATACATGTACATGTAACTCCTGAAATCTCTTTTAACGTGACTGAACCAGGTATTTTGAGGATAGTTCATTAGAGGGTAGAGGGGTAACAGCTGATACTTATAGATATTTAACACTCTATCTTCCAATAAAAACTGTTTTATGATTTTCTAATCATTATTCTCCTTTTAAGATATCCTTTCTACTAAAACATGACATTTTATATGTCAATGACAAATTTATTTATAGTTTTGATATTTTCCCTTAAAAAACATAGTTGTTATGGAAAAGTTAAAAACTTAACAGTATTGTTGAACCTTTAAAAAAGTACTATCTATTTTGCAACCTCAGCAAGTCTAGACTAGGATGAAGCCAGGTATTACTGTCTCAACCCTAAACTATGCAAACAATAACCCTACTGAAATTATTGGTTTCATCGCCAAAGGTAACTGCTTCACTGAATAAATCACCTATGGTAATGTATGTAGTTAACTATAGGGAAGTGTTGAACTTTCTCACACTTTGCCGGTGCAGGAAGGGTTAATGGAAATATATTCAACAGTGAATAATCAAATTTTTGGACTCTAGAAATAGGCACAGTGTATTACACCTACGTTTTCAAGTTTTTAGTTGATCAGTTCTAGTTGATCATGTGTCTTTATGCACGGGGATTAAACGAATATGGAGAAAACTGCCGTGTGATATTTTTCACAGATGAAAGTTACTGCTTAAATATTCCTTTGCTAGTTATGTCTTTATTCAAAACGACCATGTGTAGATTTTTTAACGTAAGACGACAGGTTTTTTCAGGCGTTATCTAAACCCTTGATATGTGCAATGGGTCATGCAATCTGGTCATCATAGATAACCACTTATGGAAACCATATCTTAAGGTGATTCCTTGAAAGTTTATATGTTCGGTAACTGTTGATATGTACATGCTGCTTAGTGTACGACCGATCTTAACTATAAAACATAGGATTATAAGTCTTCTATACGAGGTATTTATGAACGGATGTTGTAATGACTATGTACCGTTTATTTAAATAGTGTGTTTGCCACATAGAAGACCTTTTCAATGTGTAGTTTTTCAAATTAATAAAATTGTACATATTCAGTTTAATAAGAATAAAAATCTTAACATCAAAATGTTCCACATCGGCTTCGATTTTTCAACTCAGTAGCAATTAGTTCTTACATTATTTAAATATGATACCACCCTCTCATTGTAATAAATGATGTAAATGATTTTGTAATAAATGATTACTCAACGTGACACTGCGTGATTTCATATTTTTGCTGTTTATTTTTCAAAATGTCAAAATACATTTTTTAGAATATTCACACAAAACATCTCATATATTCATCCAAATTTAGAAATACGAGAAACATACATATGTTTGTGCCAAATCACACGTACAAGTACCATAGACACAGAAATTAGTACGAGAATCATTAAACATCAAACTTTGTTCTTATTTATTCTCAAAAGGCTCTAGATAAGTTTGCAAAAAAATACATGTATGACTTAGTAACTCGCGTCATTGTCCTGTTCTCGACAAGAATCGTGTGTTTCTTCCTTTGTATTAGTAATTCTTATAAAAAAAAGACAGTCATAAAACAAGGCATATTTGACTCCAAATACTCACGGGGTGACTCTTTAGAAAAATAAAGAAACCTGTGTGGTAAATCACTGATGTAGGTTTGTTTTAATATATGTAACACTTACGTTATTGTTTGAGACTGAATATATCAATGATTATGATTTTCGTTACTAATCTTTCCATCAATCATAAAATCTAATAATATTGAATTGCGCTTCCTTTTTTGCAACATGTTGATTCATTCATAATTGAGATTACCAATAGAGTTCATGTGCATTTAATCATTAGTTATTAGAGTCAATATAAAAAAACCCATCTTTATATAATCTAGGTAGCAGCCAAGACCCAGACACTGTTGATAGGCCGCCAGGAGGCGGAGAGAGAGGTGGTGATAGACAAGCTGATAGAGAAGTACGGGGACAGGGAACAGGCTCTAATGTTTGTCGTCACCAAGTTCCCCTCTGAATACAAGGTAATGCCATAGCATATTATATTATTATAGACTGTTGATGAGGTCAATACCTGTCTTATAAACCCGAGGAAATCTATATTGACGGAGGACGAAGATTTGTTTTTATAGACCCGGGGAAAGCAATTTTGACAGAAGACTACAGTCATGGACAGCAATTTAGATCAATTGTTCTACATGATGGTCAAATGACGTCACGATAACAATATCATGACGTCATGTGACAACGATTTGACGTCATTATGTCTATTTCAAGTCAATATCACTTTTGGTCGGATTCGGAGTGAAGTCAGTATGCTTTTCTGTCGACTGACAGGTGACCGTTTCTCGACCAATCGGATCGCCGGAAAAATAAGCTTACATAATAATCATTCATATTTCAGTACATGGTATTTCTTCTTGATGAACCTCAACGGTGACTAGTGTTAGTGAACCATCCACGTTCTCAGATAAGTCAAGTGAGGTCAGGTGAAGTAATGTGGGGTCTAAGGAATATTTTTCTTATATCAAGGATGCTTGTATTATTGCAAGAAAGCCTGAAACACTTTAATGGCAATGAGTTACGGTGAAACTTGAGGCATTGGTTGTAACAAACAACCAGGGGTGGCACTGCACCTTACTTCATGTAGAACAGTTCTCTACTGCAGGAAAAATGGCAGAGCCCCTGGCGGTAATCGGACACCAGTCCTCTCGACCCAAAAACGAACCACTTCTTTATCCCGCCCCTTTCAGACAGGTCATCCCCATCATTGAATGATAATAGTCAACTGATCAGGACTTTGAGGCAAGCATGTGCACAACCATAATTAGTTCTATTTGCCGAAATGCTTCTTTTACACTTCTTACAGTTTTACATAGGTAACTTTGTAATCCATATTCCAGGTTCAGTTGTTCACGAACATGCTCCTACAACGCGGCGCCAACCCCTCCACCTGCGACTCCGACTGGCAGACCCCCCTCCACCACGCCGTGAGGAGGAACTTCAAGGGGGTGTGCAGCAAGCTCCTGGAGAACGACGCTCTCCCCCACGTCAGAGACAAACACAACAACATGCCCTACCACATCGCTCTCACCAACAACAACGATGATATCGCTGCCTTACTTCTCAACTACATGCCAAATATTGTGTAAGTCTGCACGATATATGCCGTGTCCCTCAGAAAGATGCATCTCTTCATTGCAATTCTAAAAGAATAAATTCCTCGTTTAGTTATTTGTTATTTGTTTACATAATCTGAATATATAATGATATTTATCATAAACAGAGTAAACGTACTTGTAAGGTAAAACTAAATAATTTAGAAACTCGTGGATGAAAATATATTTTGCATTGCATTATGTAGTTTTAAAGGGACGGTAGAACTTTTGTTTGACAATTTCATGTCTTCCAATATTCCCCTAAATATAAACATTATTTTATGCCATTATATCTTCTGAGGGTTTCTCAATTCAAACATCTGTTCTTAAAGAGGAAATAATAAAGATATCAGGAATCCGTATTGTTTTAAGCAAAAACTATTGGGGGCCTTTCAAACATTTGAGGTGGTGAAAAGGATTTTCATAGTTCAACTGACCATGGTACGTTCGGTTTAGAAAGCTTCTTTTAGATTGGTAACATTCATTTATTTTTTCGTGAGACTACGTTATTTATCTAATCTAACGTATTACTCACCCTTTAAGATAACGGAATGATAAGTATAACAACATTTTGTTAAGGTGACCATCTTTATTCCAGTGTACGAGGAATGTATGTCACAACAACAGCTGACAAGTCCGAATGCAGTCTTCACAAACTTCTACTTGCCAAGATGATGGTAAGAATAGACGATTTCAAAGAATTCCTACTAAGTTTAATAGAATCTAAGGGTAATTCGTGAAAAATATCTTGATTACAATTGCTCTATAATGAACCTTTTTGTTATATCCCCTGATGATGAAGTATCGTTCAGAACTACGTTAGTTCACAAAAACATCACTCTAAAGAACTCTGAGAAAATGTTCAGATAGTAATTGACCAGATCCATAAAAATTACATTTGTGAACATCTGCAATTTTTCTGCAAAATTTTTGCAATTTATATCAAAATAATTAATACATTCCTTTGAAATAAAATTAAAAACCTATTGAAAGGTATTGTGTTCGGAGGGCATTTAGAAGTGATGTACATGTACATAAGAAAGACAAGATTTTCTGGGTAACAATTTATAAACTACGAAATTCACGTCATACACATATTAATACTCCTGATGACGGAGTAAGCATATATACTCTGACACCTCGTGAATGATACAATAAAGAAGTAATACAGATGTTATATTTCATAGAACATACAGGATCGCATCATTTAAAAACTGGGACCAACTGCTGAATTCGATGTTGCTTGGTTAGTAAATTAAAAGCTTATGCATTGGCAAATGTTTGCAAGAAGATGCATGTCTCCCAACTTTTGGTCCCCCACAGCAGACAGCCCTGGGTGTACTGGACTGTATGATGGACCCTATAGGAGAGACGGGCAGGTACCACGTGTATTATGAAGCTCTGGAGGCTGATGAGGATGGACGACCCCCCTCCCACAAGGATTTCAACTCATCCTCCAGGTGCTGTCTGCATCTCATTGCCAAACAGGGACTCACAGTAGGTGTTCAGTAGTGCCAAATATACCAACTACTCTCTGCATATGAAAATCTACGTCAGTACCTTTACCCAGCATGCTCAAAAGTCCGCAAATATCAAAATTGCTGTTTTTACCGCTGTGGTGGATTGTCATTAAAATGCCATCGTTGCTTTGATTGCGCCTATGTGTACGTTGACGGCCTGATGGAGACGTCTATCGTTTTAATGTTGTGACGAAGGAATTATGTAAGATTAGGTATTAATATTCACAGTTCAGATTACATCTAAATGAAACGAGGAAAATATATGAAGAATATTTCCATGTTTCAACTTGTGTTATTGCGGCCATCATCAACTTTATGTTATTCTTCCTGAATAAGTGCACTAACAAACAGATCACTCCACGTGTAAATGTGCATCATAGATTGTTAGTATACTTAGCATTTTTCTTTCCGAAACTTTATTTATTTCATAATCTTCAAGTGCCTTTCAATCCGGTTATATTTCCAAACAAATATCCGAGTTTTCATCGATCGCTTTCAGAGAGGTTTCGGGTTTATTAATTAAAATATTTAGAAATACATTTTGAGAGAAAGGAAACACTCATAAAACTATTGGAGAAGTTCTACGAAATGTCTGAAAATACATGTTTAGCCTTCTCCTCCGTTCGGGATATAAAACAGACGAAATACTTCTCATAAAGACTGTTCTATACAAAAGCTGGTGTATTCTTGATACATATTTCTGTAAATCGTTCATAAAAAGAGTTTGTGATTCTTCCATTAAATCAAGATTTATGCTCATCAAATAAGGCGTGTATCCCAGAAGCTTGAAAGATGTCCTTTCTCGTAACCGATATACTAATTTTACTTTCTTTTTCAGGATATCGTCTTCCACGATAGCGTACGCTTACTTATCCGCCGGAAATGGAAAGACTATATCCGGTTCCGGTTCGTGTGAGTACATACTGAGAGAAATACAAAAACGGTTATAGGCCAACTGAGGTAAATGACGTCATACGAATGTCCAACTAATATCAGAATACTTCACAGTAATTTTGATGACGACACTTAAAAACCAGGTCATGTCTTCCGTTAGTATATTTGAGCCTTTTTTTAAGTAAAATTGCGTCCGATGAAGTAATGACGTTAACAACCTTTTTTTCTTAGAAATGTGCCAACAATGCTTTTTCTAAAAACGCCTGAAAATTTGTTAATTTCCTTCCAGTGCCAACAGTATTATCTACTGCATCACACTTTTCTGCTTGACCTTCTCGTTGGCTGTGGCGACCTTGACCCCTGACCCTACCCAATATAAAGATGCCCTTGCAATAGTGCGGGGTGTGACGGAAGTCTGGACAGCGGCAGCCGTGACCTTCTCACTCATCCTTGAGGTCAACCAGATGAGGAAGTATGGAGCTTATGTTATTGAAGGACTCATAAACTTTGGCGATTTTGTTACATGAATTCAGACAAATCTTAAGACCTTGTCTGGTCGCTTATTCAGATCACTAGTCATGTTTATTTTAATTCAAGGTCATCTTAACTCAAAGAGTACTTCAAGTGATACCCACACAAAGACTTTGCCTTTATTTTTATTTACATATTCAGGTTACTTTACGTTACTATTTTGAATGAAAGATCTTTATCGTGGGAACCAGTGATTTCGTAGACAAAACGTGTTCGTAGACGGGGTGATTTCGTAGACACGGTGAAATTACCTACACCCCTTTATCGTCATGCTCCTGTGCGTACAACATGTACATGAATAACTGTAAAAATACTTCTTCAAAGCATCATATTAAAAATAATAATGCCACAAGCATTATCAATCATTTCGTCTCTAATGAACCATTGCTTATGCCCCAGTCACACTTACGTTTATGAACGTAGTGATGCAGAACGTACTTTAACGCAGTTAACTGTACTTAAGCCTAGTTATCCGTAGTTATACTTAGTTATCCGTGCTCAAAACGTAGACATAGACGTGAGACAAACGTAGTTTGTGATTTAACTTTTGGACATGTTCAAAGTTTAGCATTTCCGAACTACGTTTCCAGAAACGTACATTCTAGAACGTTGTACTACGTCTGACTACGTTAAACTACAATAAACTACACTAGTTTCATCTGAGTTGAAGAACGTTTTAGTACACAAAACTAGGTATTAGTACGGTTAACTACGATATCAAATACGTGTAACTACGTTTTGGTACGTTTCGTATTTAGACTTTGACGTTTAAGTACGTTTCCCTACATCTAACTACACTTAAGTAAGTATAATTACGTTGAACTACGATAAACTACGCCTAACTAGGTAGATTTATTTATTTGTACCTTGTGTCACAAGTGAGTGAAACACCTGGTATGCATTTTAACACTGTTCATTTCACAACTGAGAGAGGATGAGTGGAAGGAAGGTGAAAATGATACAGCATTTAGCTGCTATCAACAGAGAAATGATATAATTTGCTCAATATTTTCCTCTGTCACATCTGATGTTCCTTCGTCAGGATTGACAGAAATGACCGTCGTTTCAGGAATATCTCTCGCGGCTTGATTTCAACCAGAAGGGGGAAGTGGGCGACTTTTCCTGCCTCTCGTTTTACCCATAGTTGATAAAATTAACTAACACTCTGTTGGCTTGACAATTAAGAGAAGGAATGAAATACATAAACGTGTGTCTTTATATACCCTTCCACTGAAGTGCCGTGATTGACCCTACTTTAACGTACTTTGACGTACCTAAACGTGTTTCTACGTAGTTCAACCTACTTAGTTGTACTAACAAACGTTCTTAAATGTAGATCAACGTGGTTAAACGTAGCCGAACGTAGCTAGTAAGTTGTTCAATGAACGTAGTTATCCGTTGTTAAACCTAGTAAAACGTACTTATATGTACTTAATCGTACTTACACGTAGTGAATGAACTTATAATGAAACGTTGTTTTACGTAGTTACTAAAAATGCACTCATTTTCGGCACGTTAGCGGTTTTGTGGCTACGTTCAATGAACTACGTTTAACTAGGTAAATGAACGTAAGTGTGACTCCCCCATTAGAAACAACATTAGAACTCATTAACAATGTTCCTGACACTTCCTTTAATCTTCTTACCCAATACATATGTTACCGCCTTAGTACGTGTGTAAGGAGTAGTGAAGTCAGTTAAATGTTTTGAAAATCCCTTCAGACACCGATTGGACTACTGGAAAGAGCGGTTCAACTGGATAGATCTATCCGCCACACTGTTGCTCATCACCGTGATACCGCTGAGGTTCACTCACAGACAGGAGCAGTGGCACGTCTTCTCTGTGGGTTATCTTCTCTGGACCCTCAAGATATTCAAATATGCTGCTGTCTTCAGGTAATCTATATTCATACTGGAGTTTAATGACTTTCGATTATTTCTTTAGATATTTGATATGAATGTCTCTGGTTTTGTTTGCTCATTAAACATCTCAACAAACTTTTAAACTCAGTTTATGATATTGGCAGTGTCCTTCGAAAGAATCAAGTTTCGAAGATTTTATGAACGCTTCAGAGGACGCTGATCGCTCTAAAGAAAGCGTGATTTACTAACAGTAAATTCTGCTTGTAATCGTTAACAATTCACGAAGTAGGCTCTATGTACTATGTTAGGAATTAAGAGAGAATTTCGCCAATTTCGTTCAAACTTTTAACATCAAACGATCATACCAACATTCTCTCCCAACAGAGGTAGCTTCCATTACAATCTCTGTGTTAATACGAAGGTCTCCCGGGCTTCAGGCAGTTTCCCCTACCGGCACAATATAACAAATTAAACTTTCTGGCAATATTAAAGCCAATGAAAACACCGAATGCATGATTAACATATTTGTTTTCATACAGGCTTGTACAATGATAGAGTCGCAAATTGAGGCGTATGTGTTCTGTAAAGACGACTCAATGTGCAAAGTACATATTCGAATAAAGTTTAGCTTTTGTAAAACTTCCGGAATTAACTTAGGCAATTTGAATAATAACTTTTGAAACGGCGTCGCTGATTGCACAACTAACTTTGATTGCATCTAATCAGCGTTCTACATTTCTTGCCCGAGAAACCTTCGTATTGTCAGAGGTTGTTTAGGAATTTATGACGGAGCTACCTCTGTGGGGAGAGAATGTCATACCAAATGAATGTAAAATATAACATTACAAAAAACGGAAAAAACTCTTTTCCGATTGAGTGTTTGAAAAGTCAGTGTTTTAAATAAATTTTGGTTCCTCAGTAAACATATAAAAAGGGGAGTGAATAAAAACGTCTCATTGGTGTCAACGAAATATTTTCTTGTACGAGTACACACTCAGTGTTTGAATACATTTCTTCTTTCATGAATTTATTTGGATGATTTTTCACAGAAATATAATCTTTCTGCAGACAGACGGGAGCCTATGCTCTTATCCTTGTACGGATATTAGGCCATGATTTTGTTCAGTTCACCATCTTCTTCTCTGTGATACTGCTCGCCTTCAGTGGGTCCTTCGTGCTAGCCCTGAGGGGAGAAGAATCACTTGATCTTCATCAGGAGTCTGGGTAACCATTGCAAATATAAAATTTAGAAAATTGATTAATTCCAAATGATTAAAAAATCTTCATTGAAGAAAGAATTAACTAAACGAAATTTGAAATCTTTTCGTTTCAAAGAAGAACATCATTGTTACATTTTGTAAGTTTATACAATCTGGAAAAATTATGATTATTATACGATATACAATATTTCCAAATATACGATATAAAAACGCAATATTATTTGAAGATGTAGATTACCAGGAGTGAATTTGTGAAGTTTTACTTGTCCTATTTTATCTGGAAAACAAAACAATGTCTAGCTACACCAAACATTAGTATTGGATACTCTTGTACAGCTGCGTGCCAAAAGTTTATTCACATACCTGAATATACTAGTGCAAATATCATGTAATTTGAGATGCCTTTGAGGTATCGCAGCGTTGCGAAAACGAAATGTAAATTAAGGAATTTTCAACACACATATACAGATCCATTCTTCTTTCAGGCAGATGCTTATCGTACCCTACAATTACCCGTAACAGTTTTGGCAGGTCATTGAAGTGACCAGGGGTCAAAATTCCGAAAACACTTATTTTTATTTTTCTCCATAAAATCCTTTATAAGTTATCAACTTCTTTAAACATTAGTCACGTTTGTTCCTTGGCACAAAGTCAATGTGATTATTTTGGTTTTAATCCCAGAGAGTCGATATGGAACATTTCATTTGACATTTAATGAAATCGAAATTTCAAAAATGTGACCCCTTCTGTCTATATCCATATGCCAAAATTCGATTTTTTTGCATTTGAGACCAGATGATCCCAAATTGAGTTCAAGAATGGCTATTTTACATATGGACAGTCGGTAATTCAGTGTCAGTTTTGCTGAAGTTATTCTACTGACGTTGAAAAGAAACCAAAATTAAATTATATTTGCACTACGATTTAGTGGTAAGTGAACAAACTTTTGGTATGCAGCTGTGTGCAACAAACAAACCCAACACTTCCTATTTACATGATGTTGTTTTAAGAATCCCCAAGGGTCATTAACATTGTATTCGCCTTAAGCATATAATGATAAGTAATTTGAATGTATATATTGTATGAGCTATTAATAATTTCCCCGTCTGGTATTTTACAGAACATTCTGGGATACACTTTTCACTGGGATACGAATTCTCATTGAAAACGACCCAATTGTTGAGTACTATGGAATAAATGGATACAAGTAAGTAGGTATTCGCATATAAAAAACTACCCAACATAATTTAATAAAAAAAAATCATTAAACAGTATTTGATAACTGTCATCCCTTATATTTTTTCAAACTTCTTGAATTTCTTTAAAGATAATATATCCACATAGGGGGTACGACTAGCGGAAATACTTCATAACATAGTCAAGAATAAATATCAACAACTATTTAGGTTCACATCCACCTGAAAATAGCAGAAAAAACGTGTTTTATAAACACTTCCGGAAAACAGACGCCAAACGTTTTATTAGCCAATCAGGTGCTAGTGGGGTTGTGACGACATAGACAGGACTCGTTAACGACTGGCTGATCTGTGTCATTGTTTACAAATATAGATTCCAGCGGACGTGAACGTAAATATTTTCACTGATTGTACTTAAAAAAAGCCCCTAAGTCACAAAAGCAATTAATATCAATATATCGACATATTCTGTTTGGCATTAATTAACTTGTTATTTGTTTGGGTTGTTAATCTCCGATAATGCCGATCGAGTGAACCCAAACTGATATCTGCCGCGATTGTGACTGTTTTTTGTTTGAACATCTAGACAAATCGACTATCCCCTGTGTAGTAGATTGACCATTGCATATGTAGAATATTTGTTACTACTTTGTGCCATTTTAAAGTGCAACTCAATATCGTAACTCTGTGTTTCTGCTTTGCATGACTGTAACAATGAGATCTCGCTTTTGATTGACTGCCTCTCGGCAACTTCCGGATCTCGGAATAGGATACGACGGTTCCGAACAGCTGTTTTGGGGCTTATTAACCAGTTGATAATGAAGATCAAATTTTTTATGTGTTGAGTAAATTTTTACTCTTGATTCTTGTACCACCTTCATTAAAAACTTAGAGTTACGTACTAATGTATTTTGCATAGTAAGGATACAGATTATTGTTGTTTTGTGTGAGTTAATGGTCAGTGTTTGAGATAAAGAGTGTGGTACTAATCTTGAGTGACGTAGGTCAATATTGTCAATAGTAACACAACATTTATTGTTGATTGTGATGTAAGTTAAAGCCTGCTTGGAAATGTATTGTAAATATGAAACTCTTTTTCAGTTTTAAGTATTTCAACCAAATGAAAATATTAACGCTGAAAAGCATATTATTTCAATTTCCTTCGGTACTTTAGTGCCGGTATTTTACCAGAGAGAGGTTTTTAGTTACCTAACACTACTTTTTCACACCAGACAATATAGTCATAAAGTTATTACCTAACAGTCTACATGAAATGCCGCACACCTGTACATTATGACAATTAAGCAATAAACTTAATGACCTCAGCACCTGGCACTTTTCAAAAAGGTAATACACAAGACACTGATTAGTTATCTAACTTTATCCTCACACAAGATCAACAGCCTTTATTGAAACTTGATGACGGTAATTAGGATTGTCAATACACGTGACACATGACAATATATTAACAAATCTGTATTACTAAATATATTATTTCATACTGCAATGTTTATCAACATCATATAGGTTATAAATTATCCACTGTAAGGCTACATAAAATGGTAAATGTTTCTCCGGGGCAGCTTTATGACTTTAATTTTACTTTTTGTTGCTTCTAAAGTGAAACTGTAGCAAGACATTTTAATTTTTCATAAATGTTATAACCAAAACTGTAGTGTCAACATACAAACATAAGCGACGTGCCCACATTTTTGTATGTATCCTTAGAGTAATCAGCACCAAAAGATATATATACCCCAAAACTAGTAATGTAACTAACTACAAACCTGTCACTGTGTACCATTTACAAATTTATCTATCTATCTATCTATATTAGCACCTTATTTCATTATGCTCTCCAACATTTTAAATAACTATTTAGTTCAACTCGATGAACTTTTAAACCCCATATGTAATCAAACACGAAAAATGTAAACAATTGTTGGGGTTTGAATTAATAATTTCTTCGACTAATCTTAAGAGACATAAATTCATACTGCAGATAAAAACTCAACATTCGTCTGCAAAATCATCAACTAAAGTCAACTCCCCAAAAGTTTCATGATTATTTATCCCACCTTACCCTCTTTCGTTCCCTCTTCTCAAAGTATTCCGTTCGTTTTCTCTTCCGATATGGTTGACTGTCATATCTCGCTGGACAGACGGGTAGCGGGCCTATTTTCATCTTTATCTGTTTATTAACTGATGGTACGGCATTTTTGACGAGTCCATTTTGAAATCGTAAAATGATCGGAGCAGATGACAGATCTGTCACTGGGACTCCACTTCGCTCTTTTCTGACTAACAAACAGTGTTCGCGACCATTGGACAGGATCCTTCGGAAACTGATGCAGTTGAATGTCTCCTGATTTCTTATTAGTACAGCTGGCATCAACGCATGAAGAAGACATGTCTCATTCTCAATGAAAACGTAGACGAATGCGACCCATATCTGCATTGATATATACTTGTTTACAAACAAACGCGGAGCGAGTCCTGTCTATTACGTCACATCTGCCGAAGGACAGCTCAGGCCACTCTAGGGACTTTTTTAATTGGGATTATGAGGTGGCAAATTTCTACGCACTTTGAACCGTTATATCTTTTTAATTAAAGGACGCATCGAAACTCTGTTTGGTGTTTTATTTACTTGACTGTATTGTCTTTATGAAAATGAGGATTGAAGTCGGATACAAAACTGGGATATAATATCTTTAAATCATATTACCAGTTATGAATTAAATTCAATCGACTTTGTTTCGAGGAATGAATGTAAAATAAAATGGCACTGTCTGGATTCGAACGCGATCTATCAAGGGCGTTCCTCTCCTCTGTTAGAACGAGTTCGAATCCCGCTAGAGTAATTTTTTCCGAACTTTTATTCTCAGACACACGGTCGAATTTATTTAGAATGAAAGTAGACAAGAGGTTGATAAGTTGAAAATATAATTATTAAATTACAATCATTCATAATTAATAATCTCTCAATATGTTATAAACGGTGTTGACAGGCAATATTTTCTTCAACAGACCACTTAGTTGTATTCTGATGGTCGTGTTCCTCATCACGTGTTGTGTCGTCCTCCTCAACATACTCATTGCACAGTTAAGCGACACCTACCAGAATATACAAGATGATGCACAGCGTGCTCTCGAGCTGAACAGAGCTTGGATCATTTCACGGATTGAACTCAACAGTATCCTTATAATAAAGGTAATGGTCTTTTTAAGACAACCAACACGAAATTGACCATGAAATATCATCTCAATAACAGTGTATCCTTACGAGAGTCATGTTGTTTTGATTTCGGATAAAACCTGACGTTGTTAAATAATAAAGACATTTTTGTTATATAAATGTAAGAAATTATGGACAAATTTGAACCGAAGGTTATAATAAAAGTATTGGAGGTACATACCTCGAAAGATATGGCCAGACAGACAGTATGACCCATGTGTAAGGACCATAGTCGTTCATTTTCATTTTCAATTCCGTATTTTTGAGTGTGCAACCAAGCTGTAATGCAAGGCTCTAAGATTTCACATTGACTTCCCTTCCAAACATTTTGTACTGTTGTACAAATTGTACACCTGAGGGAATAAATACACACCTAAAATAGAATCACTTTCCAAAAGTACCTTCAGAAGCAACACAAATCATGACTCCGTGTAGGGCACGAAAACAAGCCTTTAGCTTCATCCATTGAGCCATTTGGTCGTCCATCCGTCGGGCTAACCTATCTCATTGTTGCTTTCTATCAATCATTGCGGTCAACTGAGCTTTGTTCAGGCCCGAATTTCACGACAAATCTCAGTCCTGGACGTGTCCCTAACCCATAGCTTTAAATATGTGTTACTATCACCCTAGTCAAAGGAAGCAGTCTGCAAAATGGGTTCAGGACCACATGTCATAATTTGTCTATTCCATCTTGTTACAAAGTCCACACCTATAACAGAACGTACCATAGTTATAACCCTGAGTTCAGTCAACTTTACATAAGAGAGCTCTGTACCACTAGCCCATAGCCTTAAATATGAGTTACGATCTCCCTAGTCAACGGAAGCGCTTTGCAAGTGGGTTCAGGACCACCCACATGTCACAATTTTCTATTCCATCTTGTTCACACCTACAACAGAACGTACTATAGTTATAACCCTGAGTTCAGTCAGCTTTATCTAAGGGAGCTGTTGGCAAGTGGGCGCAGGACCATGTTCCACATTCCACATCGTCTTTTTCCCTATATTCCAGAGCCATATACTGCAGAAGTACGTGTCCTCTGAGGAGGTATGTAACCTGGAGGCCCTTCTGGAGAAGTGGTTTATTTAAGGGAGCTCTGTGCAAGTTGGCCCAGGACCATGTGCCACATTTGTCTATTTTCTCTCTATTCCAGAGCCACAGACTGCAGAAGTACGTGCCCTCTGAGGAAGTATCTAATCTGGCGGCTCTACTGGAGAAGTGGGAGTCCCCGCCAATGAGCGATATGAGTAAGAACATCAGGTCCATATGGGATAGTGTTGAGTCCAACAAGCTCAACCTACTCACCATCGAGAACAGACTCGCCAGACAGGACCAGACACTCGCCAGGATGCAGTCAGTACTCACATTACCATTACTTGCTTCGAAATACACGATTTATATATGTGTCAACCTAAGCTTACATCCATACTCGGAAATGACTTTAAGTTTGATTAAGATGTTTTAATGGTTTATTCACGGAAAGCCGAGACATGACACTGCTTGTGTATAACTTCTTCTTTAAGGGGCTTTGTTGAAGCTTGATTGATGAAGAAGAACGAGCTCTTATGGATAGTCAACTTCTTTATTGCACGAATAGTGACGTTTCGGTGTAGATACTAACACCGTTATCACTTGAATACCCACAAGAACTCGTTCTTCTGCTTGTGTATAGTTTGTTAAATGTCTAAATTAAGATTTGATGCCATGCAGACATTAATGGTCAACATAAAGATGTTATAGAGAATAAGTTCTTGTCTCTAGCTTATACTCTTTACTTAGATTTGAATAGGTAAAAGTGGTCCATTGTAAACGACCGTAAAAGTAATATTTTTTCAATCAAAAGCCTGATCAACATGGAGGCCATGACTGAACAACTTATTACAGCATTATTTATCCCTTGAGAAATACGAACAAGCGTTTGTTAATATGCCTTTTGACGTTTTGTATTTTGCAGACAAGTGCTGGATGATATTGCTGCCTGCTGCATGACGTCAAGAGCTACAGAACATATCCAGAAAACTAACCAAGATACAGCAATAAACAGGGTTACCAGAGAAACGAATCAATCATCAGAAAATGAATCAAAAACAAGCAACAACAACAAATCAAGTAAAATATACACTGATATAGAAAACGTCTTAACTGTAAAAAGGGAGCAAGAGACAGCACATATTACTAGTTCAAATATAGATAACAATCAAAACGATGACAATCAGAAACCTGTTGATGAAACATTGATAGGAAAAGATGAATCAAATGACACAGGATGTGAACATGGGATAGAGGAACAGAGGGGTTCAGATCATGAACAATCTGAAGATGATCAGACTTTACCCGAAGGGGATAAATCGGAAAAAAATCATACCTCATCTCAAAGCAGTGACATTCAGATTAAAGAATCTGAGGGTGAACAATCAGAAATCGTTCAAACAAAACCTCAAGAGCAACAGTTTGAAGTTGAAAAGTTGTCAGATAGAGAACGTGCTGTGTGTCATCAACCATCATCTGATTGTAAAGAATCTGAAACTATTCAGACTTTTGAATTATCTGAACGTGAACTTAAAGACAACGAAAAACATAAAGACTTCGATGATAACGAAACTCAAGCATCGAGTACCGAAAAGGACGGTGCCAAATCAATATCATCGCATTTGTGATTTCACTCTTGCATAAGTATTTTAGATCAATGCTATAATACAAATCTTTTAACAATATCGATGCTTTTCTATATAAAACGTTTCCAGTTTTAACAGATTTTTTATTAAGTGATACTCTTGGACGTGACGCAAATGAAATGCATGTTGTTATTTGGGTACTAGTCTTTTAAATAAGATTTGTCGTATACATATGGTCAACGAAATTATGAATCTAACATTCTCTAGTACTTCCAAGTTAAAGAATTATCATTTTCATATTATTGGTTCAACATTTTTCAGAAATGTTTTATAAACATCTTAGTCTTTAACGATTTATGTCAAAGATGTTAAGACATGCTAACGTAAATGATCAAAGGGAAGTCACTCAAATAAATCTCTAGCATTTCCTCTTATATAGAGTTAGCTCCCTTCTCATTGGTAGCTAACATCGGACATTTTTGGATCATGTGTTACTTGTCATAGCATATCATTAAGTTGATGTTATTTTCTCTTGCACAATATCAAATAAAAAATTAGTAATTTCATGTAGATCCAATATATTTTCTAATATCGCTAAGCATTGCTAACCTTTAAGACAAAACATTGGTATACTAGTAACTCATAAGTATTATATTATACAACCACTGTTTGAATCATATTCAAATAAATTCTGTACTATTCACATTTATGCATACGATGTATAGAACGAAGGGATAAATGACCTTGAACATGAAAAGCCATGAAGTTATGGCCCATTGACGGATCCATGAATTTTGAAAAAGATCCCCTTGGATCCCACTATCCCCCTAATTGATTATAATCCGTTTGGCCTTCTGAAATATACTGATATGATATTTCACAATCAACATGACATTTAGAAAATGCTCTAGATTTATAACATAATTTGTTGTCAGTATTAAGAAGATCTGCTTTAAAGCGATTTGATAAATATTTTTGAAGATATTACTTGTTTGTCCTTTTTTATTTAAAAAAAGGTTCATGTTTTGAAAAATATTTTAGATGGTACTCTTTGTATAAAAGTATATTCTTAAATCTAATAGTTCCCCCCAAATATATTTAGAAGTAAGAATTTTAAACTATGAAAATATTCTACACATTATTTAATGAAAATGAAATGCGATTTATGTTGATCGTATGAATAGAATGTCGGCAAGAGATCACACTAATAATTTAGAGTAAAACCAATCTAAAAAGAAAATATAAATCGTTTCAAAAATTTCTGGAAATATCATTATTCACTAATACAATCGTCTTGATTCGAATTTTCAATAATATACATTTTCACTTAGATTTGAAAACTACTATTGCAATAAAAACATTAAAAGATAAAATTTTATCAAAAAATAATATCAAATTGATATGAAGTATAAAATTGTTTGATGAAATTCATATCAAAGTATGAAGGTAAATTAATAGTATTGAAAAATGTGAATAACGACCGAAATTGCCCTTAAATTTTAGCTTAAGATTACAGTTCTATTCGCACGCCAAGCAAGCTGATGTCGTTTATACAAAATCCAGATTTTCGACAAAAACACTTTGGTGACGAAACAACCTAACATCCTCTCGCGACATAAAGTTGACCAAACTGTGTAACAGCTACACAGAGTCGTTAGTAAATTGTAACCACTAACATGTTTCCTTGTTTTAGTAACTTGCTAAGCAAGTTTAATTCGTTAAACAAGTGCTATTTTGTCGTTGAAAGTAATTCAATGTGTTTATAAATTCTAACCTGTAGTTCAAGATATTTAGAACAGTTTCTTAAACCAAATATTTATAATTTGATATAGGAAATTATGATATCCGAAATCGATCTTAGCTTTTTGTGGGGAAACAAATTACATAGTCGGGTTAAACGGTAAAAGGTGATTGCAAAATGGTTGCAATGGATTATTCATGCAGGTGACGTCGACGTTTTGTAAATCTTTTAAACACGTATAAGAAATTTAATTTTAAGCTGACGTGTTACATTGTAAAAACTATTTCTTCATCAAATATATTTTAATTGTAAAACCAAATCATGTGTTCTTCTTAAACGCGCAGACGGTCTTTTTTTTTTATAAATAACGATCTTGAAATTTATCTTTCAACATCTGGTAATAACCATGCAACGGAGTAAATTGATTTTTGACACAATAAGAACTTATTTAATGCGAATGCTTCAAATGATTTAAAATTGCTATTGCTGTTTAATTTCATTTATATCATGCAATCAGTTCTAATAAAAATCATAAAAAATTGTTTTCCCATTTTAATTATTATTGCACTGGATGTAAATGAATTGCTATTGTTTAATTTCTAAAAGCCATTAAATTAACCATTAAATAGCAGGTATACCTTGGTATTAGATCCTAGTTGCAGTAATACACAGAGGGATTTTCATTCAATATCCCTGCATTACTATGACATCAAGCTATACAATATAAACGTATTTCTGCAGTTTAAGCGTTTTCAAATGTGTCAGATGAATTTCTATCATTAATAGGATATAATCAATTTATTTAATTTTTGTGATGCAAATCGAAATTTACTCATTGTGTTAAAAGATACGTACTTCATAGGTTCAAATCTCAACTAAATTGATGTAAAAGATATAAATATGAAATTGTCAACATTCTTTATTCAAAAATACTTAACTAAGGGCAGTTACTGTTTATGATGAGATTAAGAAAGAACAGATTTAAAAAAAACCCAACTTATTTATTTCAAAATGCCTTTAACTTTATAATTGTCCTTCAAAGACTTGATATAATTAGCGTGTTATTCATAGGTTGTAAAAAAACGTCAGTCGAAAATTCCATTCGGTTTCAATTAATAATCTTGTTGCTTTTAATTGGTAATGTAAAATGTAAAGAAGCTTGATGATTCTTTATAAAACCATTCTCCATCTGTTTTAATTTTTAGGGAGAAAAAATTTAATTTTAACACTAGGATTAATAATTGGCCTGTAAACATTGAAATTTATAGCAGCACCTGTTTAAAGTTGAAACAGTCCCTTGTTTATTGTTTACAAATTAATAAAAGTATGTTGTATGTTGTAAACAATGTTATTTGTGACACTATAATGGAATACGTTGTGTCTAATCTGATTATTGAAATTCGTTATGACGCGTTACATAAAATGCAATTTATTCTTTTTAAGAAATCCCAAAACTGTTCATTTTCATCATCATAAATACCTCTTTCTAAAAGTAAAAGAACCGTGATAATTTGTACTGCATCCTATTGATATATTGGAAGGTATCAATACGATGTCTGTCAAAATCAAAATATTTTTCTTCATTTAATTTGTAATGCTGAAAATGACTTTGTTTTATATTTGATAAGGATTACATTCTTTTAAAAGGCGATGTAATCATTTGGCACTTTAGCTTAGGTTACCCCTCGTAATGATTTTTGTTACCATCATTCAAGAGTTGCAAAACGAACGTTACAATCTTTTTTGACGTCTTTAAACAGTCTCAATTTTTTTTATATATTTCAATTCCATTCTTTATCTTTATAATCAATGCCTATTGTAGTAAAAGATGATGTTACAATAAAAAAAAGCAAAACGTGATTTCAACTGATGATTTCAAATCCTAGGAGAACGCCGTCACTTTGGTGTCTATTGCATTTTTATTAAATGATTTTATCATGTTTAAGACACGATCATCCATGCATCACGCTTTTGTTAGATTTTTTATAAATGAAAAACACATTGAAAGTCCTAAGTTCTACACATTTAAATCGTTATATGGATACATTTTTGTAAAGATTCCTTCACACAACGTACCAAATGCAAAGACTGTTCAATGACAGAAAAAAATAATGATAAATGAAATAAATCAAATTACTGAGTGAACAAGATTTACTTGATATCAAAAGAATTACGTCAATTCGTTCCCTTCATTCATTCATAATACACTTAAAATAAGAAGGGTCAGTTTCAATTCAAAGCATCATTAATTTGAAAATGAAATAGCTCTCCTTTGTTACGAGTTAAGACTAGTGTGAATAAACCCATCTGTGCAATGGACATGATGTTTTGTAGATTTCGAGAAAAGGACAATTCTCGAATTTGTGGATTACGGGAACACAATACCAGAAAACCTAAAAAACATTAACATCTGAATTAATTAAGGGGCCAGTAACTGTCCATGTCTTGAAATACCGTGTTTAACTAGCACGCCAGATGTAGCATTTTTTCCGACAAAACATTACACACATAATGATTGTGATATTCAACTCTTTTCCATGTCAATCGTTATAAAAAAATGTGTCAGAAAAAGCCCACCAATCCTTCACCACCACCCTCACCCGCAAAGCCCCCCTTTTCCCTCCTTTCACCCGTCCACATCGTCACCTCGCGAGGACAGTCATTTTCAACGTCCAAATCCTCCAACCCTACCTTTTGTCCCCTACTCTCCAATTTGCCTCATCGTGCGAGATAGTATTTTTCGAACGTGAAGAGGAACACTGGTTCGTAGAGCCTCTCGTGCCTGGGTAAACGTTATTACGGCCTCTTCAGTTTCGAGGTGTTTAACTTCTTCAGAAAAGCCCATGGATTCCGTTCTGTAGAAGGGCTCATTATGCAAGTGCGTGCAATTAGCTGACAGCGTGAATAGGAAGGGCGGGGCGCTCTAAAGACGCTGCTTCACCTGCTCAAATACTTCTCATCGTCCCCACACACCTTGACAATACAGCCCAGCGACAAGATACCCTCCACATCACTGCAACATGTTAGTGGAGAGGTAGATAATGTACAGAATGTGGGGGGTAGAGGAGAAACCCTCGTGAGCTCCTTGTTGCAAATAGACTTTCACAATAGAACATGTAGTTTTCACGAAACTGATAGTTTTGGACATGATGATGTTACCTTTACTCATTTTGATATTCGGAACTATGTAACGTATTCACTGGAGATATGCAGTGGGACTGTGGGTACTTGAGGGTTGGGAGAGATAGTATATTCCTTACGAGTCGTTCATGAGTATTTTATTGGGGTAGGTTTTACAAAATGGTAGTTTTGGACCTGATGATGTTCCATATTCATTTCGATAGCCACAGATCTGTAACGTCACCCTGTAAGTAATGCAGTGTTTGGACGGAGGAATGATACATGTGAGCTGTCTTCATATTGTTTTTTCATATTGACATCAACACGTAATAACGTACTCACTGTAGATATGCATTGTTACTGTGTGTGCTTGAGGGCTGGGGGGATGGTTTATTTGTAACGAGTAGCTCATCACAAGTATTTCAATTGGTAGGGTTTACGAAACGGAAGTTAGTTTTGGACTTGATCATGTTACATTTGTTTATTTCGATGTCTGCAACTTGTTTTCATTTTTTGAAAGTGGAGTGTTTTAGGGGAGGAAGGATACCCATAGCCACATGCTACACATAATGGTCGATGATAGCAAAATCCCTTGGGGATACCTGCTACAAATAATGTTCGTAAGGTAGAAACGATTTTTGTATAACAACTTCTTTAATGTGAAATACACGACATTCGGAGTATATTCTTACTCCTTCACAAGGCGAGATGAAGGACTGAGCATATACTCAGAAACGGCGTGAATTTCACGATAAAGATGTTGTTATAAAAAATTCCTTGCCTTCCTTATGTATATCACTTAAAGGTGCACTTCAAAGACGTAATCGTTTTCGTGTTGATAGCCACAACTATGCAACGTACCCACGTGCTACATGTAGTGTTCATGTTGATAGCCATAACAATGCAACGTACCCACATGCTACAAATAGTGTTCATGTTGATAGCCACAACAATTAACGTACCCACATGCTACATGTAGTGTTCATGTTGATAGCCATAACACTGTATTCATTCACTGTGCTTGAGGATAGTGTATTTGTAGCGAGTAGCTCAAGGATATTTCAATGGGGTAGGTTTGACGAAACGAAAGTATCTAACATGATGATATTAATCCTGTTGATAACCACAATCCTGACACATATTCAATGTACATAGTAAAGGTAGGACGGAGGATATATATATGTACTGCTTGCCACGAATTGACATTTTAGCGATGTAAATTATAATTTGGTCAGAATAGCGTTGGATTTTGTAAAATATTTGTTTATGGTCAATACTCACAGCTTATTTATGGAAGTCAAATGATCTGCCACCTGTAGGACGTTAAGTGAATCTTCTCTGTTGGCCCTGTTGCAAATAATCAATCTAAATCGAGGCTTATTTAACGTATTTCGTAGTTTGCTTATGTTTGCACAATATAAACATCTCAACAAACAAAATAGACTACTCGAACACATATTTTGATAAATATATTAATTTCAATTTTGGTAATAACAATGTTAAAAAGTTAGACTTGTTATCCAGGATTTTGTACAATAATCAATCACTGAAGATAGATGATTATTAGTTTATTAATCATGTAATTTAATTTTTAGATAAATTTCACGACAAGGTAGGACAATGCGAAAATGATGAATAAAAGAGCGAACACTTTCTGTATTTTGTGTATTTGTGCACATCATTTGTTGCATTGATATCTTACGTGTATACTCTGCATTTATCGATTGAACATAAATCTCAAAATTTGAAGGGTAAATGTGTAATACGTTGTCAGTAACATCACAAGTTCTTGTTATGTAATAGTAAAATAGAGATCAAAGGCGATGCATTGCTTAGCTAGCCCGGATATCATGAAACAAATATTATAGATATGATTGTGTATAATTGGCATTTTTCACTATGTGTTTTAACTTAATTTTTGATTGATAGTATTTTTTTGAAAACAACGAATCAAGAGATATTCTTTTCTGGTATTCACTCATTTCAACACCAAATTTTCACATGCTGATTTTTATTTGTTCTATTTAGAGATATCGAAGAGATTTTTGTATCATCAACACTGTCCAACAAAGAATATAAAGCCTGTTTGCAGTCATTCTTGCATATATTAACTTGAAATTGAAAAGAAGGATAAAAAACACAATACATCTTCATCTTCAAATGTATGACATCGGAAGACACCGGAAGTATACATGACTCGTATTGATATGACATGATTAGCCTCATGACATCACATTGTTATAACGTCATAAAGTTGATCCTTTCACATCATTGCAAATCTGATGAGTAAGTATGAGTGAATAAGTTGTTTAGATATCATCATGTCACACATAGAATAATGTAACATGATTTTCGATAACAAATACACTCTGATAACTGAATGATATCAACACGAATTAAAACAATCACATATTGAAACTTTTTATTTTATTATAGCCTATTTATCTTCTTGTTGATTGATACTTTTGATAGAATTAGTTTTTTGGGTGACAGTTTCAATATCAAAATCATGTTTTTATTGGAATTTTCTCCCGTTCATTTAAAACTTTGAAATACTTCTCAAATTTAACTATATATAGTAAATGTCCATGCAACTCTCTAACTGTTTATTTAAAGTTACACGATCCCATTCCTTCTCGTCTCCTATTTTCACATACTCCATTTGACATCATACTATTGTCCCTCGTTTGAGCCATTTAATGATGTAATTTGAATGCATGTTCTTTGCCATTTGGATATTTTATATTCTATGTTTTACGACATAGTTTATTTTTTAACTCATTACGTGAATATCCATTATATAAATATTATCTGTTTCATGGTGTCATCGCTGACGTCATCTGTAGTATCATTTTGATATCATCACCAGTATCATGACTGGTGTTATCACCAGTATCATTACTGGTATCATCACTGGCACATAATTGGTGTCATCACTGGTACCATCACTGGTATCATCACTGGTAACATCACTGGTATCATCGCTGGTACCATCACTGGTAACATCAGTAGTATCATTAAGAGTATCCTCACTGGTGTCATATTGGTGTCTTCATTCATGTCATCACTGGTTTCATCATGATAATATCTAATGCTTGCATTCTTATATCGCGAATATATATCCAAGACAGCAGGTTAAAGTGCACAATTATGATATCATCGCTTATAACACCACTGGTGTCATTAGTGGTGTCATCACTGATGTCATCACTGGTTTTTTCACTCATGACATTTCGGGTGTCATTTCTGATGTCATTTTTGCGTTTTCACTGGTATCAACACCCTGGTGTCATTATTCGTGTCGTCACGGTTGTCATCACCGGTGTCGCTACTGATATGTGTCAATGATTTTATGTTATCAAATACCCTTTCAAATGCCAGGTCTTACTAAGTTTAAACATCTTTGAATTAGTTTTTTCAGAAATATTTTTAGTAATGATAAAACTTTAGAGGTCATACTTGTATATTACACAGCATGAATATTTAGAACTACATCTATGTTCTCACATACCATTACTTGCTTTGTTTCAATTCACATGTGGCAAAAATCAAGAAGATGAAAGGAAAGTTTAACCTTTTTAAAAGTTTAACATCACGCGCTAACGTTCAGCTGATACATGTCTGGTACAACACATACACCCTAATTATTGGTACACTATTCTTATCTTTTCATCTTGACTTCAGATACAGATCGTTACTGATATCATTTCTGTCTTTAATTACTACATTAATCAATCAAAGATGTTATACAGGATGTTTTGATATAATTTATTTAAGAAAAAATACCAGTTCATTTATCAAACGGGTCTTTAATATAATTTAAGTAGACGACTAGCAAATGTGTCATATTGTCCGGGTTACTTTGACACGACTTAAAGGGGGTGGCAGGGGGGTGAGACGAGACAGGGTGAGCGTTACAGGGTGTCCCCCTTGAAATTGGCCTTCATCATATCGTCATCACGGCTGTCAATAACAGCCCTCCCTATGACAAGCTACAAAAGACGAGATTACACACAACTGAAGACTGACAGACTTCTAGGTAGGGCCGCCATTCTCTGGCTAAATCAAATCTCCACTTTATTACTTATTTTTGTGTTTCATTTCAAGTTGAGGAAAAGTCTATTTCATCTTTATATTGGAGACGGGTATAGCCTTACGCGTGCCGATACCTTTATCAAACAATAAAGTGGAGCATTGTAATGTGTTAACTGAAGATAGAGAACTTCAAAGCCGAGGTGAGAGTATGCTTTGATAACGGCGGCGAGGGGTAGTCGTGACTGTCGTCAGTGCACCCCGTATAAAGACTCGGCAAGACAGTTTACAAGCCTTCTCCACCCTTAATAGCCACGTTTCATAGCCAAAATTTTATGTACTGTGCGATTAGAAGTCGGATCAAAAGATCTTGGGACATAAAGGCGAGAAGATGTCTACACCTTAGTCGGGTGAGTCTATAGCCGGGTTAAAATAAGTCCGGATGCGTCACAAGGCAGGTGTCCAGTTACAATTGGCTGCAAACACGTGTGGTCATTGGTCACTTCGGACATATGTCAAGGGTCAATTTACTTCATTTGAGCCACAGACACCTGTTTAATACATATCGGACTGGTCACAGGTCCGGTTTAGTTGGTTGGGATGAAAGTCTGATGTTAATCTAGATTCATTTGGACACAGTTAACAATGTTCAGATCTTCAGATAACGGCTGTAACATTTGGTACAGATATCAGACAGAGCTTCATTATATCAGGAAAAAGAAATTAAATCTCCTGGATGGGTTGTCTTCTAACGAATATCTTTCTGTTAGTGTTAAAATACACATCTCATTATGTAATTAATCTTTCAGAGATTTTGGCCTCTTTAACAAATCAATAAGGTGATCTTAAGTCGCTACGACAAACTTACTGTCATGTTAATAAACTTTCGGAAAGGTAGTTTTAATTTTCTTAAGAAGACCCAGTCAAATTAGGAATTCTATTGGGAAAGGAAATAAATTCTTTGGAATTTTTACACTGTATAACAATTTAAAATAGGCTTGACACCTAACACTTAATTTTGAAACTAATAGTCTAAAAGTCATGTAATATAAGCGATCGCCACCCGTTTATGAAGGAACATTTCTATTAAATGTATATTAAAACATCAAATTATAAGACATCGAGACCTAGAAATCTTATACTAAAGCCTCATGAGATTCGTTATTTGTTGTATGATAGAATTACCGCTTAAACTGTTTGTCCGATTTCTAAAGTCGTGTTGAGTAACAGGAAACATATAATCAATTCCTGAATGCCAGAAAATTCTTTTCTTCAGCAAGCTGTGTTTGTGGTTGTTTAGTCCCATATTACCCCAAGGTGTTAATACACACATGTAAATTAAAACTCAGGAGAAACACTTCATTTTTGATGCACTATTTGTTGTGGAGTGCTAAGGCCGCGGCGGAGGGCGTGTTATCATGATTGTGTCAGTCCGCCATGAAAGAGAACACGGTTCGGTGGGAGCTCGTGAAGTCACGTGACCAACCTGACACCTATCTGGCAAACGATAGCGAGGCTTCACTGTACCGCCAACAAGCGACGAATCAAATACAGAGTGGCAAAATTACACTATAAACGTTCCCGTGCAAACAGGTAACGTTTTAAACGTCAGTCACAGAGTATAATTAGAAGGTCTTAAATCGGTTATAATTCCAAGTACCCCCTAAATCCCAATCCATCAAAAGAAGATAACGATTTATGAGAATTTTACAAGTTTACTAATACCAAACTTTTGAAAACAGACAAATAAACTTCCAAGAACTTTTATGTAATATTCATTGGGGCGCATATTTCATCAAAAGAAAAATATTAATTTTGGCAAAGGAAATCACGTGACATATCCAGGTCTCAAAGTATGATATGTTTTCTTAATCAAAGAAGAGTTTTTTTGAGTATACAGGGCTGTCAAGTGGGATTCCGTTAGACTTATGTTTAAGCCGACAGTCATGCATGTGGCTGACGAGTAGAATTGAAACCTCCATTTATTGAATATGAAAGGGGACCGCATGGCCATTTTTTCCGGTTATTTGAAAGAGGCCGGCTTAGTAAGTTTGAATTGTTCATCACTTATACGATGTCTCCTATTTTCACAGGTCCCTTTGATGTGTCCCCCTCTTTGCCTCCCTGGGAGATTTATTACAGAGCAGCGCCTTTGTCATACACGTCCTTATTGTAAAATATATCGGCTGATAATAACCCTCGCCTTTGACTTGATTTGTAATTAATCGAATTGTTTTATTTTTAACCAATACAATTATGTAAAGGATCTTCCTTTCCAGATAAAAAGTGTTTGTCGTTTGAATTGGCGTTATTGATTTTAAAGATTGCAATAACAGTAGGTGTCATTCCCAATACACGTTGGATCTAAATGGACATAAAGTGTTCACCATGTAACGAGTTTAATTGAGAAAACGCTAATAATGTTTTGATGAACCGAAAAACGTTTCTAATCGTTTGAGTGTATCGAAGCGTTTCTCCCAAATTCGGAATACAGACAATGTTTTTAAGATAAATGATCAGAATATTTTTCATTTAAGCAAACTGCAATGCATTCATCAAAGTAAAATCAACAACTTTTTAAAATGTTTATACAAAATAAAGTAAATTGTTGCAATGAAATCGATTTAGTTGTATTGGACTATGTTCAGAGTGTTATTTGACATTATAATTTCCATAGAGTGTACATTTTTGGATAAGAGCATGTATAACGAATCGATTAATTAATGATGTCAGTCATTGTAAACAATTATAAGAAAAGAAACTTTATAATGATGGTTATTACTTTCATTTTCATATTATTGAGCTTTATTTCTATCTTATTTCTGAAAAGATGCAAGCACCGTAAAATAATGTTCTATATACATGTAGAAGTATGAAACATTACCTCGGAGATAATATACCACAAAAGTTTTCTTCAAAAGATGCTTATTTTACATTCTGTTTTATATGCTTTGTTTTATATTCTTCAGAATGTATTAGATTTCATAACCAATTTTAATACGTTTCTTCGCGAATGGAAATAACTTTTTCCAGGATATATTTCGTACAAAAACAAAATATTTGACTTTGAATGGGCACAATGTATCGCTATCAGAAACTACCTTAAATTTGAATGGTTCTAAAACGTTTAATTAGTGAATATCAATCAAATGACGTATACATGCTGATGACGTCAGAAAGGTATGATTCCTTTATACTGCAAGATTTGATGGCAGTATGTTCGTTCGAAAATGATAATCTTTCGGTAAAATAAAATAGACACATCTCTCGTTGAAAAGGAAACAGAGATCAGGCACCTCTCAGATCTCAAACGAAAGTTCCGCGGCATATTTGCAGTATTTTGGGGTCCCTCAGACATGGTTGATGGCCATTTGTTACGTTTAAAGTAATCAACCATCTCCCGACTAATTGATATCTATGAAAACAAATTTCATCACGTCGGGCCAAACAACAATTCAATCATGCTTGTGAATATTTATGCAGTGCCATAGTCAAACGTTCTGAGAAGATTATGAGTTATTTTTATAATTTTATATCATTTTAGCAAATCCGAATGAAGGTGATTTTAACATGCACGTTGGTACCTTTCATACATGTCTATTACAATTAAAATTTCGTTTAAGGTCATTCCATTCATAATCTGCACTCCATTGAAACATCTAGAACTTCAATTGGTTAAAATTTATCACAAAATGTTTCAAGGTTCGCCTAATTAATTTCCATGTAGTTAACTCACCATGTAAAAGATGTTTGGGTTATCATCATTTACGGTTTAGGAACAGGTAATGTGTCAAATAATTATTTGCATATTATTTTCATATAGCTTTTTGTGTAATAACTAAGTACTAAAATAAATGAAAGGTCACCATTTTATATTCTTTTAGGTACTGCCAAATAATGGCGGATCCCCGAAGGCTGTCCTTTTCTAATGAATGTAATGTACACTTTTCTCTAAGATCACCGCCCAAAATGCCTAAGACTTTTTAATCTTGAGATTATGATAAAGCAGTTCATCCAATGAACCTGTTACAAAAACATTTTCAGAAACCATTAGCAATACACTATGACTTTCAGGTTTGGAATCTACTGTTACTTTTGAAAAAAGCTTCTGATATGTATTTGTATTGGTAGGAACTCTAACTGTGTTGATGAATAAATTTGATTGGAAACAATAGTCAGGTAAAATTCAAACTAAGAAAATATCAGCATAGTTATCGTAAAAGTGAATAAATCCATATATGAATTTCAAAATAGTTTTAATAAATAAGTATATCATCAAATGGCACAGCGAGGTTAAGAAAAAAAATGTTTACTTATTGAAAGTGGACATTTTTTCCAAAGACCAAGTTAGTATCGTTTGTGATGATAATATACGTTACATTCTTTATCAAATAAGATGCCAACATAACGACAGACACTCATCTATCTTGTTAGATATCTTTATACCCTTAGTTCGTTTGAATCTGTAGTATAGTATTGATTACTTTTGAAATGGGATATCATGAAAGGGCTGAATCTTAAACATTTTATTTAGAGTCTATTACCATCAATGTTTATAACGCATCTTAACCATCATTAAACAAATTGAAAGCAAATTATTATGTCACCCTGCGTTATAATTATGACATTCTTAAAGGTTCTATTACCATGTGGTAATTGATATCTCACCAGTACGTTAGTTGTACGGCAACGGTTGAGATGTTTCTGACATAAATTGAAGGTTTCTATGAAACCCGATAAAAACATTGTAGTTCACAAGGTGATTGTATATTTTTTCAAAATATCATTTTTAAAGTCATGTGTACAATTCCCTTTTACGTATGCTGTAAGAGTAAATAAAATAAGATAAGTCAAACAAAAGAAGAGCCACCTTGTCATTGTTTAACACGCTTGGTTATCTCCTGAACGACACATATATAATTTGCGTCAAAATGTCTATGTAATTAATGGGCAAAGAGATCCAGATCACTTTGTGTAATAATCACTTTATATCATCATTCTCGTGTACACTGCTGAAATATAAATTGGCATACCAAGTCCTTTGATGTTAAATTTCATGCATCGTTACATGTATATTCTGATTTCGAAAGACGTTCAGACCACCCCTAATACTATTTGCTATCATTTTCCCATGATATATTATAACATTTAAGGTAATGATACGATTGAAGTGAAGAGCAATTTCATTCTAAGACGTGAAGATTGCAATCACAATGCTGTAACACATTAAAGACGTTACTAAGACGTTTAAGAAAATGAAATGATATGCGCTTTGCGCTTTTTATATCTAGGACATGAAATGAACATCAAAATAATGCTATGGTTGCATGGAACATTTATAAAGAAATATTAGGATTCAAAGTTTTGTTTTAAATTAGGACTTACTTCGATTCAACTTTAAGTTCAATACTATCGACAATAAGTTATAACGAAACGCAATATATATTTCTTAACAAGTGTTGTCATGCATCAACAAGCACAATGATATTTATATATCAAGACAGGGGCGGATATACATGTAACTTTTTGAGCAAGGAGGGATGCACATTTCAAATGTATTACTACTGTTTTAGTTGAAGAGGATGATTTTGAGTTGGGGTGAGGATGCAGGTATTAATATGGGTTTATAAACTGCCATCTAAATATGACTACTTTTTTTTTACCTAAATATGCAAATGGGGGAGGAGGTCTTGGTGTGACCGGTTGGGGGGATGGTTATGATCCGTATTTTTTAAAATTTCTTGAAACTAATTATACTTACGCTGATTAGGGGAATAGGGACTGGATGTTATATACTGTGATACTGTATATTGATTCTTATTACGGCAAATGGAAAAAAATCCTATCTTAAATTTATTATATATAAGTTTTTAAAATTGCTTGATTGTTAACTCAGCCGCTGTGGGCCTGCGGCATGTTAGTAGATGTTCGGTGCAATGGTGTCTCAAGTACACGGGTTTGAGACGGCATTTGCATGTTCCTAAATCATTGGCAGATTAAAATTTGAAAATAGAGGCTTTTTTAAACGTAATGGTGACTAAATACTTTGACTTTAACTGAAACCCAATAATCTTATCTTATGTGTGATGGATAATATCAAGATAATTTCCCCGGGTTAGAGGACATTATCAGGATAACTCCCCAAGGTAGAGGGACATTAAGATGATTAAGATAAGTGCCTGGGGATGCTTGATTGATTCAGAAATTCCAAAAATAGTGTCCCGCAAGAACAATAGAATGGCGATACCGAAGGTCTATGGTATAAGGTACACGATTGTTTTGTAACACACTTCTACTGTGAGCATATCGAATACATTACACGAAATACATATCTACAAGTCCAAAGTTCAAAGTATACCTACTCGAATCACACAATTCCTTACAATTATGTGTCAAAGAGTCTTCAGTGGTCGGTTCCTACTTTAACACCTGGGTGAGTTATGGTATATCATCAAAGATTTCCTCACCTGCCACGTGTTTTGGTACTCAGTAGATGTAAATACCACTTAGCGAAACGAAAACAAGGATTCTTCAAGCCTCTCGAAGCAAGAGAAACAAGGGTTCTCGAGCACTCTCCAAGTGGATGAGTGGATTTCTGCTAGCTTGAGGACCTTCTCGAGGAGAGCCAGTAGCTACATGAAAGAAGATAGGTATATCGAAGTCAGCAGGTACATACACATACCTGGTCGAGTGGTGATCGATAATTGATTGAAAGGAATGGCTGAAACCTTGGTGTTGACACTGCCTGATTCAAACCTACTGCTTCTATTGGCCGTTTTATGGGAACGTTGTAACTGTGTCTGCGCTGTCTACTGACTATGCTGACCATTATTTAAAATTTGGAAGTCGAACTGTAATGTTTTATGTCTTGTTTAAGCGAACCGAAGGGATGACTAAAACTCGGTAATGGAATTCTTTACCTCAGGCATACTGCTTCTGCTTGCAGTGAATCGAAGTCCAACGGTTCATTTACATGTAAACTACATTTGGCCTATGAAGAACCAACAACCCGCATGTTATCTTTGTCTTCCAAAGATAATTTTTCAAAATAACATTTGTCAGGTTTTCAATCCAAATTTCAATTTCAAAAACATGCCTGACACCTTGTTTTGAAAAAATACTGAACCTAGTTACAGTTAATACTTCCTTATCAAATAATACAATTGGTAAAATATAAAACATTTGTTTCTAAATATCAAGCTAATATCAGACAATGATAAATTTTCCAAAATTCGTTGTAGTTTGCAACTGTAATCACTATTGAATTTGATCCATGAAGCTTACTTTGATTAATTTCATTTCATTTCTCTCCTTAGCTGTTTAACAAAATATATATACAAATACTCAGGTCAACGAATGAATAAATAGAAGAATGACCTTTGAGACTGACAGGTGTGCAAATAGGGAGATATTTGCATCTACCTGGGGTCATCTAAGTTGACCTTTGAGAGGGTACGGGGTAAGACTAAGAAAGACATAAGCGCACAAATCCCCCACCCACCCCACAACGCGTGTTAAATGTACGTGACTCCTATACAGAGAGGTAGTGAGGCAAGAGAAGGGGGGGGGGGGGGGAAGCTTCTATGCAAGTATACGCCGTCACACGACATCTAGCGTCAGAGACCAAGAATGCCAAGAATTTTGGCTATTCAGAGGAGACTGAGAGTTGTCAGTCGTAGTCTTTGTCAGCTATTAATACCGTAGTTCTTATATCAAACAAAGAACCTTACGATAAAGTTATTGATGCCATTTGATACGGATTTACAACTATATCATTGTAGTGTTTTACTGTTGCATCACACTTTAGATGGGGTTTCGAAAAGGAAACCCTATCCCATTCGCTGAATATTAACTAGAAACCGATAACGTCTTATGTAATAGTCAAATCAATTTGGGTTTTTGTTTCGTAGTAAAGTATCGGACCCAAACATTTATGCTCGAAGAAAAGTTTATCAAACTAAACAAATAGAATTGCAAACCTCTGAAAGATTAGATGACTTACTGACTTCAAAGTAGCTGCGGTATGAAAAGTCGGTAATCAGAGACGGGTTGCATTTCTTTCCTTTCTAGGATAATTTATATAATAAATATCCAATCTATCTTTCATTGTTTGGGCCGATGCTTTTGTGGGATAGTGCGAGTGTTTTCAGCGACTTTTGAAATGCTTCAATCAATGTTAATCCAATTTTGAATATATATAAAAAATTAGAATGATACAAAAATTTCTTTTTAACAAAATACCACACTTACCATAACTCGGTTGTGGGACAAAATGTAACCCCTGGAGCCTAGAAAAGTCCATACAGTATATAACGGGATCGAAGACTTCTGACGAGTTTGCTGTTAAATCTGCTATGAATAACTTTAAAAATCCCTCAAGAGCATTAAGTTTGAAAATGCAGGATATAAAGGAATGGGTGTTTGTAAAAGGAAATTAACTATGACGGTAGACAAACACCTGGTATTAACACGGTATCATGTGAGCGATTTAGCTATTGTTAAGCTCCGCTTGGGCAATATTTCAGCCATTAGCGGCGTGTAGCGGTGTTGACCTAAGCAAGGGGGCACATATGATGTTCCTCTACATGAATTGTGGTACTCATTTAAGATGCTATGGTATTTTGGTAACACTGACAATATTGCTGTCACCATGCGAGCTTCCAAGAAGTTGCAAATATCACTGAATTGATACGGATTTACGACTAATGACATTGGCTCCATTATCTTAATATCAGGAACTACGGTATTAGGTTGCTGTAACCAGGCGACGCAGCCACGCTGCATTGTAACGCTGGTCGCTCTTCTCCAGGTGTTAGGAACATGAAAGAGCCGCCAACACAATATCATTGCTTAACTTTCACGATTTACCCTGCACTGTTGTAACTGAATAAGTACTATGTTCGGAGGTGTTGGATCTGGCGGCGTCACGAATTGTTCCTCAAATACAGTAATCTAAGAAAGTAAATATACTTGTTTTCATCGTGTGGTTAAAGCTCTTCACCTGTTTGATTCCCGAAGTGCGCAGTTCGATATCTAAGCCAAATGGTAACTACAACTCTTTGCAGGTATATTCTGTTGTAGCCCACTTACAAATACCAATACTCGATATCACGATTTGCTTGTTTGCGTAGTATGCGTTTGTGTTTATCACAGAATGCATATTGACGTAGAAATGCATATTTTACCTTATACGAGCATCATAGCCGTATACATCCGAAATGAGTTGCTGTTGAAAGAGACTCAGTTTAAAAACTTCAGATTGACGATTCAATACTTATTTCTCTGTGATTTTGCTTCGACCATTAATTTCCTTCAATATATCTTCAAAGGTTAAATAAGCCATTCATCGGTTTAAACAATCCGTATTTCCTCTGAGTAAAATAACAAAGAAAATCTACTCAGTGAAATAACTCATATGACGTCATTCGTGACGTAAAAAACAATTGAATGACGTCATGAGCGAAGCGGTCTTGCTACACGTTTCATTCAATTAAGTTCATCTACAATGTTTTTGGAATATGATGAATAGAATACTTGACATTTCCCGTAAAATTCTCGTATATCTCATTTCGTGAAGTAGAACATGACATGTGTACAATCATGGATGCGTCATTTGTGAAAAGATACTGCACTCGATGAAATATACATGATAGTCTACGATAAATGTCAAATATGCTTCATTTTTTTTATTGATGATGTCAATCAAAACTCAAAATGCAGTTTTTAATATCCCAACTATTTTTCAAATCAAAGATTTCTTACTTCTACTACATTGTCGTGCAGGAGATTTACATGAGACTAACAAATTTCATTATTCGACCTTTTGATGGTGTTTACCATGGTACCTCATTTATAGAAAATGTTATGCGTGAAATGTTGCATTTGACCTCTGTTGTAATACGAGCTATTCTCGGGCCTCCGGCAGGTTCCCCTAGAGGCAAAAACCTGCAACATGAATTACCTTGCAATATTTCAGACAAAGTAATAACCGCACGCACAAATAACTTATTTATTGACATCAAGGCCTATGCAGTGATGCTGTCGCTAAAGAAGGTGACTTTGTTCTTTGAATAAAGATTCAAAGTGTAAATTCGAATAAAGTGCAGTTTTCCCGGAAATAAGTGAGGTTTCTCAAGTGATCACTTATGAAAGGGCATGGCAGATCGATCAAATGTGGCGCCTACATTTCTAGACCGAGAAACGCTCGTATTAGGCCAGAGGTTGTATGAGAATTCATGACGGAACTACATCTGTGTGGAGGGAATGGTGCACATGAAGATCTTGTAGAATATTTTATTCTTTAGTTAAGTAGTTTATTCGTGACAACTTCAATGTAAACTAGTTTTGAACAAAGGCAATAATCGATGACCTATCACTGTTTCACTATGATTGATTTCGACTATTGATAAATATATCATATTTGAAAAGAGCTATCAATAATGTTTTTATTTTTAGCAGTGTAGAAACATTCATACACAAAAGAAAATACTCCATAAAAATATAGCAATTTTATACAGCAATAAGATTTGTAATTGAATATAATGGCGTAACTATAACATTTTATACACTATTGATCGTAATTTGATTTTGAATTAAAGATTGGAAATTGATTGAGATTTAAGTATAGATATTTTACAGAATTGTGTCAGTTTGAGCCTGAAGCTGTGCAGTCCCCCAGTGCCAAATTCAGAATTACCAAAAGACAGGCAGATCAAAACGATACAATATATGGTTCATTAATTATGGGTAAATAGAGCCCATCGATCGATGATAGTCATATGGTCTAGAGAACAGGGAAAGGTAGAAACTTCTATTAATAGATATTCAATGTTTGGTAAAAAAACGAAAGGTAAAGGTACACTTATGCACCTAGAAGTAATTTGAAATACAAAGAAGGAAAACAAGCACATTATGTAAGTTTAATGAAATTAAAGATTTGGTACCATTTTCATTTTCTTCTTGCGATACTTGATCTGGGTTATAGGAAATATCATGATTTATATCATATAAGAGGCTAAATAGATAAATAAATGAAATAATAGATATAAATAAATAATCTCTTCAATAAATTTCTAATAACATATCACATACAGAAAGGATAAGTGGAAGAAAAAATCATTTTGCTATTTGAAAGGAGCAAAATAATATTCCTGTGATTGATGTCACCCACAATTAGCAATCTACAGAAGTTATTTGAAATCTATTCATCACTGCATTTTGACATCTGATAAATTCAACATTTCATCAGCACGTTTATATCATGACTGCTAAACAAACGAATTGATATCCACGCAGTGCCACTCATGTATCTGTCTGTCTGTGTGTCTCTCTGTATCTTGAACGCTGAATGTGAATCAAGCATGTGGGTCTATCAAATCATCTGTAAATATCCACCCACATTATATTGTAGTTCGTGAACTGAATTTTTCATGAATGAATCATATTCCAATCGCATAATGGAATGGTTCATGTCTGGGTTTGTTGTCAATAAACTATCTGTGTCATTAGTTAGGAGTGAAATTATTGTAGGTGAGTGGAACAATTCCAACCTTTCAGAGCCAACATCCGGAATCTAACCCGCTTGAAGCGGGCGATGAGCAGACACTCTTATAAACAAAATTATCAGACATTTCCGTTTCTAACTTTTGTGTATATTCATTTGTACAATAGTGCCAAAGAGAACTTTTTGATTAAAACACGTTTATCTTTAATAAGATCTCGACCGATGGATAAGAAACCCTTCGATTCTGATAAGCATAGGAAACATCTTGTTTTCAAAACATTTTCATTATCGGTTTTACTGTTATGTTTCAGTTAGCTTCTGTGAACGATTTCTGCAAGGTATAACTGGAGAAAAATGTAAATGTCCCAGACATTTTGTTTTAATGTTTTTACATTTTCGATTAGAGATACATAAGCTATCTGATGTCGAAGGTTACTAGTGCCGAGATCTTTTTCATTCGAAACTAAAGTACATTCAGTATCTAAAAAATAGATATTAGATATTTATGTAAGAGAAGAGCCTCGGAAAAATTGGAGTTTTCACATCTAGACAAGCTCTTTAAGAAGTTACATTCAGGAACAACAGTCTTTGGTTTATTATTATATCATATTAGAGGCTAAATAGATAAATAAATAAGATAATATATATAAATAAATAATCTCTTTGATAAATTTCTAATAACATATTACATACAGAATGGATAATTGGTTTAGAATATTGTTACTAACAATTATAAACACGTCATTCGGAAACATTTTCATATGATTTTTGTATTTTCTTGTGATAAGGTTCCCTTTTCTTGTTTAAAAAAAGATCTTTCACATCACCATGCTTTCATCCCTTAGAAAAACTATATCTCAATCATTTACCTTCTAATGTTTAAAAAAAACATCCTGTTTTAAAACCTTGTAAATTTTTATAGAGAACCGGAGGTATTCTCAATGCCAACTATTTCGTAAAGAACAAAAATGGTATCTATTATCTTATGCCACTGTTATGCTATTTAAATGTTTTGCTCTAAAAATGTCGTGTCAAAACTGTATTTGTTCCTGCTTTTGTTGCGAGTGTCAGAAGAGATTCTCATGCTAATCAGATCGACTGGTCACTCAGCTGACATTTGAACTCTGACCTGGTCACTTTGGCCTTGGTCTGAACACCCAGGTGTAAATGAGAGATTTGTATAGTGTCTATTAACATGTGTAATATACGCCACAGGTAAGCTGGTTACCTGAGCTTTCTCACCTGTCCACTAGGTGGCGTTAGACGAGCCATCACCCCCCGGCTACAACTAGGATGTATGTGTGAAGTAGTGGCAACATTTAGAAGAAATTTGGATAGGTACAGACGGAATGTATACACTCCATATGGTGCCCATTGTTCTTAAGCTGTTACTAAGACAGAAACTCCTTGCGTAATAATGCATTTGGTTATCTACCGGTTCGGTATACCTGTGAGAAAGTTCGAGTCTTCTTATTTTATGAAAAATACTTGACAATTTTATCATGGTGAAGAAATCACTCATCGTTTTAACAATGCATTTTGTTTATCTACAACTTTGGTATATATAAGATTTTACTAAGGCAGAAACTCCTTGTGAAATTTTGTTATCGACTGGTTTGGTATAGCTGTGAGAAAGGAGGGTCCTTTAAAATGCATTTTGAAAATGCTCAACATTGTTTCAATGAGAGACAAAGCACTCATAGTTCTTTATAATACTTTTTGGTTATCTACTGGTTTGGTATAACTGTGAAAAAGAACCGGGCCTCTTGTATTATATCATAAGAAAGAAACAACTCATCGTGATTTCCGAATTTTATGTTCTAGTTTCGTTATATTTTGAGACACTACGACAGAGTAACCGTTTTTAGTATTGCATTTTAGTTAGGTGATTTTGTGATACAGCATATATGAAATAAGTTTTAATAATTCATATTAATTAATAATCACCAATGAAAATGTCTGTAAAACATTGTATTTCAGTAAAATTTCAGTTCTTCGGATTTAAGAAAATATTATATTTATGCAAATAATAACAATTTTGAATTTACATTTTACTTTTTACATTCAATTTTGTGTTTGAATATATTATGGTCGTTCATATACTTTGTTTGATTTTGAGATAAATAACGAACCTTGGAACATAATTAATTTAGTATCAAATAGGGTTAATGTCATTTATGAATATTACAGAGTGTCATTGGATAATCAATTTTGGTAAATGCGCCTTTTAAAATATTTAATCGAAATGCAGGTGGATTTTATGAAATAATTAACTTTGCTTCCAGATGTTCCAGGGTTTCCTACATAATATCGTTAATAATTCACAGGCGTGTTTAACTGTGAGATCGGAATTATAATTTATGTTTTATCCATTCAGTTATTCCCCGAGTTAGGACGCGTCAGAGCTAATTTCACCGCTGTTCATTTTGTCGAAAATAGCATTGATTAATAGGGGCGTGACATTTTTATTATTTCAGTGAAATATTGAGAGCACCCGAACACTAGTTCTTGTCCGACTACGTGAGTTTGCGTGACTTTGTGTTTGAAAGGGTAACACGGCCTCACTCGGGGCACTCAAAACATTTATTGATTCAATCTGTAATAAAGGTATGTTTTCATTTTTGTTAAAAAAATACGAAACGAAAAATAGATGATTATTCATATATGTAGTTGCTATGGTAACGACGGAAATTAGAAGTCGGGTGGAAGGGTTGTATAATACTGGTGTCATAACAAACAAGAGGGAAATGTCACAAAGGTTATTGAACGTGGTTTTCAGTAATGGAGGGGTTTGCACGGGACGTGATGTTTTAGAACAATTCTTAATGTCTATGGAGCAGCCAGCATCTGAAAGCAATGTTGCAGTCATTTTGATGGTGGAAAATATGTAAAATTATCTAAAGACGATTTTCTTTTTTATTCATCACTTTGTGTTCTTTTCATCAAAGTAAAATTTATCCAATCTTGCTAATGACCATTCTATCGATAAAAAATATTTTTCTTTGATTTTAAAAAATTTGTTTTATTTTTTCTTTTGAAAGCAATATACTTCTGCAATCTAGTGAATTTTTTACTGAGAAAAAATAGTTTGCTTTGATTTTTTTGGTATTTTGGTATCCAGTTCCTTGAAAAAATCATGTTTATGATATGAATGTAATTTTTTTCAAAAGTAGCAATGGACAAAGCAGTTTATAGACTTATCCATGATTTTCAATAGTTTTAAATGATAATATTATTCAAAATATGGGATTTATATCACAGGAAAAGAGGAAGCATCGCATAATTATACAGGTATCGGCAATTCGTCTATTAAGATTTGTACTTTTTATATTAACTTTTAACAGTGAAACATTATGTCTATACTTTATATTTGTGAACACTAACAAAAAATGTGTTTTATCTTGAATGTGCAAAGGTGATTTTTCATCGAAAATTATCATTAAAAATTCTCTTTCCATTGAGTTTGCTTTTGCAACACACATGAAAAGAAAATTAGAATGTTACATTACAAAAATGATTCACATAGTTTAAAAGTTGAGCTTGGTTCAAATTGTCAATTTTTTATGGTTTATGTTAATTTCTTAGAATGCAAGCAACAGTTATAATAAAATGTTAAAAGTAAATTGACAGATAGTTAAGTCAATATTCTCTCTTAACAAAAGATATATAACATATGAATTTTCTTATATAAGAAAGTTCTAATTGGCATCACCCCAATGTTAAGTATGAGATATTCTCTAAAAGGATAGTGAATGTTAATTATTTTCAAGGTATTCAAGGTACAATTCTGAGTTTATGAATAACTACGAATACCCATATTGTCAATAAATACCACCATTATGTTAGCATAATAGATTTCATCGGGACTAACATTTACACCGTCAATTCGAACTTCCTTTAATCATCTGAATAAGGCGTGCTGTCTATAGTGTGTTGTATTATGATTATGTATATAATTTGTGATATCAGAATCATAATTCACAGCATTTGCATTGACTGATAAATTAAGCTTTATTCAATATAAAGAATATCTTAGATATTACAGAATTTCAGAATAAGTACTGTTTAGCTTATAGACAAATCAACATTGTGCATTTATAAAACTAAACATGACATTTATTTGGGTTAGTTAGAAGAACGTTTTTAATGAAAATCAGACTTCATACAGTCTTCTAAAAGTGCTATTTCAAAACAATAATATTATTTCTAAAAAGAAAAAAGCCATATTAAATTCAATCACCTAATTGGTTAAATCGAAATCGTCATTTTAAGAATGTTTTCCATGCATGAATTTCAACCATACTTACCGTTTATAATCCCCTGGTTTGTGTATCAAATTTCAACGACTTTGAGTTGTAAAATGTAATCATTTTGATTCCTTATTCTAGTAATTAAACATAAACAACTGTCACAAATCAGAAAAACTAATTGATGATCTTCAAAACAAAACCTATTTGGAAACATTCATTTCAATGCCATAGAATAAAAATCCTGAACCTTTAGCTTTCGTTCATCCAAACAAGTCTCCCAGTGAGATGCAAAAAAATTATTATGTCGTTTTGCATGCCTGGGTGGAAGAAAATATTTAAACCATTTGACCTGTAAATGTATGAACACTATCAAAATTATTTAATCACATAATTGCTTAAACACATAGATAAATTATGATGTGGTAAATAATTATGAGTAATCCTTACAAACAATTCTCAACATTTCAAAATATTCAAACAAAACCTAATTTCCAAACATTCATTTCAATGCACAGAAAAGCACCAAAACCTTCAAATTATTCGTTCCATCGAACCCTTCATTTTTATCAAATCAAAAAAAGTGATTTGCTCGTTTTTCCAGGCATTAGTAGGATAAGGACAATCACTGCTTGATCCAAGCCCTATTTTTGATGTTTAGTTTTTCTACGTGCCTCTGCTCCCGGTGTTGACACCCTTGGGACTGTCCTTGTTACATAATTGCACAGCTGCGAGAGTGTAGAGCTAATACGGCCCGGGAATGAGAGAGAACGGGAACAAGCTAGTTTTATTTGTTAATTTTTCGGAAATTAACAGATCGTGGTCTCTCCAGAATGGAGTTTTGTTTCAGTGAGCTGTAGAGAAGTATATAGTGTCATTTAAAATATATGAATTTTGATAAAGAAGGAAGAGCTTATTTATTTCTAAAAAATTAACATAAAAAGGTATTTTGTAGTCATTTGTCTGAAAGAACTGTATCAATAATTATGTATATATAGATTAATTGAAAGAATTTACTTGTAATCAAAAAAGGAAATGATTATTTGATTTTTTAGAAATACGCTGTATATGTATTCGTCTTTCAGAACTTGTTTTAAAATATGTTGTGATGTTGATAGGGTCAGAGCAAATATATGCATATGAAGATAGATTTCACATTTATGTTGTTTTTCGTGAATATGTAGGGAATCAGCTGTTGGTCTCTATAGGGGTCATTCTTCAAAGTGATGTTCTGAAACGCTTGTACACTGATCGATTCCAAGTAGATGAATGATCATGAAAAGAAAAAACGTTCATTTCATATTGTAAATATTTAGAGGCAATAACCTGTTTTGGAAATTCCTTCGAAGGACTTCTTTCAGTAAAATAAACATTTTCAGTGATTTGCGTTGTATTGTTTCATTGGTCATATATGAATAATAGCTGAAAACAAGCTTGAGTTTGGGTGAATATTTTTTGAATAATTTGCTTTCGGTTTTTAGCTTTTTGAGTTGTATCTGAATCTTTCAGAAAGGTGACAGTGTCATTTCTCTACATAAATTCATTGAACATGAAATCGTAATAAGAATATTCAAAGCCAAAATATGGGAGTAAAGCAATTTATGGCTTTTCGAGCAAGAAGATGTGGCAGGTATTCAAAACACTTTTAGTGAAATTGTTATCCCGATAATCATATGATATTGAAAATAGTAGACAAGTGTTTGATATGTATTTCAGAAATTAAATGCTCTGAGTCAAGATTCAAAAAGTAACAGTAAAACAGCTATGGATTGATTCATTGAAAATGTAAAGAATATCAGGTAAGAAAGAGCACCATGTCAAAATAACATAACGGACAATCTTTTAATATTTTTGATATTAGGAATTGCTGATGCAGCTCGTTTAGAGAAATGGAGATCTTTCATGACTAAGTGGAATCATTTGAAGAAATTCTTACAACTGCTGAAATCTAAGTTTGCTTGAGCTTGTAAAAGATATATATTTTTTTCTACAGAGTTTATACTCACATTTTTCAAACGAAATATGAATTCCCATTTAAATTTATTTAGGTTTTAATCCACAGGCGTTTATCTTAGATGTGTATCTAATAAAGGTTGGTGTCAGTTTTATTAATCAGGATTTCGTTATATATTACTGACAGTTACGAAGTTTCTTTTGAGTCAGTTTGATCAATTGAGCATTTGAATATGCAAGTAATTCTTGAATTGAAATTTGAATTGTAATTCTTAGAACTGTCACTACATTAAATTGAAAGGTCGATCTACTTTTTTCATAAACTAAGGGTGATGGATTTTTATGGTTATCAATTTATTATTTTTAAAACTTTTGTTTCATTGATACTGCCTTTGTAGGGAAATACAAATGTTCATTAACTGAACTCTATGCATGTAAAAAAAAGACATTTTAAATTTTGATTTTGTAAAGTTAAATGAATTTCGGTTAAGGATATATTTGAAAGATTTATAACCAAGATCTATGTCCAAGCTAGGTAAGGAAAGCCTTACACCCTACTTAAATTTCTTTAAAATGAAAACTAGAAGTTAAATGCAAATGGTGTCTATTTTTTAAATAATATGAACCTTCTATTGCAACCCTTTATTTAATGTTGTACAATCGTGAAAAAGTAAATAAACAACACACAGTGAAACAACAGCCTTGTAGTGAACACAGTCGACATAGATGAGTTAGCCTCACCTAGTGTATGTCTAAAAGCATTCCACGGTTAGAACTGTACTTGCCCTTAGGCTGGAAATATCTCACCCGATTTAATGGAGTACAAATAATTACAAGCTAGATGGTTACGAAATGACTTGACGACTGTTTTATGTTCCCGAAATTGCTAAAATGTGTTATGATTAGTTCAAATTCGTTTTGGTAATATGGTTTACTCTCGTATGTTGTGTGAGCAGAGCGTGAGTCAAGAAGAGGCTGTAGATTTGCATCTTTCAGTCTAATAAAGATGACAGGGTATCATTTCTGTACCTCACGACCTGTGAACTTAGGTAAATATTCATATCCAGGAGTTAAAAGACCCTATCTAATTTCTTTGAGGAAGGCTACTACAAAAGTAACAGTATCATCCCGGAATAACAAACAGACCACACACCCCGTCTACCCATAGTCACAGGACCATCCACCCACCCGCTCCGCCCATCCACCCCTCAGAAGGCTCTACCCGGCTCATGTCTCGTCTTCAATTCCACCCCGCTTAACCCCATCCCCGGTCAACTTGCTGTAAATTTCAGAAGGCGAGTAATTAGAAGCTTGAGCTCCGTGCCTCTACACTGATCTAGCTCCAAGCCTCTATACAGAGCTGGCTCCGAGCCTCGCCTAGCTCCGAGGGTGTAGGTGTGTGTATTCATACTCCACGTAGACTAGCACCTCACTGAGAGGACAGTGGCTAGGGTAAATATGTAATCTAGCATGGTGAATAGGCTTCTACACTTAGATAAACAGGACGAGAAGCACGCCCGGGTAGCCCACTGTGATTTTACCCGTTGCTTCTATGGATATTCTGCTTTTCCACAATAGAATGGAAACAATTGGAGTGTTTGCTAACATGGCTGTCAACCTGATACAAAAGATGAACAAATATGTCATTGGATGTTTTTATTTCGTTGTATCTAAATATAAATCATTCGACAAGTCCAACATATATACAATCTATAGACATTTATGATAATAATAAAATAAGGCACAGTTAATCTTTGGAATGAGTCTGAAAATGAGACTGGCGATGATAAAGCCAACATGGCCATGACTAGTCTAGAGTTTATTATTAAATAGAAATGTGTGGAATGACAGGCTCTTGTCGACTTAACATTTGGTCGATGTAAAAGTTAGTATGCTGGTGATTTTAGCCTCTAGCCAGTCCTGTCCACGGGCTGTGAGGTGAGGGGTCTATCCATGGCTAATTACTGGCTCCAGCAATGCGGCAGTGTGTAGGGCGCTACTCGCTGTTTGCCTGAGGCCTGTCTCCCCTTGTCCTACTCGAGTATCAACACTGCAGCCGTAACGATATGTTTGTTCAGAACACCTGTACAAATGGCGGGTTTGACCGGCGCTCCGAAGCATAGTGCGATCTCAACACCAATCACTTTGTCTATTGCACCGCGGGCTTCTCTAGGAATGTGGGCTAGCTAGAAGTGTTGTAGAGGTCCCACTGAGTGCCAGTGTTAGGAACCTCTCTCCAACCCCTCACATTTACACAACAAGTATCCATTAGACACAATATGGTCCTCTAACAATCTCAGGTTAGGTTAGGGTAAAGCACATCACTCCAACACAACTCTCATTCTGGTTTATGGATGATGTGGTGGATTGTCTATAAGTTACGGGAGTCAGACGATGTGAATGTTCTTAAGACAACTCGGGCAGACGACAAGATGGGTTCTTTCGTTTAGATTGATCAGATTGCATGATAATGTCCTTCAACCAAAACAGTGCACAAATGTTCTTCAAGTAAACTGATGTCATGTGATTAGATCCACTACTCTGCTGGCACCATTCGCACTATTCACTGATTCAACTCAAGTAGAGTTTGGACGTCTCGAGTCGCCTAATGGCTCCAGGCCTGTCAGAAGATGGCCTCTGGCAAGATGATGAGAGGAAGAAAGGCCGGGCCGGGGTTGAACATACACTATATCACAGTGAAGTTGAGGAGCTAGAGACTCGGTCATAATGGTGGAGGGGTGAGGGGACTCCAGTTGGATCGGGCGTTGTTGTCTCTGGAGGTGTAGGAGGGGATTTCACACGGGTGCTCGAACGGGGGTTGGGAGGCGACTGTGGTGGCTGTTGGGGGTACTGACGAGATGCTAGTGACGGGTGTTGAGGAGCCTGGGATGGAGTAAGGGGCCGTTGTCCTCAGGTAGGGCATGGAGCAGTTCTGGTTGGGTGATAGGTTGCCGACTGCCGAGCTCATCCACATTCCGTATTGTCCCTGGGGTGCGGCGCTCTGGCCCGTGAGCATCCCGTGTCCCCCTGCTGCAGACATGTGGGCCCAGTTCTCAGTCAGGTTCAGCATTGGTAGGTTGCTGCTCACGTCTCGACTGAAGTTACCTGAAGAAAGAGGATAATAATTAGGGTAAAGGGTAACACGAGGGAAAGAGGATAACCAGAAGGTTATAATGTTAAACATGGAATGGTTTTAAATAACAAAACATTGGGTAGTATTGAATGTAAGATAATGCATATCTAATATAAATTTGGCATAAGTGAGATAATGTTTCTTTCAAAGTAATGAATGAAAGAAAGTTCAATATATCGAAAATATGAACAATAAATGAAAAAGCTTATGTTACATAATTTTTAGCTTGATGTTTATTGTACGACAGCCTGGAATGAGGAACCTGAATTACGTAGACTTTTCTTGTGATTCTAAGTTAGCTAAGGTCCATTTTATGTTGTGTTGCAATAATCAGAATTAAGTTTAACCCGAGTATTTGCCTGTACCATGATAAGCAAAATTGACTGCGCATTAAATTCTATGATCAACTTTAGGGATGTCGTGTAATGGTTTCTGTATTGACTGAAGGCTTGACGTTTGTGTTGACGCCGCGTGGTTCGTGATTCCGATGACAGATGGTTACATCACAAGCTACAGTTGCCAATGACCAGTGGTCAAGGCTGACCGTGACTGGTCACGTCTTGAGACTATAGGCGTGACTATTGTTCCACATTGACTGCCCGTGACGGAAACAGTTACGTTTCTACCTGCCCCTTCAGTCACAGCGATGTCGTAGCCCAGCCGGTGACGTGACTAACTCGTGACGACATTCCTTGCTCCTCTCACCTCCAAAAGCGGAGACGTCGCAGACTGGTGATCACGTGATCTGCATCCCTGAGGGTGGGGACGATGTGAGAGGGTCGGGAGGTTTGGGGTCACCCCCATGTCATAACATGTTTTCCCCTCCCGTCGTAACACCAGGTCAGCCAGACGCTAGCGTTACCAACAAGTCACGTACGGATAGTTCATCGCTGTTGCCTTTCCCTTCCCATTGACCAGGGTAAAGCGTGGGGAAGTAAATACAATAGCGTGCCTACATCCTCCTTAACTCTATTTTTGTTTTAGTTGAGTGTACTTCGTGGCTGGGGTATGGTTCCCCAGATAGAGATTAGTGCCAGATAGAGTGAGTATTGGGCTCAGACGCAACTTCATTGATACAGTTGGTGACGACCAACATGCCCTGGACACACGGGGACACTGGACGCCCTTGGTCCTCACGTACGCACACACTGACTACATGAATGACCAGCCTGTATAAATATACTGGGCAAAACAAGCCACACTTACAACAGTATATATAATTAGACAAGTTCCCATTCAAATGAAGCTTACTTTGTTATATCGTACATCACGATCTGTAGTCTCGATTGAGAGATTCTGGTAGTAATTTTCAAATACATTGATAGTCTTGGTTGTTAAAGTTTTAGCTTGCAGAATTTCTGTTACTCTAAATTCAAAAACTGAAGAATCTTTCGTACCTTATTTTACTTATGTCTTTCAAAGAATACGTTGAGGAAAAAAATTAATTTAAATATGTTTTAAAATGTTGTGTTTGTCTATTTCGTACGACCCTTTTTAGTCAAGTTTTATAAACCAGCGAATCAACTTATTTCAGTCAATTATATTTTCATTTTCAACTGAATTATTTTAGAATTTTAAAGTAGCTTTATAGCTACTTACTTACTGCGTTTATAGTAATAAGGAACTACCATGATGTGATTTCATCGTCGACTCCTCCCGATAAGCGCGTCATGTCATTAAAGTCTTAGGAAGTAAACTAAGAAACGTTTATCAGCTAAAATTATGTTTTCCCTTAAAATGGAACTAATATACTTACTGTGTGGAGGTGATCTCCTCTGATAAGGATGACTGTAGGGGGAGGGACGGGGGTTTCTGAGGGTCAGGCGTTCACAGTGTGGGTTGGAGAGACTCAGGGGGTTGGCGAACTGGTGTGCTGGAGGGGGGACGAGGGCGTGACTCCCCGGGGGTAGGTACCAGGTTCCTGTCACTGAAACCAAGAGAGAGAAACATCAGAAAACAGAAAAAAATGTGAATTCATTTAACAAAATTGAAATAAAGAATTTCTTCCAAGAATTAACATTTGAGAGAAACAAGATGTGCGATTAGGCCTGTACATGAGCCTTTACCAAATATATAATGTTAGCACGAGCATATAGGATATCATCGCCCCGAAGTCGAATACAATGCAACGCAGAAATTGTACTAATATATTTTCATCTTAGAAAGGTGTCTATTGGTCTCTGTCTCTGCACTGTGATGACCAGAATTTTTTTTAAAGTCATGGCAATATTTTAGTATTACGACAGTACAGGCATTTCTTCTATAGCAAGCTATTAATATCCATTCTCTATATAGAGAGACTCCTTCATTGTCACACAGGTCAATTTAAATTCAGGATGAAGGATGATTTTTTGAAGAATATTATTCTGGTCTCATTAACTATGTTACGTTCATGCGAAAGCGCTGTATATGACCATTTGAAAGAATATTAACGTGAATGCGAATTGATAATTTGTAGTACTGGTGTACTACATAATATCATAGCAATGCATATAACGTTACCGGCACATGCTTTGAGTAAATAACGATGTTTCTGTCAACATCTTAATATGTATGTTTCCTCTAACAAATCTTAACATGTTTGCACCAGGTGCGCAACTTCCGTAGAATCAAAATTATCTCGTTAAAATGTCGCAGGTATGAGAAGGATATTGTCAACACTACGTGGAACTTAAGGCAAAGGAAAGCTGGGGTTAAAGATAGAAACGATGTTAGGGAGGAGGGTTAACGATTTTGGATTTGAAGGACAATTACTTTTTATTTTTTAGATATGAAGGAGCAAATTCAAGAAAGATATTTGTGTTTTGTGAGTAATCTAGCTAGATGTGGAAGAGGGATTCCGCAGATCACGGTAGGGGGCGGTTGTGATGTGTCGGGTCTTAACACATGGCTTTATTACGCAGCTGTGCTCCGACTTTGCCAGTTCTGTAGTATCAGGAATACGATGCGTCGAATCAAGCAGCTACACGTGTGGTCGGCAAACACAAGAAGCGGCATTCTTCTCGAAAGGTGCTACTCGTCCAGAAATTTGTTTTCAAAAACAAAAAAGGTTTGCTGCTGACAAAGCGAACCAAGCCCTGGTGACGACGGAGCACTTCAAATTGTGCGATTTTAACAGTTTGGTGCAGATCACGTGACCCACAGCTGATCATATTGGTTACGTTACTGACACTTCCGTCTCTACGAGAGCTTGGCCAAACTCCCCCTCTCCCTTCCTTCAACTGTTTGGCAAGCTTCGAGCTATAGAACTACGTGATCTTACACCATGTTTCATTAAGAAGGATCCAAATTGAGCTATGATTTAGGATGAACCGACACTGATAATCTCACCTTTGAAACGGCGGATCGGTGAAAGAGGGCAGTGTAATTTATTGATAAGCTGTTGTGGATGTTATCTCAAATACTTCACAATTACGTGACAAAATGGTATCAACTGTTCATGCACACTGGGTGATATCAACACCAGGGGTAGTTGCTTTATTTACACTCACAGCTCCTTCACACCCCCTCATGATAAGACGGAACGCTTAAAGTCCCCCTCCTTCTCTTGGGGGGAACAAGATTTCTCTCACCTGGTCTGCTATCGCACCCTTGAACAGGTAGCGGGACCGGGTCTTTGTGCAGTATACTGCTTTATCACACACATCATATATAAATGTAACAAATCAGTCGGCCAAAACACGCAACTTGACACACAGGTGTTAATGTTGTAAGAAATTGTAACTAAAGTGACGATATAAATCATAGCGGTCCATATATCACAACACAATTGTTTAAAACTAACGCTCCTTGCAGAGATTGCCTATGAGTATAATACTTACAGTGTGATAATGAACGCGAACCGTCACCATCTTCGATGAATTCTCTTTCGTTTGGTCTGAAATTGAAGAAGAAGTTATTACAAATTGAATAACAATTTACAATGGTATTACTATAATTTCATTGCAATTGTAATATGTAATATCTTATCAAATACATTAAGCTGCATAACATGCCTAGTTACTAACTAGATTTTGACAACCGTTATAAAACCATCATTTAACTTGACATAATTTTCATTTTTGATTAATCAAACTAACGTAAAATTACAGAATTTTTCATAATCGTGAAAGATGTAGTGAAACATAAAAACTCTGTTACATACTGATCATGGAAAATGATCATTTGTCATAGACGTCAACTTAAATAGTGCATTTGACAATGAACACAACTGCTTTGTGAAAACCAAGAATTATAGAGAACAATTCTCCCAAGTGTCCCCCTCCCCCTCCCCTCCTCCTCCCAGCGTTGCGTTTTGCCGAAGCAAACAGAAGCACCTGTGTTTGAACTTGTCCGCCTCCATGTGAGACATGAGACGCATACAGCACTGGTAATCAGCTACAATAACGTGCGGCAAACAAGCTAGACCTTAAGTATGACTTCTCCAACATCTTCTCATAGATACCCTTGGAGAAGGTCTACTGCTATATTCCTGTTTTCACTTAAATGTCGATCCATGTCTTTATTTTACATGTATCTCTAAATGCTTTTTGCTACTTTTCAAGATGTTACTTCTTATATCTACTTTTTGGTAGTTATACTCATATATATGTATCTGGCCTAATTTGCTCTAAAATGTCGATTGAAATCTTACTGTCTACTATCTTTGAATGGCTTGCGATTTTTAAAAAAATTACTTTTCATGATCTGTTAAATTTTCTAGATACTGATAAGGAGAAGTTACTCTATATGAAACGGTCCTCTCTTATATATACCTTAGTTTGTCTTGGCTTAAATGTCCATGGATATCTAATGGTCTACCATCTTGAATGGCTTTCGAATATTGAAACATCGTCCCATACATACTGGTTAATAGTAGGTCTCGAAATGTCTCTCGTCTCATTCTTACATTAATCTGTCTGTATCAAAATTTCTATGGAAACCTTATTACCACTACCTGTGAAGATTTTATTTTATGACAAATGTAAGAATCCGGAGTTCGATAATATCTTATTCTATAGTAATAATCATTAACAAGACGAATAACATAAAGCAAAACTTAGATAAACAATGAATGATTCATAGACGATGGATGTCTACTTTCATAGCCGTCTTAAAATCACTACGTTCAAAATTGTTATATCCCGCTATCTTCTCAATTACCACAGTGAATTAAGAAATAGTTTTCTTTAAAATTATCATATACAAGTTTTTGTTTTAATCGGAGTTTATCTACCATACCATGTCTAAATAACATTGTATTGCGGCGTTTACACTGCCAAATGTTTCACACGAAGAACCATTTTATGCTTTTATGAAATTGCAAAGCGTTTTCACACAGAGCAGTAAACATATTTCATGGTTATTGCAATTTGTTATACCATTTTTTAAAAATGATTGTGTGTTTTTATTGCATTTTGTTTTATTTGAGTATTACTGCGTTAAGAATTAACATTAATTTAAACTCGTGAATTCAAACATATCTTCACAAAATTACTTTCAAATTTTGGAATCGTAATAATTGTAATGAATAATAATAAACGGAAAAATAATAGTTTTACCTTTTGAAAATTTAGAAAATATTTTAAAATTAAGGGATATCATCTTTTCTATCAGCGGTTACACAACATCTTTTGTAAATTTCAAAAAGCTTCGGGCGCAGGAAAGACAAAATTTTAGAAGGATAGTTAAACTTTATGCAGATGTATTGTAAACTTGGGTAAATTCTTACGTGACTGGTTCAAATATAAAAAGAGATCTAAACTTGCCACCTGTAAATAAGGTTGCCTGTTGAGTTTAAGAATGACATTAGCAGTGGGCCGTCCTATAAATACATGACCATACAACGTGTATGTTAGGTTTTGGGTTATTGGGAGAAAGGTTTGAAATTTGTTTAGTGAAATGTTAGCAAAGCATTGTCAGAATTGACGTTTTTACGGTATTATTAAAATTTGTATAACTGATGCAATATTTACCAATTCAGGTACTTATGATACATTCATATGGAAACATGACCTTAAATTGCAGGAATATTATTTAGACATATCAAAGACAAGGTTTTGCGGAGTGCGCGTGAAAACTAAATTAACTAAACTATATCTGATGTTAAAAATCTAACGCATTCAATAATGTCTAATTAAATCATAATGTCATGGTGCAATTGGCACACTATAATATGCGAATGGTTTCGATGGTAGAAATATAGTTCCAGATGGTCTCTTACCGTTCTTTGGCGTCGAGGAAAGCTTTGGCAAATGGATTGTGCTTTATCTTTAATGCTGTAATCTGAAAAAAACATTACATTAATATACTAAACAAGAGCCTGACGTTAGATTGGGATTGAGATTAGATTGAGTGCAAGTATTTCTAAAAATCAAAAATATTTTGGAGAGTATACTTTTTCAAAGCTAAATGACTGTTTCACAAAAATGTTTTTTTAAATGAATAGTTTTTATTTAGCAAAATGTGGATTTAAAAAGTTTTCCATTAGTCCATTCATGATAAAAATGATAAGGTGACATGTCATGTTAATAATTTCTCAAAATATTCTGAAACCTACTTCTTCGTTTTGGTATGCTGTTACTGCGATGAACTGGGTCTCTGGGAAACTGAATGTCATAATGCTCTTCTTCTGTGTACGCGAATTAACTCGCACTATATGCAGTCGGGGTTCGTACTTGTGTAAGGAGTTCAGCATTATCTGCAAAAATAAAATTTAAAAAATTCAATCAATGCAAAGAAATTATGATAATAATAATATTTTGATAAATAATTTTAAAGAAAATGAAGGTTCAATCTATAAAATTTGAAATCATATTCATTGGTCATTTACATTTCATATTAATCTTTATAAAATGTCACTTCCATTGAAAACCCAAAGGAATAATTATATTCTATAAAGCAGCCATCACAAGCTATCACTATCAGCAGCAAATGCAGAATTTTATCTTAATTGACAGGAGAAAAATAGATTGCCCCTCTCCGTGTTTTGTACGGCCTGCTTTGCTATAATTGTGTTATGCACACGTTCATACTATACTATATTCCCTGGCGTCGAGATGTGCACGAGGCGTGACGCTTGTTATCGGGGTAAAGACCACCCGGGGTGTCTATCTCAATCGGATAGTACGCCGCATATCCTTCCACCTACCTTTCTACCTGCTGATTGCCTATACCTATATCTACCTGGATCTAGTCTCAGTACCTGACATCTTCGTACCACCCATATTGTGCGCATATTTCGAAGTTGTATATTTAAGTATTTTCTTAAAATGTTATTTTGTAGCAAACATGATTACCATTCACGTGAAATAAGGTGAATAGGGTAATTTATCATAGGGTATAGGTTGTACGGATTTAGAATCATTGAGTAAATGTATATTAAAAAAGATATAAATTCGTGTTTAACTATTCAAATTCATGTTGTAATTGATTGGTAACTTTGTTTTACGTTTAATGAAAAATGCTTTATTTGATATTACGCATAATTGAAAAGTTGTAATGTTATTTATTATAAAATATGTATGATAACCATTTCATAAGTTATAGTTTTGAAGTAACATACTAAGTGACAAGGTTATTTCAACAATTATTCCGACGAATATTTTAAGATTAAATAATTATCTGGAGCAAATGCATTTTGTAGAAGATCAGTAGGGCTGGTAAACTTTCACAATCAATACATGTTCCTTTCAAAGATATTAGAATTTTCAAAAAAGGATGCATTCTAATTATATTGTGAGCGCTTTGAAAAGCTATTTCAAGTAACAACTCTCAAAACACTTAACATTCTTTCTCTCAATGCTTGGAGTGATTATTAAAATGAAATCCCTTTCTAATGTCTGTATAATATACAGTTAAGAGGCTTTCTTATACGTAGCTTTACTTGAAAGTTTATTGCCACAGACTCTCATAAAGGATGAGCAAACAAATGAATGATGAAAGTAATACTGAAACGTTTGAAGTGTTTAAGTCTTTCCAAATGCCTTTATGTCATCGCAATAACACAAACAGAGTCAAAGACGAGTAATTTCCGTCTGTACCCCAAGTTACCTGCCCGCTCCCGGGTTATCATACCTGTGTCCCCAATAACCAAATTGTTCAAGTATTTGGTTAGTTATTGATCTGGTTAACTTGACTTCAAAGACGGTATTTCCTAGATAATTTGTTGGCAGGTAGGTGAAGGGTAGGGGAGGGGATTTTCTGGGGGAGAAGGGGAGGGGATGTACTAGGGGGAGAAGGGGAGGGGTTGAGCGGAGAAATTTATAATAGATAGAGTAGGGGTGTACAAATCATACAAATCAAACTTAATGTTGGAAACAGATCAAGAAGAAGGAATAGAATGTCGAATATTGTGATAAAAATGAATATGGATGAAGTAAGAATATAGGAATAGGAATCGAAATTGAAATAGACGGGTGGGGTAAAAATGGGGGTAGAAATGAAGAGGAGAGGCAGTGGAGTGGTAAGCTTTGATTGAAAGTGAACCCCGAAGCAAGGAAGATAACACGTGTGTTTGAAGTCGTTCATTTCATACGCACATAAGTGGTATTAACTTTGCTGACAGACATTACCCGTCTCTCTATTACCTGCTTAGCACGGCTTTTCTTCTCTCTGAGTTTGATGTATTTCATACCGCTCTCATTAAATGTTTAGTTTGAATTTCATAGAGCTTGTGTTCTTACTTTGCCTACACTATCATCACACGGAGATCGCTTATATGAAATGAGGTATTTATACAGATAAGGACAGACTTGTTATCTTGTCAATAGCGAGTTCAGACCTCCCTTATATTCTCTTGTCATCAATCAGTGAGCCATGCCCTCCAACGTTGTCAATCAACACCCAGAACGGTCATTCAGGGAAATATAGTCTTTGTATATTCAATTTAAATCTAAGTTGAAACGAATCTCTTGATTATTTTTGTAAATGAATATTTTTTTAATAATTTTTGTTCAAACATACTTTTTTACAAAAACTAATTTCATTAGAATGATTAACTATTGGACTAATTTCTAGCCAATGACGAAGGAATATAAAGCAGAGACTTAAGGTCTTCGTCTTTTTTTTATTCAACCTCACTTTGCGATCTTAGTTTTAGTTTATACAAAAATCCGATTTGAAAAATCTACATCCAAGAACCAATATGATGACATTTTTTTTAAAGATTGTTAGTTTATTTTCTTGTTTGAATCGAGAAACGATTCTCGCCCATATTCTCTTCATGAAAAATAATATTCATAACAAAAACTAAACATAGATAATAAACGTGCGGATGCAATAACTCCATGATCGAAAAAATCCTCTTCTGGTTTATTTCTCATTATTCATATCATATCGCTGATGTTCATATTGTTGATAACATAGAATACGTATACTACTAAATAACATATTTTTATCATCATTTTTGTACTTGCATATAATATATATCTAAAAATTATATTCATTTGAACGAAAGAAGTCCTGTATCTACCTGTATCCCCATATTCTTCACTTGCATATTAAGTATTTTAATCAAGTCATATACTAAATTGTTTTACTTAGAATAATTTGAATAGCGCATATATTCCTATATTTCAATTCCTCTAAAAATGCAAAGGTAAGAAATCCTTACCTGTCCTCCGCCATTGAGTTTATTGGTGAGTTTCACTTTGCTGAAGGATATAGACTCTTTCATCCAGTGTGCCCCAAAGTTGGGAGAGTCGGGATGGATGTAGACACAGTTGGGGGCGGCAGGCTCGGCCTTACCCCCAGGGACCCAGTCCCCATTCACGTATTTCCACCTGTGGTTGTCTACCTGCACGAAGTCCAGTAAGAGGGTGTACATAGCGTTTGGGTCAAGCCCTGTGATGGAGTTTCGGAACACTGGAAACATCCGTCTGCAACAAAAAACAATATTTTCAAATTAAATCTTTTTAAAAAAATTCTCAATAAGTGGATGAATTTTATGTTAAGTAATAATCCTGTTTTGATTCATAATATACATAAATGATAAATAAATATGTTCAATTGTTTTCCAGAATATAATTACCTATGCCAGACTGCTGTTCAGTTTATGTTATTTGATGTGTTTATTTGGCAAGTTCATTTTACATATAATAAAATAAAAAGTAAGGCTATTCTATAATTAAATATGTGAGCATGATGGTAAGAGGGGTAAAATGAGTTTATATATACACATATGAATCTATATAAATTCACACCGTCGTTTTTCAATAAGTTAATATTACTTTGATTTGCAACTCCTAAACTGTTTAGTTTGTAGATTCATAAGTATGACGCAAACACATTTGTCTATAACATTTCCCATTTTTTCTCTTCCATTTAAAATTCCAAACGCTATTTCGTTTAACCTAAATACACATTTACAGGTTTTAAATGAAGGACAGTTAGAATGCAACAAACTTAAAGTATTAAAAAGTAACTTAATTAATTATTTACCTATATAAATAATTGTCCAAATCGTGATATAGGAAACAATTTTTGACAAATAAAGACACACCGAAATAAGAGACATAACGCTGAAGTTAATATTCTTAAAGTAGTCGTCGATGTAAACGTTCCGATAAATTTCTGCGTTTCAAATTTTCCCTGTTCTTTGTTTGTAACTTTAAATTCATATTTGTCTTTAAAAGCTGTCACTGAACAATATCCATAATTGTCTATATCCACTTACATATTTTCTCACTATACGTCACCCATTCCATATTTAAAACTTTTCATTGACACAATGTAAGAGTTTCTCTACAAACAATTTAACACTTAACGTGTCACTCGGGAGATATACTAGGTTTGTTGTCTGTGCAAATAACCAAAAATAAATGGTAAATACAATGCCGTAAAATATTTCAAGTACTGTATAGAGTGTTTACGTCGCTCTATCATTTCAAAATAAACTCGTAGTGAGCTACGTTGGAGAGATAAGAAAGTTGTAAATTCATTTATTTCTAAACGCAACCAGCGACATATCTTTCATGGTTTAATTCTTTAAAATGAAGTCATCACAAATATTAAACATATCTTTTGTTAGGTGTCTTTATTTTGAAAACAATTTTTTAAAAAGGCATTTTCTCTGAATAAATTATTTTCCTATTTTTCGAATAAAAAGTTTAACAGTAATTTATGGAGGTCAATTTCTTATTTTCATGTATGAATGACTGTTATATAAAGTGACCGCAGTAAAAGAAACAGATTCAGGTTTTTAAGACGAATATTTGAATTTTTTATGATAAAGGATACGTAATGTACACTCTTCTGCCTACGTAGATAAAGGAGTCGTTCAATATCTTACTGACGTAAATGTACAAATGCAATTGTATGGTGATAGTTTATTTCAAGCAAATATTACTGTCCCTTTTTAGGATAATTTTATCAACTTAAGACAAATATCATTACCATTTGAAAATCTTAATATTGTTTACATATAAAATAATAAAAGTTTTGAAATCTAAAGTGATAAAAAAATTCTTTTTTCAATACATATGTTATGTTTAGTATCAGATCTAACCAAGGTAGAAGATAAACAAACTCTAGTTTAGTAAAAAGCTTTAAAACCAAACGTATTTCCATTTCTAGCTCGTTTATTAGTTAGTCAAGAACAGATTTTAGTTTAATGCTTATCATGTCCAAAGTAAACTGAATTCATTGTTAAACGTAGGTTAAAATTGATACAAATGTAACCCATTTAAAACTTCCCTCTAATTTTCATTATTCTAAAACAGAGTTCACAGATTCACATAACATTCACCAGGCTGATTTCTATGAGATATTTCAGATTTCGTATTTCTTTATCCATCTACGGGGTCTAGACGTATAGAAAAGAATACTAATACACGAACAATATAAAATCCTCCTGACATATTATTACCAATGAAGATGGGCATTTTCCGTTCAAGTCCACTTAAGGAAATCCTACCCTTTTACTTGTGTCAGACTGAAAGGATGCGATTTTCTACGATTAATAGTGACATAAAATAGAATTAAATCTCCACTCGGCTCCCTCCATTGCTCGTGTCGGAATACATACAACATATTTAGTAGTGTTCTCTTTCAGTGCTGAGTCTATTGTCTGGATCGGAAGGTAACAGTGACAGAGAGACGCCGGTTTTTAGTCTCTATCTCTCCACTTCACGATAAACAAAACCTCCTACATACATCTTTGACAAGTATGAGGCACCGGTCTACTGGCTACAGACGGGTTAGGCTGGACATTTGCTAACGTCATCTCATACTTGATCTATCTCAATCATTTCTCCAGCGTTGAAATATATCCTTTATGTTATAGAAGGGGTGCTTAATCGCTTATCCTTCTTTTAATGAAATTTTGGAATGCGTAATGAATAATGCAGATTAATAATTTATGTATCGGTTCACCTATAATATATAAGTTGCCGGATTCTTGTTAACTTTATCGCTTTCCGTACCTTTCTCACATGCCCCTTTGAAAGATGTTCTGAAATTCGGAATTACAGCCATGGATAGAAGTATTAGAATAACTATACGTTTATTGATAGATCTATATTACGTGCATATTTAAGCAATATTTTGGATTAGGGGCTGACACTGTCGCTTAACTATTTCCTCTTTGCTGGACACATCCTTACATGCCATGCTGGTCTGTTCTGGTATTCTTAAACCATTTTAGAATTTGAATGACTTTAAGGAGGTGTGCGCATTATGTTCATAGTTCATAGTTCATAGTATATAGTTCATTTATGCTTAAATTAAGTATACATTGTAACTCGTTAGGGATAGGTAAATTGACCTTCAAAAGCAGCTAAGTTTATCCTTTGCTTGATTTAACTTATATGCTACTAAGACATAGGAATAGATGTACTGATAAGACTTACACTTGTTTGATGTAGGGAAATGGAATATGTATTTACGACATCAACTTTTCTAATGGTTATCAATGGTCCAAATATTGTGTAAAATGCTTTCTTCTTCTTGGTTTCTGTACATTTAGGTTATTGACTTCACGATTTAGGTTATTGTTTGAAATCTTGGATATGCGTTGACACTTTGGACATACCCTACCTGGGCCCTCCAACCAACATCAAGCAGCAAAGATAGTTTCAAATTCATATGGTTAAACATCCTTTGTAAATCGTTTTATAATGTTTCGTGTCTTTATCTGTTTAATGCCATTTTGAAATCTATAAATTATCATCAAGGGCTCCTCAGTGTTCTCTATAAAGCCCAGATAAGAAAGGTGTTCTTTTAAGAATGCATGCATAGTGTATACACAAACAAATAATATAAATGCTTAAGTTACTAGTATAACAATTTGATGTCAAAACTAAACCAGGGATCTTTTAAACATGCCATATTTTTTAGAAACGTCAAAGAATAACAATTTGAAATTGTTTAAACTAAGAAGTTGATCTAGTTTGAAGTCCACTTTGGACGCATGTGAAGTTGCTTTTAAAATGTTTAAACCTTTTGTAATGCAATTAATGATATTAATTCATCATCACTTATACATCACCACAACCTGATATTGGAAATATCATATCTATGAAGTTAATTACTAGGATACTAAAAAATATCACAATTAGAAATACATTATTGTCAACTTAGGAGATGATTTGTTTGCTTGACTTCATATTTGCCGAAAGAACGCATTTCTTTGTTTTGTTCTTGTAAACGTCTAATATAGAATGATATTTTTACAATATTTGTGTAGTAGAACCGTTACTATAGTTTACATCCCACTTATTTGAACCTACGTTACATCTTTGGGGTATCACACGTTTTAGTAAGAATATCATGTTTTAGGACAAAACAAATATTGTTATATTATCTGAATAAGATTATTTAAAGTTTAACAATGCTTTAAGAGTATCAGTGTTTTAAGCCTCTCGATAACGCACAAATACAATATACGATTATACAAGTAAAAACTGCTTATGAATGGTTTGATTGCATTGTCTAAAAATCTATTTGCAATATGTAAAAACTACCGTATTTTTCAGAGAAGATTGTCATAAAAATATTTCAAACACATTACACCGAAACTCATTTTACAAAGTATAAACAACGACCCCATCACAACCCAAAACAGTGTCAGTAATTTCTGGAATTGATATTAGTTATCGGCAAGTATTGGACCCAATGCTCAGCTATGTATTCCAGTCGTGATCCAGCCAACTCGTATTTAGCCAGCAAATGGAGTAAAGCGTCTGTAAACATGCCTATTCTGTCGGTCAAATGGCCGTGTGACCAGTGAGCGCTATTAGTGTCATATGGTATGCAACATCACACCTTGCCGACCCCACCTGTGTATAATAACAACTAGAACAGGTACTCAACTCACTGTTACCTAGCGAATACCTTCTCGACAAGGAAGCGATCAAACGATGACCGACATTGGAAACAAACACTTGAGGATTGATATATTTTGTTATATTGATTGACTTTTGGTTTCTTGTAAAGTGCCTAGTTCTAAATGATGTTAAATTTTATAAATGGTAGTCTAAATATTATGAAATACGGAATCTTGGGTTGCCTATGGTTGATGGTTCTACTGTGTGAACGTCGAAAGTCATTTGATGACATCAATGACATCGAGATCTAGAGATCAATGACATCGAGACCTACTGTGTCATGCTGACCTTATCTACTTTACCAATCAATCACAGAACATATCGATATCGATCCAGTGTCCCAGAGGTATCCAGGTGTCCAGATCAAGACACAGATCAATCCGAGAATAACCTACCTTCCGTTTTTAGTCACAATCATCTCGTTGGTAAACTCTTTGAACTTTCCCCACAACTCCTTATCCTCCAGCTTGACGGTCAGTTGACGCTCCGTGGGGTCCCCTTTTTCACTCCCCACGTTCATCTCCGTGTCCACGGCGTTTAGAAGGTGGTTGATATCCACTTGGCCCTTCATGTCTCCAGATGAAGGGATTGGGGGGCTACAAGTTGGGGCCGCCAGCTCGCAAGGGGGCGCAGAATCTAACATTAGCGAGGTAGAAAGGAGCAGAGATTTAGCCTGTGTGGTAGCCAGGGTGATTCGCTCAAGTGTGTGCTGCTAGCTGCTAAATGCTCGCCTCAATGGGGTTACATTTGTTTACAAACTTGTAATTCAACTACGCTCAATCCAGAGGTGGTCCTTATGTTACAACCGGCCCACAGCTCGTCCAATCAGATTTCACGATGGGCGGGGCTAATTGGCTACTGTTTCGCGTTGATTGGTCGCCGGCTGTGATTCAAGGCGAGCGTCTGTGTAAACAAAGGAAAGATAATGAAGCGAATGTAAGTGTATGGGAATCCCTGGTGTCACTAGCGGCTTGTGAAGGTAGCGTTATCTATACACCGTGTCACTGTCATGTCGTCCCATGTCACCCCCCGACCTAACATACTCGTACTTGCCCCTCTCTCGTCTCTCCACAAGAGACGTGAAACTGACCAACATTAAAAGATCAACTTTGAAAGTAAGCCTTTCACATAATGTGCAATCGGGAGGACAAGGGGTGCTTATGTTTGTATATCCCCTTGTCCGGTAGAGTAATGAGCTTAAGACGTCTTAGTGAGCGGGGGTGACAGTCCTCCGAGCTCGACTGTTTCCTCCGACCCTCCGCAACTGTCACTAACGCTGCTCCAAGTGTACAGGGGACGGGCAAATATTCAACACCCGTTTGTCAAGAACACTAAAAAGTGTCAAATTAGTTACAGTTCTTGTGAAGAAAAAATGCATTCCTACAGTGCAAATTAGTCATTTTGAAATCATTTCACGTCTCATAGACAACCGCAAACTACAACACCGACGTGCAGGATAGGGACTTGGTTTCGGACGGTCTGCAGTATAAGAAATATTTCAGTTAGTTGTCCACGGATGGATACATGTTGCAAAATTTTTCGATTTGAAATTCGAAGAAAAAAAATGAAAATTTTAAGAAATATATTGAAAAAAACCCGTTAATACAGGTCGTATTTATTTTTTTACAAAACATTAATCGGGTCTGAATCTTTTTCATAACTAAGAACAGCACGATTTTCTGGATAACAATAATTTGGAAAATCGCAATAGAACAATAGATTCAAAAGATTGTTAAAGCTATGAAATTTTTATCCAGAAATTCTTTCTGGTTTTATGTTTGCTACTTTTATAGACGTCATATAAAGGCGTTTTCCAAATTGGATCAAGCTATTGAATTAAATCTCGAAAACAGTTGTAACTATTTATTCCGTATCCTACATTTCAAAATTTCTCGACTTTAATTGCGCATTTAAGAATGATTAAAACAATAACATTAGACAATTCTGAAAATAAAATCTGTAAATATAATTTCCAAGTAGGAATGGTATGATTTGATTTCCGTTCTTTCCGGCACCATTATTACTGTCACAACATGGCTCCAGGCTAAAACGTTACTCAAAAATTGTCTCGTATTAATTGGCAAACCGACATCGGCGGGGTTTTCTTGAGAGCAAAACAATTAGTCAAAACAATGCCTGGAAAGAATTAACAAAATAATCCTTTTGGTGAAACAGCCACTCAATTTGAGTCAATTAATCTTGAAAGAGGAGTCGAGTGGTGTGATCTAACAAGTTCCTGTGGGGGAAAATGTTTGTATGGAGACAAACCTGGCACCCCGACATGAGTAGACCCTGTGTTTGTAACAACTAGGAGGGAATCGGTCTAACGCTAGGGGGACATACACCCCCCACATATTTCTATTTTATATTCACTAATATGCGAAATATTTTCAGCACTATATCTTTAAGCTAACGACTCTGCGCGATTCAACGACCTGTAATTGACAAGTGCTTAATATAATTGACATAATAAGCATGTTTCATTCAAATATTGTGGTAATCCATTTTGACATAGCAATTTTTATATTTTATAATTTTGATGCTTTAACATTTTATTACATGCTATTCAAGTTAAATTTTGCTTAGCTATCTATCATCAGTATGTTATTTATGTTTCTGTAAGAAACTTCTTCTTTTTATAGATATTAGTATTTTCAGAGCTTTTTAATAAAATTATCAAATATTTTGTCTTTTACTTTATATAACTAAAGAGTGAACGATAGTGGTGAACCATATCTCTTTCGCGTAAAGAAAAGAACATCCATACAACCGGGCGTTTGTACGGTTGAGTTACCATTTTCAAAATGCCATGTCAAAACGCACAGATACAATTTTCCTATGCTTAATATAATAAAATGTATTTCAATTGTTTGATAATTAATGAATCAAAAGTACATTTTCGCAGAATTGATAATTACTAAAACGTGAATTTATATCCTCTTAGTGTATGCTTTACTTTTACATTTTTTAATCAAAACGTTTAAAGTTTTTAACGGTGTTTGAAATAATTCAGTAACGTTGATTCATTATCAATTTCAAATAATATCAATTTTCAGTAATAAAGCGGATGTTGCACTATACCGAGGTCAATGAATTTTTAATGAAAGAGACATTTAACCACTTAGCTAATTACACATGTAAACATCAAACGTATTTGACAAAGTTATAAAATGTCTTCTCAAGCATCCGCTCATACCTCTCACCACCCCATCCCACCCCCTTTCCACTCAACCCTTCATCCTCATAAACCTTACGATGTGTTCACGCAATACATCCGGCCATGGACAATATACCACCCAATATGGCGTGTTTGTCTGATCGGGTATCGGTTTATTGGTATCATCAGTGATAATTCAATTAACGATCACGGTTAATTGGCCTTCACACCAAAGCTCTGTTTGACAATTTACATATCCAATCTCAGTATGTGTCAATCACTTGTAAATTACATCTTGATATTGTGACAACTCATTGTAATGCCCTGGGCGGGTGCTATGTTTAGTTCTGGTCACACTATCAAGGGATTTAGCGAATTAGAAATGAAGGAATATCTCACCGGATACACCGATTGAGTGAAACTGATCAATAAATTATATGTACTTTTTCATTTAACCTTTTACTTACAAATATATGGAATTCATAATGGGAAACGCTTTGAAAGCCTTATATAATAGAAATGAGAATACCTGCAATGAAATTTTAGAAATAGTTTACCATTATTGTTTTCGTTTCAAAGAATGTTCAAATAGAATTTTCAAGTAAACATTCAGTGTACTAAATAGTATTTTTCAAATGTATTTTCTTATTTGATTTCTTTATTGCATACATGCTGGATTTTGTAATTGTAATGTGTAATTAATATGTTGTATATCATATCACAGAAAAACACAAAAAGGTTATAAATTAGACCGCATGATATTATATGATTCAATTTATGTGGATTAAACTGCTCTGCTTATAAAGATACCTCACCAGATGAATGAATACACAAATACAGTTATATGAACAAATATGTTTAAACTAAAAATAAACAAAAACTTAACAAATAAATCTAAAATATAATACATTTATACCATATACAGAAGTTCTAAACTGACATTTTCAAATGAATTTAGTTAATATCTTCATGCTCCAAATACTCGGATGAAAACCAATACTAGGAAGTTAATACTTAACATTGAAAATTATTCTAAAATAAAAAGTGTATCATCTTACAACCAGTATGTTATGAATTTTCATTGGAACAAATTAAATCACACATAAACAGGATGAAATTAACTGTCCTACAAAATTAAGTTCATATAAGGTAGGTAAATACATGTATAACTTGGGGAAATTCAAACTGAAAATTAAAAGCACAAAGAGATGTTTTATATTTGTAATGTTAATTTATAGAGTGACAACCCAGTAAGAGAAATCCTGAGAGCGAAATATGTTTTACTATATGGGTAAGTATCGTAAACAGAAGATTCATCGATAACTTTCAGAAAGTTCTTATTTACTTTTCTTTTCTCTTTCATAAACCTACAAATATACGAAAAATATGAGTTAGTCAAGCTTTAGATAAAATGAGATTTGAATCATTGCTTTTTATTGGAAAATATATTACACTTTTAGAATAGGACATCTTGATCTATTACTAAACGAACGGTTGCAGATTTATTGATAAATTATCTTCAAATGAAAGCTCATCAAACATTAAAATATTTTAAAGGCAATGTCTAATATATGTAGATCCTGTTGTTTCATGAAACTCAAATATAGTGAGGCCTTAATTCCTCTCCGCAGTAAAACGTTTTATTAGAGACGGCAATTACTTGTAATTGAACTTGCGTAGTTCAATGTAAGAACTTGAAAAGGGGGCAATGTAATACCTACGTGTTATATAGATTTTCTACAAGCATTTTGTACGCCAGAGAGACCTTCTTTGTTTACATATATACTCAGTGTAATTAAGAAAGTCATATAATGGATAAGAAAGTAAGAAAATAAGACCTTCGGTGGATGAAAGAAAATTCTGTATCTCTCATGTATAGATATTACAATTCTCAAGTGTCCTGCACCATAGTTGATAAGTAAATAAGAGAGTTATGTATGACGAATCTTTGTCACTGAGTGATAACGGAGCGAATAAGTTGGTTTAACACTGATTCATAAATGTATCTCACGTTTTTGTTTTAAGGGATGCATTTGTATAGGCTTTCGTAGACTGTTTACTGATTTTTAAATCTATTTTAATTGTTAAATTTTTGTGTATGTGATATATACGATGTTTTGAAATAAAATAACGTTTAAATAAATCTGTTATATAAACTGTGCTATTTTGGTAGAAAACAATTGACGACGTTTACGTGAATAATGGAGGATTTATTTACGGTTTTATACTTATTTGAGAGTCTTTCCTTACTACCTTTTAAAAGATAAGAAACTGGTAGAAACGTATTTTGATTGGAGAAATGGATTGCATTGAAAAAAGTAATAGCTTATCAAATTTCTCTATGATACATGTGTTTGTTCACATCAATAAAACTCAATCACAGTGATTTATATATTGCCCTACCATATTTGAGATATTTCTTTGTATCTTAATATTTTAATATTTAACTTGAATTCACAATGTTTTGTGTGTCTCATAGGCCATATTGCCGGGTGTTTGTATACTGTTTGATGATTTTAAACTGTCACTGTGCCCGATTTTATACACATGTGACACAATAATAAACTATTTTGTCTGTCTGTCTATGTCTGTAAAAAAAGCCGGGAAGTCTTGATGCTTAACAATCAATATTTAAAGTTACTTTTAGAAAAGAAATATACAACTGACTGATAAAAAGCTAAGCTAAAAAGCTAAAGTTTCAACTTACCTTCGATGGGGACGGCATATAAATCCTGATGTTCTTTTATAGATCAAATTGTTTTTTCCAAACATGACATGGAATGACTTATTAAAACGTCAAGACGACATACGATTCTGAAATGCTTGTTACGATAGATAGATTTTCCAACATCTAATTTTATTTATAAGATCGAAACATCTCTCTGATGTATCAGTTTGATACGAGTTATCATTTAAACTTACTAATTTATGGGGACGACATAGGATCCCAATGATCTTTTATAGATAAAATAGTATATTTTTCAAGTACGACATTAAATGACTTTTTTAAACAAATACACAACAACAGATTGTCAGAAACGTATTACGATGGTAGTATTTCGATCCTGATTTATCATATTTACAAATAATGCAATGTCGAAGATAAATCATACCAAATTTCTTATTTTTCAGTTCCTAAAATCGGAAACATAAAGATGTACACAACACAAGTTGAAGCCTGGATGAAAAACATACATGAATGGATTGACCAACAGGCTCAAATGAGCTTATTTAAAGGCCGTTAATAAAATTATATATGAGTGAATTCAATTTAATTATGGTATGTGACGCATGTCCGATTCATAATTCAGCTTCGAACATATATACAGTGGTAATGGTGAATACCAAGTGCGAATTGTGCATATAGATACTGATGGATATTGTATTTAATTTTTCAGTTTTCTTTTCTTGTAAGGTTTGTAAATATTGTAAATAAGATTTTCCTTGAATATTCTTTAAAAATATTTTATTTGAATGTGTGGCAGCCAGTTGTGCATTGTTGTTTAAAACATGTATTTCATCAAAAATAAATGAAATTAGCAAACCAGGAAATACATGTTTATATATGCCGCCCACTATCAAATGTATAAAAAGTGACGTACAAATGGACAAATTTCAGTACACATACAATAAGAATAGACACTTTTGAAAAATAATCAATGTTTGACAGTTTGTAATAAAGCATTAGATTTATACAAACTTATTTCAGCTTGCTTTGTAAATATGTGTTCTCATTGTTTGTAGAGTCCTTCATGAATGCAATTTTTACTATTTTAGTCACTCTTGGTTGCCAGTCTCTGTTAGTTTTTTTTTTCTGAATCAAAAATTCCTTTATTCAAATCAAAAGCCGTCCATATCCTCTTACTATACGGAAATAATTCAAGAAACTATGTTGTCATTAGTGTGTTTATTTTCATTTATAGGATATCACATTACAATGATGGATGATGAAGCTAACAGTGAGATGATTTAAAGTTCACACAAAATATCACATATCTTTACCAAAATCAAGCTTCTTGATTTAAAAAAATCATTTTACATTAATTACCATAAAGAAAACATTGAAATGAAACTCACTATATAAATGGAAAATGTATCTTATCATAACAATGTTATATTCATCTTGATAGTTATTATGTCTTTAATGAATTTAATTCTTTTTATGAATTTAATGACATATCAATGTAAATTTCTCACGACTATTGGTACCTTAAGGTCGGGTACCTTTTGAATTTATATATGATTGTATCTATTGTATCTTAATTTAAAAGCACATGATGCTTTGTTAAAATAATTCTCTCTCTCTATAATATCGTGTACACTTAGAATTCCTTTACATGTGGTAAGAAACAAACAAAAGTCTCTCCGTAATAAACAGTAAAGTAAAGCATTATACTAGAACAAGGGATCATATTAATGAAACACATACTTATAAGTTTCATAATTTTATGATAGAGTCTCTAATGTCAAATTCATTACTTTTATGTATTAACAAGAAAATCCTGATATGATCTTATTGACAGAGAGTTCAGATTTAAAGTAATTAAATCCTTTACAGATTAATGTACCAATGAGTGGATTCCTTTATATATCATCATGGTTATGCCTTTAGCATCGGAACCAACATTTGATACTTAAAGCGAAAAGGAATCAACAAATTCGGAATTTAAGGATTAATCTTTAAAATCCCCCGGGGCGCTTATTACGACTGCGTCCCATTTTGAGATGGACATTTATGGCCCCACTGTGTCGCCATTTTTGGCTGGCACAGACACGGAAAAGATGTTTGGATATTTGATACCATACTCGAACCGTCTCTTACAGTTCAACCTTTGTAGCGCGATGATGGTTAACTTTAACAAAGATGTTTAAAAGTTGTTATCTAAAGAATTCATATTTAAGTTTTGTATTGAACTTTTTGTGTTTGAATTGATTTAGCGTACTTTTTAATTTGAATTAATGATCATGTTCACTTGCTTGTTTACCATACCAGGATGAAAATTTGTTAAAACAAACTGGCTTTAATTAGTTGCAAAAAGTCTATTCATCGACATATTCTAAACTCTGAGGGATTTGAAATTTCATAAAACTCTTATAAATAAAGACTGCCATACAAAGAAAATGCTATCCATGCATTACCACTACATGTATTTTCGAAGCTTAATTGTGAATCAGACATTCATTTGTATATATTTGGTCTTGTGTTTCCGTAAGGTAAGCTCTAAAGAGCTTGTTGGAAAATCCATTAATATATTTTGGTGAATAAACAATATTTAACTCAACTGGCTTAAATTGGTGACATTGATGGCAGTAATATTGAATGAATATATTAGATAGCTGTTTAATTCAAGCCAAGATACAAGACAGAGTACATATTTTCATTGTTAACAATCATCTGTTCACATTTAAGATACTAAAAATGAAATCAACCGCCAGTGATTGTTCTAAACTAATTAACAGAGCTATGATAAAGAACAACTGTTTATTTAAAGTCTCATAGTAGAATAAACACCGATTGCTCGGAGGGTTTATACACGATTAAACGAAGAGTCTGTCATGTCCCGCTAAATAAGTAAAGTAGTTAAGTAATTGATGTTTTGTTAAGCCTGAGACTAATCCTATGGTTTTTGCTTGCTGTGTAAACTACTGCTCATTAACCCAGACAAATATTAATTAATTCAATCTCGTGAATATACTAGACATAAATAGTTACTCAAATGAACAAGAAGCATGCTGCATTTAAACAGAATGATCCAATCTGTTGAATAAACCAGACTGCTATTATTCTCATTGCTCGAGACAGAAGGGGCCGTTTGCTCTTTGACCCCGTCGACCAAACATTACTCGTTACTATCAGAACCAGGCTTTGTATACAGCTAGCTAAAAATATGTCCTTTCAACAATTCAAACAATTTTCAACGGTAAGAGTTTATCATAATTTGTCTTATTTAAAAATTGGGTGATTTTTTTCTTAAATAAACGGTTGCCTTAATTCAATTTTCAAATGTGAGAAAAACATAGTGATACTCAAGAGAAGATGAGCTTCTTATAGAAATGAAATAGAAACGAGACTCGAACAGCTACTTCCACAATTGGATAGAGTTTGATAAAGTCTTTTAAATGTCATTTGTAGATTTTTTTTTCATGCAAATGCTTTATAGACTATTCTTTTGGAGCAATCTTTAAAGGATCAGATTATATAAATCAAATAGACCAATATATATATTTCTTCAAATAAAATTTACTTCACGTGCTACCTTTCACCTTTTTACCTATATATATATATATATATATATATATATATATAAGGGATTTTCAGTATAGGGAATAAGTTCAATGGATTTACAACTTCTGTATTGCACGATTGCGACGTTTCGGCGTAGATACTAACACCTTTATCAAGCAAGTGATGATTTTTCAGTAGTATGGATTTTACGAAATTTTAATTCTGACTTCATTAGACGCAGTGGTCAAAATTATACCACAATTCTTTCGAAATGAAAATTGAATGAAATGTGTAACAGACTCTGGTATGTGATCCTGTAGTAAATATAAGGGAAAAACACGTCGTTTTCACCATATACTAAAAAATAGTAACTCTTGGTGGAGACATGGGTGAATATGTCAAAATATAGTGAAGACTTTTTTGTTCAAAACTGTACTAATAATTTTGCAGCTACTGTTTCAATTACATCTAATATTGAACGCAAGAAAATGAAATTCGTATTTATGGACAACAGTAATGAATTTTTAAATTCTAGAATTTTGCTGACGGTAGTTGACCGTAGATGAGTTAAAGGGTGAACAAAATCGTGTCACTTTTACTCCTTCAGGTATTTTCAAAATGAAAATTTTAGATTTTGATGCAAACTGTATACGTAAATTAGCTGTAATCTCGATCAAGGCAATTTTATATTCATTGTTATGATAGTTGTGTATTTTAGGAGTGAAAACCTTGGTAACATTTAACATATTAGAAATAATTTATTAGTTTACGATTTTGTTGTCCTTAACGAGACAAAATGAGCAAACCTTTGTGACGCAGGTTTCAGGAACTTTAATGTACGTGAGCCATTTTGGCTTCTTGAAAAGCAAAATGTATTTGCTAAACAGAACAGATTATGGATGTCCATGTATGAAGGTATCAGTGGTCCCTAGTCATTTCTTATCATAATCTATGAGCTTTATGTCTACAAGAATTGGTAATTGGAATCCTACCCCATGTCTCATCTGTGAACTTCATCGCATTAAGGATCGTTAAGTGATTGTTTTATCTTCTTCAAAGATTGGTATTAATACATGTTAATGTAATTGTTTTTTATATCCTCTATTCCAAAACAAACGTTGAATTATTATAAGACTTTAAAATGTTTTAAAATAACTAGCTGTTCCGAAGTCTAATTCTCTGTAGGTATGCATATACATCGTATGGATAACAACCTCTAATTCATTTCTAATCACGTGAATTTATATCGATTTTACACGTGTAGCAACTTTTCTGGCCAACGATAAAGTTGTTGCAATGTATTGTTTTGAAACCTTTTCGCGTTCACTGGAACTTGGCCACAACTCACCGAATACTTGTATCCTAGTTTTTTTTATCGAATGTATTCGCTTAAAGTATGTAGGCCATAGGCTCTTGAATCTTAAAACACGTGTCACAAAAGTAATTTTCATATTGCATAGCTCTAACAGCGACATTTGCTGACTTTTTAATGGTATACGGGTTACAAGAATACATCAAACCATACAATTTGTGCCTACTTGGGGATTGACGAAATCTCCTTGGAATTAATTAATTACGTATTTTGTCATTACATTTGCACATCATTATCGAGTAGTATTCGTCTTCAATATAATTTCTTTCACAAAGAGTACATGTTCGCTCATTTCTAGGTTCTGATCTATGTCTACCAGTTTCGATTCTCAAGTGGCAACAGCAACATCATGAGCGGGTCATTGCATACCTAGATTCGTAACATGTTGATATCCAAGCTACCTCTACCTTAACTTCTTTTTTATCATGGTCATTCTAAACGGTATTTTTAGAAAAAAAAGATTAAGAACACCTATAGAGAGCATAGCCGTTAGAAGACAACAAACTCGCAAGATAAAGCAATAGACACAGCAGCTACATCGGAATCGATATAGAAATACTTGTTAAAAGGTTTAAAAAATCGATTGTCTGCTAAAAGCAGGTAAAAAAGTTACAGAAAATTCCTCGTATTAGAACCTCCACGTTCTTAAGCATGCTTTCTGAAAATAAGGGCTCGTACTATGAAAAGACGGTTATGACGTGTGCATATTCTGATGTTCACCCACAGGTGTGTTTGTGTTGACAGAGATAACCCATTTACCTGATAATTATTAAATATGACATTCATACAAGGTACGGCAGAGCGAGGTACGCGTCAATCACGTATCTGACGTCCCCAGTGTACCATTGATGACATCACGTTCTGAGATAAACGACATGTAGTTACCAATAGTATCGGCTTCTGGTACAGATGGGTGGTCACCAGCGGACAAGAGAGGCCCAAACCATAATATTGACTCATACATTTCAATTTGCTGCATTTTGTTACATGGCTATTCAGCTATATGAATACATTGCAACTTGCTCTATTCACCTGGGTGAACCCTGTTACATTTGGAGACCACCCGAGTAAAGCTCCCTTCCCTTGATACATCTTCGATTCTTCAGGTTTGCTGACCCCCACTTCATCACACCATAAAGACTTGACGTATCAGTGGACAGATTCTCGCGGTTTTTCTCCAAATTGTCAATATCATTAGTACTAAATTACAATATTTTGGTAGCCGTGTCGTCTGTCTTGTGTCTGAAAGTCGCTGGTACTTATTGGCCGATCTTTGTGTCCGCCTGGTCTTCTTCACACTTGTGACAATAGCCAGGGGAATGCGGACCGCTAAAACAAACACGCGGGACGGGAGAGGGGGAATCATTTAGGCAGCAGAAGAGAAGAAGAGATCGTTTAGTCTTCCAGGGCATGGACCGTCTCACCATTAAACACACTGTAACATTTTGTGGAGCTTGCACAGGAGAAGCAGAAACTCTAACTAGCGGCTTCGCTACAGCGTGACACGCTCTGCAAATACTCAGTAATTAGTGCCCCTCTCACCGGCGGCTCCGCACCGCGACAACTCCCTAACTCCCAGCGATAACGAAGGTGTACTCAGATACACTAACGCGACCACATACCCGCCCCAGACACCCGACACCCTAAACCAAACACCCGGGTACCCCTGCCCCTGGTGTAAATACCTCTGTCTCAGAAGCGGGTAGAATACCAAACACTCGCTGTATAATGTTTAGCTACAATCAATCTCTGCTAATTATTCAATGACTGGCAAATCAATTTTCGAGCTGGTTCGAGGTGAAACAATGTTTGCTATGAGTGTACGAGTCGACCGCACATCTAATTACAAGGACACGACAAAGGTGATTCGGTGAAGTTGAGAGATAAACAACTGAAAACTAGTACAGAGACATACATCAAAGTTCGAAAAATAAACTTTAGTCAGAAAAGCAACAACGTTTATTTCTTTTAGGAGGCATCTAGAAGATGGTAAGATGAATGTGAAACGGGTTCAGTGGAAATACGATTTTTGTTATACAAGAATGCGACTTGTCGCTATAGATGTTCACCCAATAAAGCAAACGACGATTTACAACTTCTTTATCAATCTCTTAAAGATATCTTGCAAATTATATTTCTTCATCACTGATACAAAGTCTTATGTCATTTTGAAGTTCAATTTTGCTATATATTATAGTCTTTGTTGATTCGTGTGAAATCAACATTGCCTGTCTTTTGAACATTGTACGTGTATCCTTTCATATATGGTTAACCCTTTAAACGAAGAATCGGATAAATGACAGACAGACAGACAGATGCAATTTCTTTACTTATGACTGTACAAGGTGTACTTTATCTCGTTTAGTGATGTAAAACACTAGTTAGTGTTTTTTACACACTGGTAAACGCCGAACATAGATTTAACCTTTGAAAACTTCTTTTTATATGACTGAACAGCGTTTACACCTGTAAAATGACAGCCGATAATTGGTAAAAGTACATTAATATATGTTTATATAATTGAATGAAAATGAATTTTCAGGTGTTGAGTCAATCTTTAGAGGCTAATATTTTGTTCAATCGTGTTATCTGCACCGTTATAAGCAAAGCATCGTGGCTAGGAAGAAATACAGCGAAAATGAGTGTTTGCAAAAGCGTGCGACCGTTACATTACAGTGACGTGGAGACAGATCACTAAATAATCTAATATCAAGTCTCAATAATATATATGATCTAATATCAAGTCAATTCTCCAACATCCTCGTGACAGGTTTCAGTTAAATTCAAACTAAATTTCAAACCTACTCTTGACGTTAGGTTTGTTAGATATGCTAAAACATGGTCCTATTTCAAAGTATATAAGTAAAACGTATGCATAAAGGCTCTTACCATTTTAAAGCAAGTCCAAGACAATTTAATGAAATGTTTTAAAATGTCACTTATCATTTGTTTAAATGAGAAAATAACAACATTTTTAGATAAATAAAGTAATATTACGAATATATATATAAAATTTATATTCAAATATGTCGAACAAACCTCACTTTCCTCATGTAGCGACTGCTTATAATTTTGCAAGTTTTAAGATTTAGCCAATAAATTGGAAATTACTTTTTGGTTTCCGATGCCATTTCCTAGATATCAAATACATCGTTGTTGCTAAATACTTAAAATAGTAGTAGTGGGGATGGTATTGCATTCATGTGATGTCTATTTATCTGATGTCTATATTTTTTTATTCCTTATCACAGAAACGCTTTGTAACAAAAAACTGACATATGGCTTGATTATAATCACGATACTCGTTCTTCCAACCAAAATAAGTTAAGCTCGTGATTAAGCTGAACTATGATTATAGTGCAAATTTAATAATGTAGTGCATTTTGATCCTATTTACTGAGATTGATCATTTCTAAATTCAGGTACTTTTGTCGTAAATATCATATGACATTGTGGAAACATCTATTCATTACAATTTATTATCACAAAAAGTCCAATGTAAAACTAAAAGGACAAATGGTTAGGTGTTTGAAGGATACTGTATTTCATAATACTGTCAGTTTCGAATGAAGGGCTTTTATCAATGCGGCATCTGTACGTTTAGGCTCATGAATCTGCGTGATATAATACTAAATCTAGTTCTGTAAACTCTTAATCTCTTCAGACATCTGGCGTCATTGATAACAGCTGAACGACATTGCTGATAACAGTGTCGCTCAACCCTGTCAGGAGTAGTTACTGACAACAACAGACTCACCTTATGACTAGAGCTCCGAACTCAGCATGCATCCCACCTGACACGCGCTGACAAAACGCTTAAATAGAAGGTAGAAATATCAACCCACACTTTCAAAGAGATATGTTGGTCATGCGAGTAAATGTAGTTGCTTTAAGAAGACTTCGTAAGAATAGATTGTAAACGAAGAACGAATTCTATGATCATATTTTTTAAAGTAGACGGTCATGTTATATGTATATTTTTCATTAATTTTTCACATTTCAGCGAAATTTTATTTTTTCATTTCAAGAAAACGTGTCATGAAGGTTTATATATAATATGAACCAATTCAACTTTTCATATATATATATATATATATATATATATCTAAATATATACAGGTTATAGTTCAATAGTTTGTTGATTTAAGCTGTGTTGTTCTGTTGTTCTTATTGTAATTGATTTAACGTTAATAGGTCAAAACATTACATTCACTTTCAAGCTACTCCGATACAATCTAATGTCCTTTTGTATCATTATCTTGATAACTATCTATCATTGGGTTATTCATAATTATTTACTCACTCAGTTGAAGATCGAAAGTGCAGAAGAGTAACTGTATTCAAACCAAAATAGAGAATACATAATGGCACTTTTTCAAAGTTTGTAAAGTTAATTTCTCATTTCTGTCCCGAACTTTACACAAAAGTACGTCAATGATACGTATTTAGTATGTATAAATACCAGTAGAGAATCATGCACGTAAAATGCAGGAAATATAAAAAATTATATTTTAAAGCAAGGCTGTAATGGTTATATGAACTATATATCTAAGAAAACGTCATTATATAAAATAAGCGTATATATAAAAACTTCATAGCTTCGCTTTCATGACAAAGAACATCGAATCTATTTAATTCAATAAGTTAATCCATGTCATCACATCAAAGTAATACATAATATCTCGAATAAGGACAATTGCCTCCCCCTGCCCCGAATAGCGAATTTACAAACACATCTAATTAGTAACACACGTTTGTTTTCAAACATTTTGAATATGAGATGCCTCATTTCCAACCAAATGATATACAAAATTGAAATTTAAACTCATTTCCAATGTTCAAAGATAACACAACATTATGTCATCTTGAACATTAAATCTGTAATAAGACGATCAATGTTTAAAAGAAACTGTTGTCGTTTCTCAAATGGACTTTCGATATTATTTTCAGTGTCTGTTAAGGTTCTCATTAGCCAAGACTTTACTTATACTGATGAAACTGCAAGATTGCAATGTAGATTTCAAGAAGCGTTTCATAATTTGTTTACTGTTAAAAATATAGTTTTTAAGATTTAAATATACTAAAATATCCACAATACTAATTGGTCATTCATGGTGACATATGAAATAAATCATGCTTTTTTGAACCTTTAACCAAAGATGGTAGGCGTATTTCTGACAGTCATTTTTGCAATATTTGTATGTGATCTACAACAGTTCTTCATCCTATGCATCTGCACATGCATGCATTGCTTCACGAGATCATCTTTCAACATGTGCACACACATGCATTACTCCACGAGATCATCTTTCAACATGTGCACACACATGCATTACTTCACGGGATCGTCTTTCAACATCTGCATGGACATGCAAAAGAACATATCTATCATTCCCACAGTCTATGGCGCTGCGGCTTGTGATTTATAGAGAGGCGAGACTGACAAATTATTTGAGGTGTTATCGTATGGCGGTTATTGGGGTAAGGGGACAGTTTTGATCCCCCGTCTCCTCATCTCAACGCCGAAGAGGGGGATCGTCGCCTCAATCTACCGTCCCTCCTCCCGTCAAACTGATAACATCGGTCGGGAAACACAAGCTCGGATAAAAGTACCCACAAAGGCTTCGTCAGCCAACCTCCGACTCACTGACATCCCGCAGTCTCCCACTTACATACATTATTTCGATATTTTAGATAAGTCGGCCGCTATAAAGACTTGGGTGGTCCACCGAACGGCTTGCAGTTGAGAGGTGTTGAATTGAGTCGGGGAACTTATAATATCTGCTTTTATTAACTGTGTCGATGTTCCTGCGATAAGGCCTCACAACACTATTCAGAGGTCTAGAGGATAGATCGGAAAGATGCCAAGACTCCGTCTTTACTTTCGCCACTACCAAGTTGCTGTGGTAATATAATACCGCTCTAACTTAAATCAAGGATACGATAAACGTGTAACCGTACTTGATCAAACCATCGCAACACCTTTCATCACCGTATTCAGTTTCAATACTCCAGATATAATTCTTTTGTACAAAATTCAATTAGCTTAAAATGGATTTTCAAAAGAAGATAAGGGATGTGGTTAATTCAATTGTAGGCTGACCTCACTGCATACTTAAAATTTATGGGAAGTTTGTTACGGATATGAATATTGAAATGCGAAAAGGATAGGACTAGTTGGATCACCTTGTTGAACTCATAGTATAAGTGCGGATTTGTTCACACGTTAACAGATATTTGTTGATACTGAATTCAAATTATCTCTACGTTTACAGGGATTTGTTTTAATGGTAGTCTGTTTCTTTTAATGGGGTCGTCGGATTATTAACTGATTTTCACTGATTATTCGTGAAATGCATTGTTTTATGGAAAATAAATTAAAGTATATATAACAAGTTTGTCATTCTATCAAATCATTCAAATGTCAACAAGGAACATGTTTACATACTTAATAAGTATGCCATGCAGCTTCAAAGAAATGTGTAAATATGTTAAACAGAGGCCCGATTTGTCCATTAACAATTATTTTCATTCATTTTCACGGGTAATTTTAGCAAGAAATCATCAAAGAACATAGTGATTTTTATTACACAAGCTATCAACATATGAATGCTTTAACGTAATTAATTGCCGTCTCACGTGGTGACCATACGACTTGCTATGTCTTCCCTTTATATATGTATAAATGTGGCAAATAGCCGCTAATAGAAGGCAGCGATATTGAGTCGGCTCTTCTCAGAAGGTCGGTCATATAATATTACTTAACACAATTGTTAGGTGTTTGTGGTACATACATCACTAACAACAAATCACACACACGGAATCATTTCGTATTAGTTATGCTTCTAGATTTATGTATTCCTGTATATGAGAACATTTCCAAAATTGTCAATACTTGTCAATATTAGTGTTTAAGACAAAATACTTTCTCAAAATGTAAAACATGGTTGAAACTCATGCAAAGATTAAGATGTGATATTTTTATAAAGGGTTGACTGAAAAAAACTTATGATTTCCTATTAATTTACCAAACATTGTGTCAAATAAAAATTCTTTTCATCTAAAATGTGCGTAGTTTTTGTTTGAATTAAATGGACACTGCTTGTGAACTAGAAAAGGTGACAAACACAATATATACCATTGGGAAGATTTGCAACGGATGTATAGTGCAATTACAAATGTTTGTCTCCATCATGCAACAATTCGTTTTAAAAAATTCAATGATATATAGCGACATAAAATTCGGGGAAATTAAATTAAAGTATAATGAAATAAAGCTATAGTTTATTCCCTATGCCAAAGTTTGCAAGGCTGAATATGACAATGTTAAATGATAATTAGAGATCGTGGAAGAAAACACATGGTGAAGAAAACACATGGTTTTCTTTTCAGGGTATATTTATTTTCAAGGGTAGCCTCCAAATGCATTATCATTTTGAATGAACTATCTATTACATGCAGAAGAGATACTTATAATTATGCTTTAAAAAATTGCCAAATAGTTATAGTTTATGAGTGTCAATGTTTTTGTACATGATGTCACTTTGTCATGATAACGGGGCGTCATAATAATGTGACGTCACTTTAGTTCAAAACCTTGATTGGAAAATCACTTCTTCAATTTTTTTCTCAATATATATATATACAATCTGTTGCAGACTGTAAGGGTTTGATAACCCAGTACGTGGATCCTATGTATTTTGTGCTGAAATACAGAATTAAGATTGCAATATTTAAAACGGAAGCTCTTCAACAGTGGTTGATAGATCTAGCTATATACATTTAATATTTTCTATATATGCATTATCTTTCAGCCTTTTTAAATTATTCATTGTGTTTTCTTTTCAAATTCAATTAGTTTCTGTTATATTATTTACTGCCTCCTCCTGATGAAAATTCAAGAAAGTTCATGTGTTCGAATTATCATACCACACCTTTAAAAAAAAAGGGATTAATTAAATCTTGATAAAACGATATAAAGTCAAGGGAAGTAAAGGAAATAAAAACTGTTCAGTTATTGTCATAAAATCGAATATGTAGAATGTAATGCTGTTATGTTTTTGATAAATTTCAAGTAACTTCATGCGTTCGAATTATCATACCATATCTTAAAAAAGAGACAATAGGGATTAATTTAATCTTGATAAAACGGTAATAAAGTCAAGGGAAGTAAAGGAAATAAAAACTGTTCAGTTATTGTCACAAAATCGAATATGTAGATTGTAATGCTGTTATCGATTTTTAGAACAAATTTATATATGTAGACATGTATAGAATGGCATGTTGACTGTTGACCGATATGGAAAAGTGGTTAATTTACAAAAAATAATATGGTGATTTTTCTACGAATGTTGCTAAAACAATACCTCTACTTAAATTAATCAGAGTTTTTTTGCAACAGTCAAGAAGAAATCAAACTGGATTTTTTTTTGTATTTGTATTTGTATCATGTTTACATATCATTTTTCTATTACCTAATTAACGTAATTGGATACGCTTTTGAGAGCACCTTAAATCTGCAAGTGACTTGCATATCCTTTAGATTTTATTGTCATTATTCTTAAATAGTCCTCCGACAAATACAACTAAATAAAAAAAATCTTTTACCAATAAAGATAAGGTATTTTCGATAATGTTTTTAAATATTTTGTTTTATTGTAAAACATGCAGTTGCTCTTAAACCTGTATAACTCACAAGAGATAAATCGCTAGAAACCCATAACTTCAATGAAAAGTTATCTCCCCTATATATGATTTCATGAGTACAATGATTTAATTGCGAAAATGTCTGCTATACTCTGGTAACATACTGTTTTACTTTAAATTATTTTTATTATTTGCTTATTGCTTTTAAAGTTTCCTTGGAATCGTTTCGTTAAACGCTTTTTTTTATATATAATGAATATATATTCGAATAAAGTCGTTGTTTTTCCCTTCTCTTCGCCTATGTGTGATGTACTAAATATTGCCTTTTGTTGTTATTATTTTGCGATATTCACTATCCATACAGGAAAACACAAACCAAAAAATAAAACTTAACATTTAAGAGATAATTTTGTTATTGTTGAAAAGCTTTCAACAATCGTTTCAATAGGAGATCCCAGTTGTGTTACACGTAGCATTGTAACGTATTGCTTGTGTGACATCATAGGATTCAGCATCCCCCCCCCCCCCCCCCCCCCCCCCCCCCCCTTATACTTTTAAATATACAAATACATGAAACTTATATTCTATATATTTCATATTCAAACTTTCAGAATCATACAACTTTGATAACGAGGCAAAGCGTTAATGAGTGAATCTTCAAGATGAGAAAAGTCAGAACCGCACCCGCATTAAAACAAACTGTAACAAAACGCGAACTCAGTTTATGTACACAAGCACCTTATAAAATCTAACAGTGCAATATAATGAATTTACTGTTGTCGTAATATATTAGAATAAACTCCACCATGCATCAGAGATAAAAAAATGAAGAGTAACAAACTTCCTCGTGTCATAATCGAACTGGAAAATTATTCCAACTCAGTTTTCTCAAAACATTCAGTGTGAAATAAATATTTGTCAGAATATCTTATAACAAAAAGCATCATGTATAACTAAGAAATACCAAAAGAGCTTATGATTATTTACTATTTCGTTCATTCGCTCATTTATCGTATAAAGTAATATTTCAACACAAAGGAAAATGATAATTTATTAATTTTTCATTATATTGAAAACTTATCTCATACACAAAAAACAAAGCACTTAAAGAAAAGATGATGATGTAATACTCTATTGAAGAAAGTTTCTCTCTTCAGCGCGAAAGTAAATATTAGATCTCACAATAGGGTAAAGGTACAAAACAATTAGTTTTCTAAATGATAATGCAAACATTGATATAAGTACGTAAGCATATTTGTTCCACTGTCAGTTTTAGGTTTGTTTATATACATCCTAGATTTCCTAGATCGTTTCACATACGCTTTGTTTCTGTCAACAGTGTCAAACCATAAATTTCCTCCCAAGCACGAAGCCAAGTTTGCCTTTCACGATTGGAAAGATTTCAATTTGTTATATTCTAACATTTACCATTCACCAGTACGTTCGGCCTAAGCGTTTAAGAAGATAACTGTTGCGAGATCGGTATGTGTATCCGCTTCTTAATCTTTTAAGTAATTAAGGAGATCTGGTCATTTGTGAATGAAACAGTTCTGAACTTTCCCAATGGATAACTTTCACCAGGGGCTTTAACGATTTTACAATCTCTCATTGGTGTACCTACCCCACGTCACGCCCGGTGTTATTTATAGCACTATGACGTCATATCCAGTCACGTGACCTCAAGGCTGGTCTATTTCCAGCTTGCAGCTGATTCAATAATTATTTCGTTTGTCAACAAGTGTATTTTCCCTTCGTGGTCGCATCCGGCTTTCGGCGTTGCATGTCGAAAAAGCGTTAAAGTTGTCTTGCGTTGTATCGAGGGAAACAGTAACAAGTAAACAGGCACTTCGAAACATTGTCAGTTCAACTCATTATTTAAGGTAACTTCATGTATTCAGCGATAAGATGAAGTGACGTGATATCACAAGAACATTTAATAAAGTTGATAGATAAGACTTTCTGGTAATATCTTAACATCGTCATCTCAACTAATTCCATTAGTTAACTATTCAATGAACCGATTAACTTTTCAGAGCTACTCATATTTCTTATGTAAACGATATTTGAAACAAATCTGAAGTTGCGAGTTAATTCTTTCCTCTTATCGTTTGTACGGTCAAGTTCACATCAACATATGGTAATGGCTATTTACCCGTTTAATACAAATTGCTTTGCGTTATTCATTATCGTATTAATATAGGAGTATTTGAAAGAAAGTTGAAGTTCATGTCAATATCTAATCATTTTCATATTTTCATCTCATCAAGACACATTCGTAGCTAAGCAATGAGACGGTTACTAATTTGATCTGTTAACAGTATTTTCTTTACAATTTGACTAGATACCAATAGCTATCTTAAAATATTTTGTGAATGTATTAACTCATTAATTATTACAAATAGTTGAAATATATTGTTTATTTAAGTTTGGATCTGTATCGAGTCATCTCTTCAGTCATAAAACAACTACAGTAGCCATTACGACATTGGCATCACCAATTACTTTCATCAATTAGAATACTTCAACTAAATCTTACATAATGGTTGTATTGTTTTCAATGAAGCAATCAAATGGATCATTGCAATTTATCACATATTGAAAATATTTTGTTACGCAGTAAGGAAAGGGTACATAGTTAGAATACTTATTAATAAAAACGTTAAATATATTGAGAGAAATGCCTTTTTGACTGCTCCACGCTTTTATGTTATCGTATTATATCAACAACATTTTATGTGGAACAATGAAGTGATTTAATACCAATCAAATTAGTATCTAAGTGAAACATTACATTAACTTTGGGGAAAATCGCTCTTGATATACAGTAATCTATGATGACGCCAGAAATGGATTTTATTTCATTAGAATAAAAATGATTCCATATCAGAAGTTACGTCAGAGAGTTTCACTTTAAATTTTCTGCTTAATATAATGTATAAGAAACCTTATATTTCACATACACGTTGCTATGCATTAATTCAGTTTGAAAATTGAAACTAAAGACGTTGAATTTAAATCTAGAGAAATGTTAAAATTTACATCATTGTCTGGTCAAAACATTACATCATGTAACTTGTCATTATCAGTTACATAATTGAAAAAAACATGAACGTATTGTGATACTTGGATAAACGTTATGGCATTTTATGACTTCTATCTAGTTTTTATCAACGATCATCAGACTCACTGTTATAATAGTCCCCTGCATTTGGTCATAATCGTGAATTAAAGACTAAATTTATGCATTTCTGATTGCTAGGATCTATGGCACAGTAACCCAAATGGCTTGATTTCGCACGAAATAAAGGAACGGCTATAATTCTCTCTTTTCGTCACTCAGACAGGTTTTTCCATAGTGAAAATACGTTTGTTGAGTAGAAATATTACCGTTTTTATCTACATCTAAAGTTTCGACTCACATAAATGTTTCCACTTAATTCTTAGCAAACCAATATCAGTGTTCAAGAAAAACATGTAATGAAGATTTTTTTATATTTTATTCGACCCAGTAAGTTGTCATTGAACAGAAATACCTTTTTTGTTCTTTACATACTTTACTCATCATTGAGGTAGGTCAGAGGTTTTGCCTAGCCTAACTTTATTGTTTTCGCTAAAAAATCATCTTCCAATAAAAAACTAAGATCTTCTATAGAATATGAAATTCCATTCCACATGTGTACATATTAAAAACATGTTCAAGTGCACTATAGATATGTTTGGTCTATTGAGATTTCGTCCAGTATACAAATACATTTCTCAAAGAGCCTGGTTTAATTAGGTATTTGAAAAATATATCCCAATATATCCCCCCTTTACCGTGTTCAGTTTTTTCGGTAAAATGACTACTTCATTTGAAATTTTTGTTCAGTAATTTAAGATATATGTTTTCATGTACCGTTGTATTATATAATTTTTTTAAAAATGACAATGAATTTGTGTTTCACATTCTAAACGAAAGAAAAATATAGTTTATTGTGAAGCATGTATAAACGACATTAATAAATACTTAAAAAACAGACAAATTGTGGTTTATCAGACACTTTAAATGATAAAGACATTTACAAGAAGATGTTTTCACCTATTTGGAAGTCCCGAGCAGTGTACAATTAGATTGTCTAAACATAATAAAATAAAAAGTTGTAATGGCTTTCTATAGTATCAACCAACCAATCACTGAATCAAACAAATGTTGACAATATCTTAACAAGAAAAAATTAATATCCAAAATATATCGGGACCTATTTGGATTTATCCTTTCACTTTCACACTGATTTTATGTACAATTGTGTGTGTATAAATTCTTGTAATGGGACAGTAAATATGAAATAACTCATTGTATTTAATATCTCTTTCTTCTGAAAACAATATTCAAATCATGTACTTTCTCTAAAATTGAAACCATAAAAATCAATCGAATGTGACTGGTCCAATGGTTCTGTACCTTATTTGTCTTCTGATTTCGAATCGATCCAGATTGGTGAACAGTACATGTACATCGTTTTTTTCCAAAATCATCTAAACAACTGGAATAATATGTTGTCAGATGTGACATCCTTACATGAAAGAAACATCTTAATCTAAAAGTATTACCTTTGGAACGGAAAATAAAACAAATGATAGCTAAGGGAAATATTCACTTGCAAAATGTTTTCCAAATAAAATTTCATGAACTGACAAGTTCTTTTCAAATTACCTAATCAAATGAATTAATTCCTTATAACTTCTTGACGTTGATATTGACATTGACGATGTATTGTTAATGGGAAGGGCATTACGACCTACAGACTGTTGACATCATCTGACAGATTGTTTATATTTTCTTTCTCCATATGATTTTTTTAAACAAAATTTGTGACATTAGAAATGATACTTAAGGAAGTTGTAACAGCATAAACATTGTTTTCAAAGAAAATAATGATTTTGATTCCTCATATTATGATGAACATAAATAACGTTGATGAGGCTTTGGTAAATTCTTAAAGCATTATCATTTTATTGCATAAGGTCAGCTTGTTATGATACGTAAATCTACTTATAAAAGTTAAATGAATTAGTTTTATCAAAAAATTTAATCAGAGGACAAACACATGTTAACACTTTACACACTTCACAACCTTCTCTTTACAATTCTTTTGTGTATTTGTAAAATACAAAAATATGTACATCTGACCCGTCTAGTGCTTTTGAATTCCCTTTTTGCTAACACAGCTATGGATGCATAAATGATAACATAACAAAGAAACCTTACCTGAAGTTCATGTTAGCTTTAAAAGAGACAGTAGTAAATAAAACTCCTAGACTATATTTCAGTTTTAAAAGTTTAAAGCCAACCAAGTTTTACATATTAACTTTAGTCAATTCAATTTTTATTGCAGAAATTCTGTATAAAGGATACTTTCATGTGTCACTTAATAACGATTACCAATGCTTTTTTTTATTGCTATTTTCATAAAATTATTTTAGCAATGTGTTATCTGTCGCTTAAGTGTACATACATCTTAAACTTCTAATTTAGGGGTTCATCTAATGAAAATTGGCAGTGAATCCTTGAGTAAATTTTGAACAGATGAAATGTAATTTTTTAAAATAAATACATTATTTATAATTTTATATTGTGAATTAAAGTTAAATTTTCTTCAAAAAAAATATAATATAATTGTTAAAGTTTATTAAAAGATACCAAAGATTTACTTAATATAATAAATCCAATTAGCACGACTTTTTATTACTCTATGATAGAACAAGCATCAATAACTGCATGGTACTATTTTATCTATATAAAGACTAATGATAGAATATTTAGGTGCCAATAAATATCTTTTGAATATTTTTACACGTTTTGCTTCAATGGCAGTTTCCTTGCATATATCTCTCAGTAACGACAACTCAAGATCACGATAAGAATGTAATGGAAAAAATACAAACACAATCCACTACCACAATTTTAGATGTAAATAATGTTTTAAATTAGTTGATTTTAAAGAAGTTGGTGCTTGAAGCAAACTCGTAAAAAAGTAAAATCACATAAAGATACGATTTTAGAGGGAAATATAATTGCTTTATCGTTTATAGTAACTCTTTCAATGGAACATATTTTAAAATGAAATTTTACAGTTACAAGGAATTGTACGCGTTATTATAGCATCAGTTATCAAGAGTTATAACGGTTATGGCATTATATTTTCGTAGATGAACATTTTTTAAACGTTGGTCAAATTCAAAACAACAAAACAAAAGCATGAAAGGTTCCGTTTACATGAACGTCTAACAAAATAAAAATTGAACGTGATCCAGGACTTTCGCCATTCATGATAAGTGAATTTTAGTCCCGAATAAAATTGAAAATAGTTCATGGACTGCTGATAAAAAAACCAAAAATGGTCACATGCAAAAGAGAAAAGATACTCCTTTAAAATGCTATCAACTATAATAGACAGACAGAAAGAGTGTATTCCAGTGTTAAATGTATTCACATATAAAAAAAATGTAGGTGTCTTTACTCAAAAAATACATACACCCAGCCAATAACAGAATACGAGACGATATTACGTGTATTGTTTATAAAAAGGACAAAATATGTTTTATAAATATAAACAAGATGTAAAAAGAAGCTATAATCCATTAAAGAACGTAAGACTCTCCATTTCCTAAGCAGAAACGGTTGTAATTGCTAAAACGGTCACCAAGGATACAAAATTTGTTAAATTAGTTAAATGTGCCAATTTAAAGTGAAGTGTACTTCATTTTAAACACAAGCGCAGAAAACGTAGAGTCTCTCAGGCATGGCGTATAAATGCATCTGTTGAAGTTCTTGATTACACAAATATTCAGCAATTACACTTGCTAGAAAAGATAATTACTGTTGTATAAAGGCGGATACATTAATTAGCATATCATGCGATTTCACAGGGTAAGACAGATTCATTTACTGATTATTTATTCATAACAGAATTTGCTAGTTCTAATCATAAATTTACTTTGTATTTCAGAAAATTCGACAACTTATAGATTTAAAATACACTTTTGATGTTAAACGATGGAGTTAACAAAGGGATGCTGCATTTTGTAGCCTTTAAGATAATTTCATAATTAAATAGCTGCATGGAAAAGCTAATCAAAATTATGACTGTAATTGATTCGAGGCGAAAAAGCAACATCACTTGGAATAATAAGTGTAATACATGAAAGACGTTGAATTTGATCATTAAAACAAACAAAACTCCTGAAAAATACGTTTCTAAAATTCAACTACAAAAAAATAAATGAGGCTTTACCATCAAGACTTTCCCATAATTGTTATCAATACAGCATCTAAGACGTACCATTATTTCCATGAAAATTATACTAAGACTGACGACACTGACATTAAAGTAAAAATTGTTTCACTACTTTATATGTTTAATGTGGATCTGGAGAAGTCTTATTTTACACCTAGTGTATAAAATTATGTCGTAAATACAAATAGTATTTCGTCAATGTAATTATTATTAGTTTTAATAGTCAATACAGTGATATGAAAAACACATGCTTCTAAATAAATGTATGCAATACAGTGGACTCAAGTCCTCAAGATGAAATGTAACGTCATGTAAAAATACACTCCTAAAAAGAGAATGAAATGTCATACAATGCATGAGGTCCTTAAATTAAGGACCAAGGTATGTAATGTCCATGTCTTAAATATTATACAATGTAATGTTAAGCGGTGTATTTAAAAACCATATGATATAAGCTCACAAAACGTACAAATCAGTTCGTGTAATGTGGGTGGTCCTTAAAAAGATTACACCGTCAAATTCATGCATCGTCCAAACGATACAATAGAACATCGTATCATATACAATTTCATAAATAAATCATGTCATCACTTATGTAACGTACGACCCATACAATGAATAAAATGTCAAACCAAGGGTAAGTTCCTCAATACAAAATACATTGTCATGACTTGAAGTGAAGTGTTCATTCAGTTTTACTTGTAGTCATATATAAACGGTGAATTTGTTCTCATTATTTCATCTATAAATTGCTATAACATTTTTAACTTTTGGATGACACACTCTGTCGATGCTCGTACTTTTTGGTCCAGTCCCTTACATTCCAGTACACTCCCAGAGTTTGGCAAAATTCGCCGCACTGACTGTAGCAACAGCTTACCCACTCGACCGCCAGGTCTTGACAAACGTACCATTATTTTGTCATCTCATGTATAATTAATCACATCCATATAACAAACTATGAAGGAAAGCGGCAACAGTATTAAAGATAAAAAGGCATTGAAGACATTTTACATTCTTTCAAGACATTTTCATATTTGTTGTGTTTCACATATACCGAATCACGCTATAATCAGAGTCCTTTGTATATCTCAATAAGAAAGAAAGTAGATGTTAATTGTCGTACATGTTTCCCACGAGGTTTAAACGAATATTTTCACGATTTCGCTAACAATGACAATCTTACATAGAGAAAATCCAACAATGGGGAAATAATTACAGATTATCCGGAAAGGAAGAGAGAGGAGAATGCAGGGAGAACCCTTGTTGCATGGTAGATTAAACGGTTTCCAACAAGTTATTCGCCAGCCACGTTTGGTAAATAGGCCTGTATTGGAGCTATGTATCGTCAATCTCTTTGCTAAGTCAAAGGCCGCCCCCTAGCGTTCTGACCGCACTTTACACGTGCAAACCTCTCTCAAACTCCAGGTGTTCGGCTGAGCGCAAGACTCCCCATCTCGGCACGTATAGGGATAGCAAGCATACCCTAGCGATCGAGGCCAAACATTGAGGAAAAAACAGGCGAGATAGTTACCGAGAGGGCATATAGCAATCCTCTGCTCCCACAGTTTTCAAGAAGGGGGAGGGGAGGAGGAGGGGAGAGGGGGTAAGCGTTAAGAGATTACCCACAGTGCTTTGTTTGGACATAGCGCGAGCTCTGAGCCGGCTTGTTTAGGCATGGGGCTAAGTCGTGGTGCTGAAAAACAGACCTGTTGATTTCTGTCAACTCCGCGCATGCGTAACTCGTCGTTTGTTATGTGCACCTGGGAATTTGAACGTTTTTCTAGAGGATTTTTTAAGGAAAGAGTAAACAATTTTGAAGAGAGAGTATTTCAAGTTTGTTTGCCTTATTTGTACCTAATCTAAATATTCAAGCTCAATGGAAAGTCAAGCTGTTGTGCGTCTTCTGGTGTAAGGTAACGGTTTCAGATCGTTTAATTTGATGTTATGTGACTGACAAAAGATTCCTTTTCTATGATGCTTAAAAAGAAAGACTTTTAATTTATTTTTTGTAAAGATAAATTACGTATGAACAATTGATGACGTCATAATAGTGTCAAAAAGTTAATATTAAGAAGTTTTTTAATCATTTTTTTGATGAGTTAAAGGCGACTGATATATATTTTGTTTAAACTTTATGTTACATTTAATTTTCATTTGGTATTTCGTTAACATGAAAATCTGGCGCAATGATACGACTTGTATATGTTAATCAATACTTAATATTTTGATTTGTTTTTATTATTTGCCCATCTTATTATGAATATCTTATTGATGATGTATCATATGGATAATAAAATAATTTGATGATGGTTGTTCTATGTTTCGGGTACTATGGGTAAAGTTTGACATGTTTACAATCCTATACGGCTTTTCAAATTGGTGGACATTAGGATATACAGGCATAAGTTCATAAACGTATTAATAACGGGTGCCACCAAGTAGGCTAAATAGATGTGTAGATTGTATTATTTACATCTACGGGTTAGTCTGCTATATATTAAGTCATAAGTTCTAGTCATATCATGATCGGTCATATAGAGAGAGAGAGATAATCGCATGTGTCTTGTAATGTGAAAAATAGCATCACGAGTTGATTAAAGTTATAACTATCCAAGGCGTTTTTTATCAACGCGTGATGATGTATTTGATATCAGAAGACAGGAGGATGACATTCTTTTTATCAGCCAAAACCAGTGTTCATTCCATGATACGTAATTTCTTCACACCCGTGTAAGACTGTCATAGCATTGTGACGAAGTTATGTTTATGGCGTCATGGAATTATGACATATGTGGTGTCATTTATTTTGCGTTTGAAGGGCGTCGTTCAAAATCTACTGTCGAAATGATATCTTGTACGAGATTATACTTGATCTCATGAAATCCATACATTTCTGACGAACACAATTTTTGATGGTTAAGATGCTATAAGGAACATAGAGTTGTTTCAAAATATCATATTCGCTGAGTTAAATTTAAAGATCACGATAAGGTTGCATATTCATTCAGGAAAGACAGATCGTGAAATTGCACCTCTTTGAATACATTTCACATGAACGATAGCTATGACAAAGATAACACAACAGGTCAACGAGAAGATAAGTTAGCATCAAATTTACTTCGTAAAAAGTCAATTAAAGTTAAATTATCTGCATACCGTTTTTTAAAATTATTTTTCTCCTTCAAATTTTCACTTTTGAATTTTATTCAATTGAAAATATGCTCTCTTCAGAGGGTAAAACATCTCACTACAAGCCGGACTCGACGAAAAAGATATTGTGTATCAAGCAAAACATGCATTTTCGTGTGCGTGTCTTTTAATCATTTGAGGAAGATAGATGAATTCCCGTAGCTTGACCGACCTTGGTACGTTCATCTAAGAGATCACTGTATTGAAAAGATAGCCTTGCAATTTAAAGTAATTGTTTTCCTTTTCGTAAGATCACTGCATTCCCTAGGAAAACGTGCTACCTTGCCTTTAATAACTATGTAATAAAATTAATTGCCAAAGACTTTAGGATTTAAACATATATTTAAATACAAGAATTAGGAACAGATTATCTAAGTAAAAATACCTTTTCCATGCAATGTACATTAGTAATTTTCATTGTGACATTCAAAGACATACAAAGACTTTCATTCATATCATGACATTTCGTATTAATTTTCTCACTGCATCTAGAATGACATTTCATAAAGACGATTATAACATTTAGCATTCACATCATAATTTTTTTCCATCGTGTTGACTTCAATACATTCCACATTGATGAATACAGATTAGTTTCATATAAGGGCATATCATGTAGAAGAGAACTTTCAAAGTGCATTCATATCATACCTACTGAGTTACAACATCCTACTGTTTTTATGTCATCACACAGTGTGTGATTTCACTGTCTTATTGAATTTCACCAAGACATTTCATTTTCATAATGATTTTAAAACTTCAACAATGAAACGGAAAACATACATTGCACATTAGGTTTATGTCACGACAAGTCATATGGAAGATAAACTTCTATATTGCAATGGAATGTCTTAGGGCTCAATTCTTATAGTATCTTTGATTAAACATTTGAAAGATTATAAAGTTAAATATTTTTGCGTAATTCACTGTTTCGTTTTAGATTTGGTACATGAAATGAGCATACTACTTTCACATTCTTGTTATCTTTATGAGAAAAAATGCTGGACTTGGTAAATCATCAATTAGTCCAATTCAATTTATTCGTCGTTTAAATAGAATTTGAACTTGGTATAGTCGTGAAAATTGCAAATTGTGACTTCCATGTTATATCCTAGTTATAAATATAAAACATATAAGGGATTTCCATATACATGTTATTATGACTTTTTAAAATTAAAGAGTAGAAGGACCAAAAATATGTGTCGAAATTTTGAGCTTACGCGTTTCTATGTATCTTTTATATTGAGGCTAAACATGACAGTTACTTTTGATATTTTATCTTAATGGTGGCACGTTATTTCAATTCTTATGTGATCGGTGATTATCTTTCCATTTAGACAGTGAAAATTGTAACTGATTTTGAATATTGCTTGAAATATTGAAAATCAGTGTCAATTGTATTCAATGATACTTACATTTTTTTTCTCAACTTTACAAACATGTTAAAGGCGCATAAGTATGTTGTAAGAGTCAAATATGTCAACCTTTATAAACAGTGTCATTTGGTCGAGAAGAAGTGGTTCTTTCTGAAAATCACCACCTTTTTGCTGACCAGTTCAGTACGGAGACAATAAACAGTTTGACGTTGTAATTTATGATCGGAAACAGGACAATGGCGCGCGCCAATGACTCAAACGTAATTCTGAAACTTATATACAGCACATACGAGAACAAATATCTGTTTATAGTGTTTAATAGATCATTTAACAAATATTCATGTTTATTTGATGCAAAATTGTAACTTTTTATCTTCTATATGGTGGTATTAATAATATAATCGAAAACGAAAAATATCTTAATTTTGGCATTTAATGATAAAGAATATTATATTCTGGCTCTTTTTCAGCCAAAGAAGAATTTATGAAACATAGTCTGTGTCCCTTTAAACTAACATTGTTGTTGAATATTACAAAAAAGATTATAGGTATATCTTAAGATTTCTTTAATGATTGACCATAGTACAAAATCCTTATTGCATAAATCTTATTCTAAAAATGAATATTTTCAAATAAATAATTGATTGGTAATCGGTAAAAGGTTGTGATAGTTATACTGTAGTGCTTAATTTTCGAAAATGGCAACGTGCATTTCGTTATTATCTATAACGACATCATTATATTATATTATATTATATTATATTATACTATATTATATTATATTGATAAATAAAAAAAACCTAAGATTTATCAGTGGAATAAACCCTCTATCAAGTTGGTGTTTAACAGTGTCGATACAAGATATCTTCACTATCCACATGTCGAAACCCCTTTTAACTATGTCCAGAAATATAGTTAAACCTTATCTTAATCTCATATAAGTTGCTGCGCCAATTATGAAACTTTACCCATGACACTCGTGTCAAACGTGTATTTGGCAAAATCCATTAATTATCAATTATTCATTCAACTTATCAAATACTTGATGATAAAATACTAAATTTTCCCAGTGGATTTACCGTGCTTTCATTCTACAGTATTAAGAAAAAATATGTTATTTTCACTGAGTAAACATATCATTTTGTAACTACTCAAAAGTTCAAGTTCAGGAATGACTCACATTAGGAAATTTACTATGTGGTTACAGTGATGACGAACTCTAGAAACCGCTTGTTACGAACATAACCAGATATTCCACATTAATTCCATCTCGACAGAATAAAACGCCATGCAAAAATAGAAACTTTTGACCCCATTATATTAGACGAACATGATACTTTTCAAGAAAAGATTTCCTCTCTAACTCTCTTTCATAGTAAAAAATATCGATTTGTGTATATTTGATGTCAGGGTTCTCATGAAAATAGACATGAAATGAGTTTTCTTACATTCGTAGTATTAAAACCATTTAAGGATATTCATGTAAACGCTTGATCCTTGATCATATATATTTCATGATTCATGAACGTGCTAAACACTTGAAATGTTTCATCATCTGTTGATTTTCTTGCCAAAGTTATATCTCATTCGGTACATGATGTATATACCTGACACATATTTGAAATGTGAGACAACTGAAGTCATGTTGAAATATGATTTGAACTACAAATCTTACTATTCTGTATATATTCTTGTCATTTAAGTACGACTCCTTTTATCTTGTTACAGAAAGTATGTTACGTATACATTCTTTACGAAATACTCCTCTTCAGTTAAAATAAAGTCACCAAAATACCACTTTGTTTGTATACACGTAGAACGTTTCCCAGTTTAGAGAGCCCAGAAAACGTTTCGTACTATTTCAATGAGTAATATGATAAGAGACGAATATATGGATGACAACTTCTTTATTCTTAGAATGCGACGTTTCGACACAGCTTCTTGTGTCGTTGTCAAGCAATGCATTTTTATTCTTAGAATGCAACGTTTCGACACAGCTTCTTGTGTCGTTGTCATTGCTTGACAACGACACAAGAAGCTGTGTCGAAACGTCGCATTCTAAGAATAAAGAAGTTGTCATCCATATATTCGTCTCTTATCTGATATCCAACTTCTAAATGCCACTCAAAGGAGTAATATGATTACAAATATTTTCAAATACAATATGAAAACTTTCAACCTCTTTCTGATCAAATAAAAGTAAATTTAATATCATAAAGAAATGTAATCGAAGTTTTAAACGACATGTTTGTTATCAATGATACAATAATTGTTATTACAAATTGTTAAACGTATATTTCCAAATAAGCTTACAAATGCATCGTACAATTTTATTTGAAGTTCTCAAGTGATGCAGATGAGATTTCAATCTTTATTCAATACTGAAAGGCCACAGGCCTAAAGTACAATTTGAAGGATAATAAAAAAATATAGCAAATCAATATTCATATAAATTGTGACGTCATTTTAAAGAAGAATGATAAAATGTGCTTTACTTTCACTGTCTGATTCTAAATGCGTGGTATATAAACATTGCAAGGTTTTGAATTTCAACGAAGTGTTTACACTTTTATAAAGATAAAAGTTTATCTTTATTAGAATGGACATAATAATACTCTTTAAGGTATCTTTAACGTAATTCATCATAAAATGGACATACGAGCAGAAAGTGTTATTCGTCTTCCAATAAGTTGTTATTGCATGATTTGCAAAGTCTATCCTCTCTTTTCATGTTAAGAAATCTGACCTTTTTAATCGATAAATCATGCAATGAACATCGGAAGCGTGATAAACTTATTCTGAACATTCTAATAGTAACACATGATAAATAGTATTCAGTATAAATGTATGGTTAAAAGCTGATCTAAATGTTAAGTATCACAGCTACCATCAGTGTCGTAAAAACAATAGATGTTCAGGATTACACAAAGAGAGTTCCTCACCTGAATCACCTGTTTTATGGATTCGAAATAAAACACTTGTAAAGTGTAAATAAAACTATCATAATGGTTCAAAGAGTCACTACAAACAGAATTTATGATTTTAAGGAATTTAAAAGCATCTGAAAATTTGTATTTCAAATAATAACATTTCATTTCGGAACCAATTCTTTCAAGTTCCTATTTACGACGTGCCCTCCGACCAATAATCCTTCAATATACCTAGAACAAAGTGAGACATCTCGTTGAGTCCAGTAAACCAATACGCTTATTTCCAATTTACCAACTTCAAATAAACGATATTATATTTCCTTTAAACGCTTATAACAAATAAAACCTTTGCTCATCTTTGTGAAGGTAGGCTCATTAAGCTGTTTATCTGTCTCCAGTCGGCCATAAGGCCACACGCGGCCTTCCCGTAAAACGCCAGTTTAATAAAACCAATACCATGGGTAATACGACATGAAACGCTCCAGGTACAAATTATAACCAAACAGTTATTGCGGTCCATCGGAAAAGATCAAAGAAGACAGGTAAGGGCTAAGCTTGATTACCGATTCAGGTGCGACTGTTCATGAGGTTTGAACGTGTTGGGGGATGGGGAGGAAAGCTACTGACCCCTTAAAGGTGTGATGCCACCCCTCGGCTAGTGCCCCTGACCCCCTCAGAACAATAGGAAGAGTTAGCTAGGCTTTGATCTCAGAGAAACATCCTTACTCTTAGCTTGAAATCTTACTAAACGTGTTACAGGAGTTTTGGGTGGTGATTGGATAAATACGCTTTTCAGATAATAGGCCTGTTCCTACCGATCGTATTGTAGTTGAATGTTTTAACTTTCTGGTGTCATGGGGTTGAAATAAAAGAGTTAAAGATAATATTAGTGTGGCGGTTTTGATCACTTTGAAAGTCATTTGGTTGAAAGTGTTAATATCATAGTATATGTTTGATTTGTCTGACCATTTACAGTTAATGGTGTAGCAATGACTCTTCACATCTTGCGGTCAGCGGGACACTGGGAGTGATTGGTACTTTAAAGAAACGTAGACATGCTCTTTAACGTTGTCAAGAACAGGAAAATATCTAAACGTAACAAATGAATATTGCATTATGAATGATAGTTACCTCCTTCAAATGATCATATACTAATCAATTTAAAAAAATTCAAAATCAATTGTTTGAATTTGTAATCTTTGTACAGTTCTTTTAAACATCATTTACAAATTGTTGTATTAGGAATACATTTTGTATTAGTTAAATCAATTTACACCTGAAAATATATATCTCATACGAATAAAAGCGCCTCCATTAAGCTATATTTTTAAAATGAAATATTCTGCTGACCTTTGACTACTTTAAAATACAGCAGGCTACAAGCTTGAAAGATTTCTGCATTCATATCATATATAGCAATTGTTACATTCATTCAGTATAGTAGGTTTTGTTTATTATAAATCATAACGCTACCTCGAGTAGATATGTCTTTGACGTATTTAAAATTTGGCATTTATAATGTTTCACTGTTCGTTCTCACTTCAATAATGTTAGAGGAACCTTCCTTTGATTTTAAAAAGTAAAGAAACTTAGCAAAATGGTTTGTTTGATATAAAAAAGATTTACTTGCAACGGACATTTCATGTCATATGTTGTATTTCATAGTTTACATCTAAAGTTATTGATTAGAACAATCATTTCTTTGATAAAACATTTTGTTACAAGATTGATTAAATGCGTTAGTGGCTGTAGCTCATACCATCCTCCCACGCTCCATTGAACCTTTGATAAAAATATTTTCAACAAATTAATAACATGGTAACTGCGATGTTATACAATAACATAATAATTCTTGACCTAGAAGTACATTTATAAAACAAAGAAGAAATCGAGCTTTTAGTACTCTTTTACTGCATTGCTTTGTGAAATACAATTTACGCTTTTACAGCAAATTGTCTACATATATTTGGAACAATAGTTTGAAAATGAGACGATAACACATATATTTGGTTATATACTATGATAGTGCCGCTGTAACGTTTACTTCGCTCTTCACCGTACATCTACTGTCATTCTCGAATGAGATACTATGCTTATAAATCATCGACATAAAGATTACCTTGCCGATTTGCCGTGAGTGTTCTGTTAAACAAGTTCTTGGATGAGAACCATGCTAGTCAAACTTAAACTCTAAAAATATGTCATATTTCTATACGACCTTTAAAGAGACAATCCGTGAGTTTTATGACAATATTTTGCCTTACTACGGTTCTAAATGCCGAATATTCCTAATTCAAAATTTCTCACCCCAAAATGACAAATATATGAAAATTGCAAATTTTCAAAGAAAATCGAAAAACTGCCTGAAATTTGTGCAGAAGCCAAACCAAACAAAGTATTTTAACAAATATCAGCAATATAAGATATCAATCAATATCAACTCCTAATCTGCCTATGAAACTTTCAAAAATTCGTTCTACTAATTGAGGCGCGCCACGTTTCCGGTTTTTGAATGAAAATCGCGACTTAAGCAATTCATTATTTAACTGATGAACTTTAAATGGAAACTTTTCAGTAACAGTCGATACTTTTAAAAAAAAACCCTGATAAAGTTGGTAATTAGTGACTTCAAATCACGGAGTGTCATGACAAAAACATTATACATATACAACTATCGAGTACAAATATTTCATTTACGTACATGTATATTTTGTGAAAGTGTTGATCGAAAGGATATTTTTGGCATGTTAAGCAATGTTAGAATATCATCAATTCACGTTTATTCTTATGGTTTAACAAAAACGCCCTAAATATGTTTTTAGATATCTTTATTTAGATTTGAAATTAATAAATTATATAATGTCTCGAATTACATCAATTCATGAACTAAATCTCTAAAAACAGATCATTGTAACTAAATATTTGATAAATGATATTTATCAAAAGTCAGTAAAAGTAACTTGAGTATCTAAAGTCTTTATACTTTAAGTCCATTATTTTTCATCCGTGTGAGACACTGAAAAACGTCACCGACATTAAAACAAATTTCAAAAGAAATTATCTAAACTGTTTAATTATTATTAATATAATTGATTGATTGATTCCTTTAAAATGACAATTCAAAAAAGAAATTCATTTCGGGGAAGCATTATTATTGAAAAAAAATGGGTAAAGGCATGTATAAGGCCAGGTTTTATTTAAGTTGTATAACATTCTTATAATATGATTATATACAAATTTATTGTAAAAAAATGGTTTAGGACAAACAGCAACGTTAGCCTGATTAGGCGAAATACAAGATCAAAATAATTACCATTTCCAGGAACAACTTCCATAACAATTCTATGTAAAAGTTAAATTATACAAATGTTGATATATCTATCTATTACCTTTTCCACTTAAAATATTGAAACTTGTCTCTTACTTTGATGTATTGGATTTTAGAGTGCTAGACATGCAGAAGGAGATAACTAAAATGCACACAATTCTCCTATTGAAAAGACAGAAGAACATATATGTTGATTTTCTTCCCATCTTTCAAAATTTAAAATTATGAAATGGTTTTCCGCTCATCACAAAATGCGATCGTAGTTGATGCATAGTCTGACCAAAAATTAGACATGCACGCATATCTCTAGACATAACAAGATTTTAAAAACCCTATGTCGACCACTATTTACGGGTGCTTCAGTTTGAAAAGTAATTTTTCCTTTGATATATTCAGCTATGTTATGCATTCTCATTAAATTCCGATTTAACCAAACATCTGCTCGAGTTTTCTCTGTGAACAGCTCAAAGGGGTAATGTCAAATGACCTTTGACTCAGCGCAGAGCTTTTGAAATCGCTTGTTCTATTCGATATAGAAGGTTTTCCCTCTCTTATATTACGATGGCATAATGTTATGACAATCATTAAACAGTTAACCAGCGGTAACTTGTAAATGGAGCAGTTCTGTGTTAAATGAAAAAGAAAATTGACATCATCAATGCCTTAGGAGTGATATGTTTAACGAATTAGGAGACCAATACACAATTACGAGGTTATTCACGATACAAGACTGTTACATACAATTACATATATTTTAATGAATTTTTAAAACAGTAATGCAATCATCTACACTGAACACTCCTTCAGAGAAAGTAAATCAAGGATAAGAATAACTGAAACTTACTGTTTGGGGTTGAAGATGAAGTTAAGATATACATTTGATATACATAGATATATTGGTAAAGTATGATAGTTTGCTGATTTGATTAGATGTACATTTACTACCAATGGTTGAAACAAACAACAGCAAGTTGTAGAGCGAAAAAAGTCAGCTGTGGTAAGCAATAAAGTAAAATCAGTCTGTTCTTAATTCCTTAATATTTAACTATTCACCCAAAATGAATATAAATGTTTAATACATTTGGCTTTATATTACGTGATTAAGATGTATGATTATATTTCCATATGGTTTAATCATCCATTACCATCATACGCACCTGTTACCATATGAAATAACAAAACTTCGTTTCAGTAACGTTTTTATGAGTTAACACATATCACAAGATATCACAAAATACAGTGCGCACAAGGAGAACTCGATTTATCATCCAAAACTGTGTGGAAGATAAAGCGATATCTCTTAGAGGAGATATCGTTTTGACTGTAGATTTTGAACAATGCCCTATTACAGTCAAGTTCATGACATAACAATTGCTTTACGTCATCAAGTAATGACATCACAATGCTATGACGTCATAAACATGACAATGTCACAGTGCTATGACATCACCGCATTGAGAGTCTAAGAGGAGGGCGGAATTCAGAAGTATACATTTTTCACGAAATCGAAATGTGGATGATAAATAGAATTTCACCCTCGTGTCTCCTGATATCAAATATATCAACACTCGCTGATAAAAGTAAAACTATCCACGGCCTCGGATATTTTAACTTTTATCAACTCGTGTTTATATATTTGAAATCAGAAGATACTTGGGTGAGATTATCCTTGAATCGTTTATAGAGAGGAAAATAAAAGTTTTAGCACTTGGCGATCCAAGCTATTCATCTACAAATAAGCTACTCGAATCTGAAAACAACTAAACTATATGTTTTTGAAAGCGTGGTTTTATGAAATATTTTATACTTGTGACATAACAGTGCATATGAACTTTTCATAAGATGTAAATAATTACAAAAAGGCAATAAATATATTCATGTATCAAAATAACATAATATGTCTATTTATTTCAGTCAATAACGTGTTGTACAATACCTTAAGTAGTATTTTAGAAAGAAGTGCTATTAGAAGTAGAGGTAATAGTAGTAGTAGCAGCAGTAGTAGTAGTAGTAGTAGTAGTAGAAGTAGTAGTAGTAGTAGATAGTAGTAGTAGTAGTAGTAGTAGTAGTAGTAGTAGTAGTAGTAGGTACAGAAGCAGCAAATACAGATAATTTGCTATCGGTTATGTCTGTAATGAAAATTTAGAAATAAACACATTTTGAAATGTGAATGTAATATTCATTTCCATTGTACTTCTTATTCCAACCAACAACATATTATTTTCAAAAAAAGTTTCATAACATTTTTCAGTAAACCACTTTAAAACATCTTTTTCGTCTGAAGAGGTAATAAGTGAATAAGAAAAGGAGGCACAGCATAATCAATGTTATGCAATATATCATATATCATATTCACAATTTTAACGTTCGATATTAGGTAATAAAGATAGCAGTTAATTAAGTATTGTATTTCTGTAAAATCTCAGGGACAGTGCCTGTAATAAACTATTATGGTGCACCCTAAAGTTTTTGTTATTTTCTTATACATTAATGGCATTTTATTTATCTATATCTAAAACCATGTTTGTAAATGATACGGCGTATGTTTATTTGAATATGAAATATTTTTGTAAAACCAGTCGTCAATCAGATTTTGTTTGAATTTAGTTTAAAAGTCTAAACTCTAATCACATTGTATAAAAATAAACAGAATAGTCTAATTACGGAGTCATTTTTGTTGTAAGTTGACCTTTTAGAGAGATGATTAAGGATGAACTTTTCGAAAGAGTTTCAGCAACAAGTCAGAACAACAAATCAAATTAAAATATGTTGTTTCAGAGAAGAACTCGATCGTCGATGCGTAATAAATTGTAATTATTACCCATTATAATTCTGAACATTAATTATCATATTATTCTATTATCTTCAATACCATTAGATTGCTTGTTTTAATATCGTATAAACTAGCTATACCATAAAAACTTAGCATTGCCATAAGGACAATAAGGACTTAATTCCATATTATTTTATCGCATTTATTCAGTCCAGTCTGTAAAATCATTGGTCCAACAGTCCGTTAAATTGTTTTTCCTAACAATCAAAATGTCAAGAGTATTAATACGTATTTTGAAGATACTCTTCTAAAGGAATTCATTAGGAAATTCGTGACTTATATGTGCAGCATTTCAATATGACATAAAAAGAAAACAAACTATTCTCCGAATGAGACCGTAGTTATTGCAGACAATAGTTTCACTGTACTTTCGTTTCTTTGTTGACATGTATTTCATCGACATGTTATATTCAAATTTATCCAAATCTCGCACAACAATTACTCATTCTGACGGAAACAAAGAATAACTGTGACCTTAATGTTGCTCCGGAAGTCGAAAGACAAATTGGTCATGCGCATGGAGACCTTTGAATGGTCATTCAATGTAAACGATTCAATGTATTATATTTTCCAGTCTTTCTTGAACACAAAGGACTGAACAGTGTAGAATAGTAACAACAACATAACCATCAATCTCCTTTAATATAAAAATAAATCTCTGACTTTAGATAAAAACATTATCAAATCATCTAAACTGATATCTATTTTGTTACAATGTATTTATCGTAAGAATAAATCATACTTACATTAACTTACGCAATATATCAAGGATAATATTAGAAATTCATGGAAAATTATCATTTAATCGAAATCAATGGAATAACACATTCTCCTGTTAGGTCACAGTCGATTGCTTTCGTGGGATAATATTTAAGCAGGCATCGAGAGCGTGTTATGATGAAAAGCTGTCAGCTTTCATTTACCAACAAATGTTAAAACAGCTGATGTCCGATCTCGGTATGGACTGTTACGATACCCAAATTGGTTGACACCACTTGGTCAAATATCGATTTATCAGATTCAAACAAACATTGCAATAGACACGATCAATTCTTAACTCCACATGCCTTGGCTTGGACATCTTAACCTTCTTAAGGTTACTCCATATCCACTCTTCGAAATTTGTCTTTGGCTTTATAGATTACCTACTTTGGACAAATGTAAACGCATTTTCTTTTATGTTACAACATGAGGTGAAACTATAAGACGTGGAAACAAAGTCAATAAAAGTCAGTTTTACCTGTATTTAAGGGGTATCCATTACTTGAAGTCAAGGCCTGACTACAGTTATGAAGAAGGACGTACAGTGGAAGGCCTACCTCTAAATCTTACCCTCAATCTCCACCTTCCTACAATGAATTTCACACGGAAGTGATATAATTTCTTTTCCTACGCTATGGCGAATTTGCACGACTAGACAAAACGAGAGGTTATTTCCAGCTTTCAGCAAGAGAGTTTTTATCAGTTTGATGTACTGGTGTGAGATGGCCTGAGACAATTGTTTTTAACTCTGATGGACCGATCTCTTTCACGATGGTTTGTTCACTGCTACTTACTAGCCTCGTGTTTCGCCGTGGACATGTCCAGCAAACAGCCTGGGGACCTGGCATGTGGACGTGTAACTATCCCCCCTGCCGAGTGATACATTTCAACCAAGCGTGCAGTCTCTCTACGGCTTAGTTGCTCTCCATGTGTGTTCATATTGCAGTTGGATGCTGACGTGCATAATTAAACATGCACTATTTGGTGGTGAATGGCAGTCTCTTATGAATAATCTCTTTTCCCAAGGATGCATGTTTGTGCATGTTTGTATGTGTGTTTGCAGTTTCAGTAATAAGTGTTTGTTACTTCCTCTTCCACCTACACGCATTTTATGCATTTTTAAACTTTACTCGGGTACAACTATTCTATCAGAGATTTAATTATGAAACCATGAAGCGTTACCACGTTAAAGGGGCCGTAACACATTATGAAGATAACGGAAATAAATATATCAAATTGCAGGACAATACCTTAAATGAAAAGAGGCAGTTTTAAAACAAATCCATTTTCTAACTCAAATGGTTAAAAGGTGTTCAAACAAAAATGCCCGTCAGTCGATTTTGAGTGATATATTTTTCATAAGTGACTGTACAACTACGAACGATCGGGTAAGTAATGAGATAGTTTGATTATCTCAATACAATACATTTGGCATAAACAAATGTTTATTTTTGAAAATTTGAAGAAATAAATCTTCGAAAGAACGTACTAGTGCCCCATTAGGATCCTTACAAAATAGTACAAGAGTGATATTTGTTATGCCATTTACAAGGGTTATTGTACATTTTTTGACAAAGATATGGTACAAAGAAAGAAGATAGTTTTGCTGCACAATTCATCGCCAACAAGGTCATGAGGGTTAAATTATAGAGGTTAATTCTTTCAAGCATCATTATTATGTAGAGGTTATTATTATTATTATTATTATTATTATTATTATTATTATTATTATTATTATTATCATTATTATTATCATTATGTTACATGGTCTTGTTCAAACTTAATGCAACATATAACATTGAGTCCTTTCTTATATTGTCGCTTACCAATTTTGAAAATATTTAAATGTCAGGTGCTACCCAGACAGGCTAAAACAAATTGATAAGTAATCAACACTTATAAAACTGTCATTGCTGTAAGTTTTCGTTATTCACAATAATGTGTCCTTTTATGCTTATTTTCCCCAATATTTAAAAAAGATGTAAGCATTATATTTATGAGAGAATAGATTATATCTATTCAACGAGGTTATCAATAGCCGTAGAAGGCTATTTTGTATCTAAAAAAAACTTCAAGCGGTGTATGAAAAGAAAAATTCATGCGACCTTTTTGGTGTGAACACCTTCATATTCTATTTACGGACGTGGACTCGAGAGCATAACCTAATGTACGATTGATAACTGTGCCTTTTAGATGTTGTTGTCACTTTACAGGTCCATGATAAGATATTCACTGTAAAAGTCGTTAGAACAAACACAATTCAATAATGATTCAAAAACTTAATTCCGTAGTAGATTTGAGTGAGAAAACCAGTGGGCCTCGATCTAAAAACCATTAAAAATTGTTTATCAATGTGTGGCCATCACACCGACAATAGAATCAAGAGAGATTTGTAAATTTAGGCCTTGGAAGTGCTAACTTTAGTTCTATTTAGAATTATGTAGATCCTTTACTTTTATAAAAAAAATTTTAAATAGATAAAAAAAAATTGATGGGGCCGTTTTCGATCAAACATAAACAGACAATAAAATAAAGGTAAACAGTATGAATAAAAGTATTCATATGAGTCGTTTAACTGCAAAATGCATTATTAAATGCATTTATAAACTATTCCTGTTGCATCTGTTTGTTATTTTTTGGCAGCAGTTTTGAAAGATATGACTTTGTTAAGTCTTTATTTTATACTTTACGTTTTTAAAACATCTTAATTCTTTTTATTTACAGTGCTTAGAGAATTAAGATAAATTTATTATATGTTTTGCCGTGAAAGACTTTAGTAAATTTTACCTTACTCATTAAATTAAAACATTCACAATAATTATAATGTCACAAGTACATAGTTGTAAATTACAATCAACACAACGCAATCAGCCATTACTGACAAGGACACAACCCTTTGCATTAACACATCATTTTAAGTAACCTGTACGAACTACTCGGATAAACTATATCACGAGCAATGGAACACTCAGGCGACGGGCTCTGTCTGTAGACGACTTATGTAGCTTAAATATGTAGAGAAATTTAAGTTTTGTTGGCATTTGCCGTTTACTAAGTAAAATTCTAAAAGCTCCAAAATGCAATGTCATTTAAGAATATTGCCCATTGATGCTTAAGTTTAAGTCAAGACTCTACATATTTTGGTTTGGAATATCCAAAAGCTCTGAAACATAATAGTAAGGGAATTCAATTGCATTTGCAGATGTCTGTATTACTTTTAAACCATTGTTCATATTTTGTATAATGATGATATATTTTTTAATTCAAATCTCCTCTGAATCTTCAATTTATCACCCAAGATAACTTTTAGAAATAGATGTTCTCAAGTCTAATAAAACAACCTCAGAGTTTTTTTCAAAATTATAAATTGCTATAATTGTAATCCTTGTTTTTCTTTGACATCGGTCAAGATAGATTTTAGTACTACAATCGATTGTAGTTCTTCGAAGAACGACAGCCTTGCGTTGTTTTCTTATACGCATAAATATGTACGAGAGACCAACTGCGATTGTAATTCACAAATCAATGCCAAAGACATCGCTTATAGTTATTGGTTAAATATTGATTGATGTCATAATGCTTGTACAGTGAGAGAAACACTTGCTATTTGTGCACTGACACCCTTGTGAGTAGAGTATGATCCTATTCACACGGGTTTGTCTCATGCCAGTTGACTTATTTAATTGCTTCAAGTCAGAAAGGAACCTCCGCAATGTTTACCCTCAATCTGCGCCTTCAAAGGTCAGCAAAATGACCCCTGTTATCACGCGCTGACCTTTCACGCAAACGCCATCAATGTGGAGTTACGTACCCAGAATTCCACAGTTGACCGGAAGTAGGACACACAGACAGATGCAAATTACTTTTGTGTTGACACAACTTTATCGTTTAACTCGGAATGTCAATTTTGTTTTTCGCATGTTCTTTCTAACTCTTTCTGGTCTGAGGGCGTCATGTCCAGAGTTGCGGGTAAACCCTCTTCGGCCACTGGACTTTGGTCACTGTTTCTCGCCCAAGTGCAACGCCACATCTCATCAAGACGTGGGCATCTATGTCAAACAGGCAATAGCATGTCCGTGTACACTTTCAATTCAAAAATAACTGTTTGTAAACACGTGTGCAACAGAGCCAGCAAATACTACACATCTGGACACCCGCTAGGATGCATACTAGCGCGCAAACAACATATCCTTACGGATAACCGGCATGTGTCCTTTAGATGTTGGCAAATATTTCAAAATCTTCTATGTGTCTCTTTTTTTGAAAGAAGCAGCGAATGAAGAAATGACATTGCTGTTTGTGTGAAATCGTATGCTCAAAAGAAGATTGGATGGTGTTCAAGGGTGGTTTTGAAGAAACTGAGAAAGGGAACATAAGTAAGATAAGGGAAAGGACAAAAGACAATAAAGTACACGATGACAGTAGATACAATAGGAAGAGAAAAAATATATGTAGAAAAGGGGGAGAAGGAAACACAAGGTCACTCTGGTTAATCGTGTAATTTAAACCACTGGTCATTTTGTTATATTTAAAAATAAAAAAAATAATGTAACCATCTTACTCGCATGTAACATCATTTGGATATATCGGATTGTTTGGTTTGGATATTTCAGACCCAAAAATGCAGCAATAACCTAAAACTCATGATATCAATTAATCTTTAAAAAATAATATTACGAATGACAGATCAATTCCATTTCCATAAAATGTAATAGAAACAGCATAATTTGACGTCACGTGTTCCTCAACGTTTATCTAATGTTATTATTCTCTAACTTCTGAAAGAGAAACGAAACTAATATAATCATAAAGTTAGTCAGTCCGAAAGACGTTCTCTACATAATGATTACCATTGCTTGATAGAAATCATTCTTCAAAGTTTCCACACACAAAAATTGTTTTTTCAGATTTTCAGAATTTCCAAAATACGAATTGATAAAGATTTTTAACTCATGTGTTCTCTATTGCACTTTCAGGTTTGTGTATGCTATTTCTGTCTTTTGTGTAACCGACAACCTTGATCGATCAACTACAATTTATCAAATTATTAAAGAATCCATAAAGAATAAAATCATCGTCACATGAATCACTTCTGACGAAACCTTGAAGATACCAACTTCCATCCCTAATCTACAGTTCTCCGTAACACGTTTGCGATTTTCAAACACGAATTGCGTATGTACTGAGAGCCCTGCCAGTGCAAATAGATGTTAACATATAATCCAGGGCCTGTATTTTCGAAACTCTCTTAGCACTAAGTTTGTCGTAGGTGCTATCCATTAACATTGGCTTAAGACTGTCTTAGCACTAAGAGAGCTTCGAAAATCTAGGCCCAGGTTGTTTGATAAGACCTTTCGGTGACTGAAGATTAGGATGTTTTCATTTCTTACTGAACAATTTAAAAAAGTGTATTGAAAAGAATTTCCATGTCTTAAACCATCATTAATAAAGACAGTTCATATGCCAAAACGATGCCAAAACCCTTACAAAATCTTTTGTTTTCACTGTTCATTAATTTGATACATAGTTTACACGAAGTTAAAAGCTTGACTTCTAGCATTTTATTTACTCGTTGTCCAGAGTCTATTTGTACATATATCCTTTAAGCCAAGATGTTACAACTTTAGGCTAATGTGAACCTATCTTCAGATTATGCAAAGTAATAGAATTATAGTTAAACTCTGTTCAACTGAAATTAGAATTTACTGATCAAATTTTCCTATCGGGAATGAACGTAAAGTACACTAATCCCGTAAATGAAATCACATTACTAGTCAAAATATATGCAGCATCAATGGCTATAAACCAAAGTTTCTATGTTTCTATCAACAGAAACTGAGGCAAAGGTTTTTCAATATTGGTCAATTCTACACTTATTACTTGGAAAATAGTATTATTAAGAGTGTGTTATTCTATATGTAGGAGACAACTGTGGATTTCTTGTATATTTATTTTTGTGACGATTGTTTGATTATAGATATTCATTATTTTCGCCTGTAACACAAAATATTGAACACAAAAAAGAAAAACTTTAGGCTAAGGTCGGTCCTTATAATCAAAGACAAGACATGTATTTTAAAGCACAATAAGTATTGATATATATACAAAATGGTTCAGGGAAATAGGGAATCTCACCTCATGCCTTCTAATATCAAATACATCATCGAATTATAACATATTTGACATCAGAAGACATGAGGGTGGGATTAATTCATCACCCAAAAACGGTCATTTTTGTCCCATGCATGTTCAATTGGATTCATATATTGACTTAAACTGGCTGTGGTAAAGGATAAATACCTTGTCTTAGCGTGAATCACTTCGCTATCCTCGTTTTTTCACATTGCAGGTAGAAATTATTTCTGAACATCATCCAAGCTTTGTTACAAAATAGTTTCGATTATTTTTCTGTATGTGGCACAAATAACGTTTCCGTTAAACACCATAAGGTGAGAAAGGTTAAACGTGAGATATTCACAATATTGTCACAAAAATTTAAATGAATTCATGAGATGAATATTCCTAGTTTTAGAATCGTCTTACGCTGATACGAAAATGTGATTTGGAGCATTATTTTCATCTTGATAAGTTTAACTAATTTTCACGTTGACCACATATCTGTGCGTATCACTTTGAATTGATTTTTTGTCATTTATGAATATTTTTTGAAATTGTGTTTTCAAATGATTTAGATAACTTATAGATGACCTTTTTTCTAAAGTCTTTGCTTGTTATTTTATATCCTTTTGATCTTACATTTTTGGGAATTAATGTGGTTGTTTTAATGAAAACTGGCATATGAGTGTCAGTGTTATAGGAGACGTTTGTTATTGATAATTAACTCAGTTGTATCTGACGTTTGTCAAAGACAGAATGCGATATTGACAAATCATTATTTGTGAATTTGACTGTTAAGGATTTAAACGCTTTTCCATAGGCACTGGCTTTGAATAATATATTTTAGCATTGAGTAATAAATCTTGGAAACTATAAAGACATGAAAATGCTGATTAAATGAAATAGCTGTTGAATTGCCGCTATTTGCGAATTGTTGAATTGCCTAGTTAAAAGTGCTATAAGGTTAATAGGAATACCAATCCTAATGGTTGACGAAATCATACTATTCATTGCGCCCAGGACATTAAACCATGTAAATGAACATTTTAATGGTTCATAGTGTATTTAGAATGTGATTGTTTACATGTGTAACAATGTTGCTCTGTTCAATGGGTCACACACGTGTTTGTTTATGTAAACTGGTTTTCTAGAAGATTCTCTGAGTTTTCTGAATATCTCAGACTATTTGTGGAAGATTCTACTTATTTGAATTTTTTTATCAGTTTGAAGTCCGGCTATTAGAAAGCATTCACTCAGACATTTAATCAACCTGGTATCTTCATTGGACTTTGCGTTCCTTCTTCTGCACCAGTGTTCTCCATACTTTTGGCAACTGTTTATAACCATCAAGGAGAGGACTCAACCTATACTTATTTGACCCGTTTGATATTGTATAACTTATGTGTTTGTCTTTATTGTAACTTTAAAGTCTCTATTCATTATCAATTAATAACATTTTTATCATTGATATATTTAATTGTTTGTGATATTTTCCTGCTTTGACTGGAGACAGATCCATATTATGAATTCACACGTAACAATATAGAAAATTACATCACGAAAAAGCACAGAACCAACGTCATTTGTGACATTAAACACACTTTTTAAAAAATGAATGAGCTTTGTTGAGAAGATTGTGAATGATCGATATGACACTAGTCCAATCGAATAATTTTCACGAAGGAAATAATTTGTCATTTTTGACCCCAAAAGTGATCATCTGCAGTGTAATCAATAATAGAATGGATAACTGGAGTCACGCTTTATTAAAAAATTTAAACGACTTCAAGTATATGAAGTTGGAAGGGATTACGAATTAGTGAAATTAATGCATGATGGTGACGTCACTTCATTGTGTTAACGGTGGATCATCTTTTAATATCCACTGCTTATTGACTTTTCCGGCCAGGAGGGGTGTTAGGTTTTAATATGTTTTGATAAAACAGAGTGCAATCTTTATGGTTCAGTTTTGACAAATCTAAATCTGCTCAAACATAAAAATTAAGTTCTGAAGTAGTGAAGATTGAAATGATCAGATCCCACTTTGCCAACCAGTCCTTGTGATGATACCGCCCTCGCGAATTTAATTGCCCTAATCGCTCAGCACCCGGTCGTTATTTATTACATTTTTCTCATCTCGAATCAACTTCTTCTCATGCATCTTCCATTCCATAGGAAAAAAGCGGAATCGTGCTTGTAGGTATGCTTGCCTTTTAAGAATGCAATTTTTAAAACTGATTTTGATCAATGTTTAGAAGGAAAGTGAATGAAAAAAGGTTGCGATGATCATATTTAGTTTCATTTGAGGATTCAACTTAGCATCAAGACAAAAATTCTTCAACCCATTTTAATTTCTAAAGTTTCAGAATAACAAAAACTACCATAACATTTTTATGTGCTTCCATATGACTGACTTTCAAATTGTTATGGAAACACATGTTCAGCTCGATTCATGCTGATAATGAACATGCCAAGACTTAAGCACCAGACGCTGTTACACCTAATAAACAGAGATATAGTGTGCTTTCCAAACTTCGAAAATTTAATCCGTTGACGAGAAATATAGTTGCTACAAAAATAGGAAAACATCTAATGTACAACAAAATCAGCTATGATTTTCCACTAAAAACTTAAAAAATGGACTAAATATTTCATCAAAATCCCCATTTCAAGTTCCAGGAAGCTTGTTCAATTCCACATTTTTTGGTTATTGTAGTTTTTTAAAACTCATCACTAATTCTTGACCACACTGTTTAAAAACCAGCTGTTTGTCTGCTATAAGGGCCTTATCACAACCTTTGCCAAAATAAAGCTAAACACAAAGATCATGGGTCTTTAATTCAGTTACTGATGAATAGATTTATAGTAGCAATCTGTGAGCGTAATCAATAGCATAAATTTAGCCAATATTTTCCCGATTTGTTAATACAGTTCGAAACTTTAAAACGTGTTTTTCTCAGTTTTATGTTTTAACGAGACACCCCCTTCTGTCAAAAAGGTATCAAAAGGTAATTTACCCCAGCATTTTTGGTTGTGTAAGGTCATTCTGACGTCCTTAATTTAGGAACTCAAACCAGAGCAAGTTATTTCGGCGTGGTCTTTAGATGGTCAATTTGTATTTTAAATGTTTCGCTCTAAAGTAAATATTGTCGTTTTCTAGTTCAGTGGTGATAATCCATGTGACTTTCCTGTTTAGCTGTGACTTTTACCAGTGTAGAACGGTGACCTACAGTAACATTACGACTTGACCACGTGGTCAGAGTCCGCCGTGCTGACCAATACAGCGCTCTGACGTGCGAGAAAATGACCGGCATGCCATTGCAAGCCGGGGGCGAGAAGGCAAATAATGGTAGCCACCTTCTCCCGTCAATTACCAGATGGATGTCATTGCAGGATTCTCTTTTAAATAGGTTGAGGAATTCTTTGAAAAAAGGCGAAAAATGACGTTTTGACGCCAAAACTTTCGAACCATTTCCCCTTAAAGGTCAGAATTGATTAACACGATTTTTGATTACCTTTTGTCACGACCATTGCATTAGTTACGCTCTAGAAATTGAAGATTTAGATTCACAGGGAACGTTGATCAACGCCAAATTGTTAGTCTTTCTTACGTACAAAGAAGACGTCAATGGCTCTATCGCACTATGGTTAAATGTAAATATGATTGTTCAGTGTAAGTCCTGCTCCGTCTTTATGCAATGTGTGTTACAAGGTATAGCTTCTGCTCTTCTAAAACTCCGCGCAGGTTCTTGCCGCCTCAACTCCTTGTCACGTTGTTCGATGACGACATCTTCTGCAGGTGGCCGCTCAGCCGGCTTGCCGGTAAAATACTTCGGAAAACATTTCTTAGTTACATCCCAATAAAACAGCAATAGCGGGAAAAGCTCTGTGCGGATTTAAAGTGATAAAACGTGTTATCTAAATCAATGACTACTTCCGGACGAGGTGTGATGGGGCCGTTGTGAGTTTGCAGAAGCATTCCGGCTTGATCGCCGTGTTGGTGTACGGAGCTTGAAAACAAACATGGCGGGCAGGCTGACAGGCCAGGTGGTGAGCTTTAGTGAACGGGACAAAATGAGTGATGAAGCAATCACTCAGCTCGTGCAGCATGAAAACCTCGTGGAATGAGGAATCGCTGGATGAAGCATACCGAGTTGTGGAGTGACAGCTCCCCGTCACGATCATCGAGATGGACTCGGCTCCGCCCCTAGCTGGAGATGGTGTGAAGAGCTTAGAGGTCCACAGTAAAAGATAACTGTTTTGTTTCAGTGTTTGCTGGCGTTGAACTGATGGAGTTAGAAGTTTAGATAAGAGAAGAGTATTTCTATGGCGACCAGTAAAAGCTATCAGTTGGTGCTGGTCCCTCCCCTAACGCTTACTCGATTTGGGGCACCAAATGAAAGCTATCAACGACAGAGGTAATCCTGACTTAGCGTTCAGTCGATAGAATACCTCCCAAGCACATGTACCCTTGTTTTGGGGCTTTAACCGTTTTTTTCTTCTTCCCCAGGTGAAGCTAATCTGTTGGTTGTATTAATGAGTCAATATAGGTAAGATAGGTGGAACACAGGTGCTCAGAGAAAGATAGGCCTCGCACCTGCACAGGTAGATACAGCACATAGGTACAGGTAGGGGATTACCTGTCGGTGTAAGTAATTAACATAAGTGTGCACTGGAACGCTGGGCTGGGAATCTGTAATCGCTTCACAACAGCTGTGTGTGTGCAAGTATCATGGGCTTTACTATGACATCCTACTGTACCGCATCTAGATGGGCGCTTGCAAATCATCACAATTTCAGCCACATGGAATGAGTAAAATGTCACTATAACTTTTTTAAAACTCATGATGGATAAATGTTTGGTATACCATTCGGGAGGAAAAAATATTCAAATGTTAAAAGTTAAATGAAACTATTAATCACTTAGGTTTGAAAACACATTCATATAGATTGATGCCGAAAGAATTTAAAGGTTTTTGATTAAAATTATTCAATGAATCAATATTATCATCCATGTATTTGAATAATGGTTTGCATCTGCTTTGTTATTATACACGATGTCAAAGGTTTCTCTCCTCTCTTTTCGCGTGCTGATTTATGTCAAGCATGATATTTGTGTCACACTAAAATGTCACCCCTTAAACGAATGCTTTCGATTTTGTTTTGTTAATAACATAATGTATGTCAAAACTTTAACGAAATTCAACTGTTCTTGTCGAAATACCATCAAAATGTATTCAATTATCTTAATTTCATACATACACTTATGAACAATGAAACAAACTTTTGTTCAGCAGTTGTGTATACCTTTGAGCAATTGTTAAGACTTAACAACGACAACACTTTTTAAACTACAGATTCCAAGAAACATCAATTTTAATTTTTCAAAATGGTTTCTCAAAAACCGTTAGGAGCACATTACAGATACATTCTCCATTAGCTAAAAAGGAGGACCCCATCTTTAATTTCTCACATAAAGAAATATCCCCGAAGAGAACCTCAACTCAGGGAAACCTTGTCCCAGCATGTTTCAAGTCTGTCTTCTATTTGCTACGCGCTAGATTCATTTCTTCACCACACTACCCTTTTGAACGAGTATCATTCGATATTTTAGATGAAAGTAATTCGAAATCTATGTCTTAATTGTTCTTCTTCTTAAACAAACGTTATGATCAATGGTCAAGGAGACGAATGTTTAGCTAAGATTGAGTTAACAAAATTCAGATATGCTGTCTTTATACTCTTAAACCGATACAACAGAATTAAAAACGCTTAGAAAAGACTGAGTGGAAATAAATAGCTGCTGAACAATCTAATGGACAACCTCTGCACGTTTCAATACTCTTAGCTAATTCAGCTTTGTCAATAGGTAAACGACTTTTAATCAGGTAAGCTGTTGGGCACGATTTAGACGGAATTTATTCACCTTTAGTGCACAAGTTCGTCTTCACCTGGACATGTGAAGTAAGCTGTTAGTCACCTGCTAATCAACACCTTCCAGGTGTTTAATTACAGGTGTAAAACTGCAGTTCTGCCCCACTATGTAAGCTATAGCTATATCAATGCACGTGTTTCAAATCCCAGTCGTCATCGCGGCCATCGTTGTTGTATTTATCATCATCGTTTTTATCATCAATTAAATCATCGTCATTGTCGTCGCTATCACCATACATGCAAACATAATCCTTACATGAATAACCCTTTTTGTTTCTTGGCAAACAATGTAGACACACGAACATAAAAAGTTGATATATTATAAGGGCAGAAATCATGTACAACTTGGTAAATTTCAATATAATTCTTTATTTCCTCATTCAGAAGTTACCTTTCTGTCTCACCAAACATTGCACCTATAATCTTTAAAAAATATTACCGAATTTCTGTGTCGTACAACTAAGATAAGAAATATACACGGTATAGAAACGAATCACTAAATGAGAAAACCTTTAGCGTACCTGAGATTTCTTCCAATAAAACAATCTTCTCTGAAACGAATTCTAAATTTTCGAAAAAGGTGTTATTGTAGACATTGGTTATGGTAAAATCTATTATTTTGTTTTCTCCTTAAGCTTTCATACCTGGTATTTTTGCGATTGAAGCTGTTTGTCTAGCATTCGCAATGTATTTGGTGAAAGTAGTGTACCAGAGGTGTATAAAATTTGGTTTGAAATATAAGTGTATTTTGGGTAGCTACTTGCCTAGATACTCTTCATCAATTAAGCCACCGCAGCAGTTTCATGTATCTTGCGAAACATCTTTACTTCATTTGAGTTTGGATTCGGATTGGAATTTGGTCTCGTGTAACTTGAAATAGATTGTTACGTTTGTTATAGAACTTCTTTTGTTGACTAAGGTTGTCTTGAAATTTATAACATTTTTTAGATCCCTTTATTGAGAACAAAATAAGAATAAGTAAGAGCATATGTTACAGTGCCTTTAAGATACACTCAACAGAATGTTACAGTGCCTTTAGAATACACTCAACAGAATGTTACAGTGCCTTTAAAATACACTCAACAGAATGTTACAGTGCCTTTAAATTACACTCAACGGAATGTTACAGTGCCTTTAAGACACACTCAACGGAATGTAAAAGTGCCTTTAAAATACACTCAACCGAATGTAACAGTGCCTTTAAAATACACTCAACAGAATGTTGCAGTGCCTTTAAGACAGACTCAACATAATGTTACAGTTCCTTTAAGACACACTCAACATAACGTTACGGTGCATTTAAGATACACTCAACAGAATGTTACGGTGCCTTTAACACACACTCAACCGAATGTTACAGTGCCTTTAAAATACACTCAACAGAATGTAACAGTGCCTTTAAAATACACTCAACAGAATGTTACAGTGCCTTAAAGACACACTCAACAGAATCTTACAGTGCCTTTAAGATGCACTCAACATAATGTTTCAGTGCCTTTAAGATACACTCTCAACAGAATATTACAGTGCCTTTAAGATACACTCAACAGACTGTTACAGTGCTTTTAAGACACACTCAATAGAATGTTACATGTACAGTTCCTTTAAAATACACGAAACAGAATCCGACAGTGCCTTTAAGATACTCTCAGAATGTTACAGTGCCTTTAAAATACACTCAGCATAATTTTACTGTGCCTTAAAGACACACCCAACAGAATATAACAGTGCCTTTAAGATACACTCTCTACAGAATGTTACAGTGCCTTTAAGATATACTCAACAGACTGTTACAGTGCTTTTAAGACACACTCAATAGAATGTTACAGTTCCTTTAAAATACACGCAACAGAATGTAACAGTGCCTTTAAGATACACTCAACAGAATGTTACAGTGCCTTTAAGATACTCTCAGAATGGTACAGTGCCTCTAAAATACACTCAACATAATGTTACAGTGCCTTTAAGATACACTCAGAATGTTACAGTGCCTTTAAGAAACACTCAACAGAATGTTACAATGCCTTTAAGACACACGCAACAGAGCGTTACAGTGCCCTTAAGATACACTCAACACAGTGCATTAAGATACACTCAACAGAATGTTACAGTGCCTTTAAGGCACACTCAACAGAATTATTCCTTACATGTCATGACAGGTGCACGAGTCTCTTGGCAGGTTTTCATGGATTTGAATTATAATTTGTATATATATCGTCACCGGTTTATAGTACAAGGCGCATATTTACAGATGTATATTTGTATGTTTATGGTTGTATTTATTATCATTTTGTATTGTTTTGTTGCAGGTGTAACATGCATAAATAAACATTTTCATCACAAACTTCATTCAATGTGTAGCATCGCACTTGTAACACAATATATATTATAGTGTACGTATTACATATTTAGATTGAGAGGTTTAGACACTTAGATGTTTACTTTTATTGTTTGTACAATCGAATATGTCCATCCTTCATTGTCAGAGCACGTGTTATTAACGTTGCTCATACCATACTCTGTATCAGGATAATTGTATTCCTGAAACTCCTACAATACAATCACTGATATCTACCAAGGCAAATTCCTCGTATTGCTGACAGGTCTATATTCATAACTATATATGGCGTGTATTTTCACAGCCAATGAAATGACATCATGCAAGGAACCTAACGCAATATAATTCTACGAACTCGTCAGGGTACTCCCTTTATTAGGTATTGGCCCTGACAGCTATTAGGGACTACACGGACTGAAATATGTCATGATAGCAGCATTATTTGTGTAGGATAACTGTCCATTATGTGAATTCAGAATAAAATGTATCATCGCCTGTGTATCAGGTCAGTTCATTTGTACAATTATGTGGATCAGAATATTTGTATCATTATTTTTTATATCAGTCAAAGGTCTTCATAGAATGAGGTTTGGAATATTTGTTCATTTCATATGCATTACGACCTATAAGTATGATATGATATATGTATATATGCATGTTTATCATCAAATGTCAAGCATAAGATGTCAATTATGATAGATTTCTCATAAAAAATAATTACCTTTATATTGTATACCCTTATTGTATGTAATAGTGCTTGTATATATTCAAGGTTTACTTAAGAGTACCATCCTAGATGTATTCTGATGAACATGTGGGTGGATCAGTACCCGGCTCAAACACTCATGTCACGATGTCAAGGGAGAAGAGTAAAGAACAGTAAAACTCTAACACGAGGAGAGTGATGGTTATTTCCAGTAGAATAATCAGAATCGTAATGGAAGGGAGTGTATAATCAGATAATGTTTACTAAAACCCCATATTTTTCATTTGCTGTTTATTTTCTTTATTTCTGTCAATAATTGTCAGGAGTTTTATGAAAATTCCTCAAATTTTCATAGAAGTTACCTCTTTAAAATTCTAATTTCTTTATATCTTCATTAAGATTGGCCATGAGTCTAACGAACGCGAAATAAGTACTTTGTATCATTTCCTCATGTCGAAAATTAAAACATATGGAATTTTTGGAAATTTTGTCACCGGTTAAATCAAATTTGATGAAGAAGAATTATACCATATTTCTAAATGAAAACACGTGCATATAAGATAATCAAAACTACATGACATGCAGTTAATATTGTTAAGGCAAATGGTAACAGAAAACAAATGAGTTGTTTAAAAAATGTTTTTAAATGTTTCAGATAGTCTCAGAGAACAAACGTTGAATAATGTTCATCAATCAAAATTGTACAATCATGTGAAATAATCTTTCAATTGGATAGCTGATATTTTGCAATATATGTTTAAAGGCATCCATCCCTGCCTATACCAAATTTCGGATAAAATAATGTTCACTCAAAGCGTAAATGTAATAAGTTAAAGGATTTACAATAGCATCAAAAGCATCATTAGCACGTTTACATAGGGAAATTAAAGTGTCCTTACGTATAGTAAAACACTTTTTTAATCAATAAAATGCATACTTTCAGATTCCTTAAATAATCATGTTTATAAGTAATAATTTTTCATTAACTTACTAGTATATCTACAAGTAAAATTCCAGTAACTGAAACAAAGAGGAAAATTCTTGCAATATGCCTATCAAATATTTTTATTGTTTAAACATTTTCCCCCTTTAACCTGTCTGTAAAATATTTTCAAAATCTACTTTTTTAAGTAAATGATAAATATGAAAGGTATTTGAAATAATCAATATTCATGATGAAATTCAATAAATATATTACATATTTCTTCAACTATTGGTTTTTATTTCATTAACTAAAGGTTTAACAGCATCATACTTTGATTTTATTCTAAAATTAAGTATATATTATTAACAACTATGGAAGAAATTATTTTGATATTCATCTCTTATTTTAATGTAACTGAAACGACATTAAACAAAGAAACACCCAATAATAGCATTAGTGGTTATTTAATATCTAATAATAACATTATCGTGCACTGCAATTTTGTAAACAGTTAGTCATTCCTTTTTCACAATCCATGCATCGAATAGCAGCGAATTTGATGAGGGATATCATCTCGTCTTCAATATATTCATAAATGGTAGCTTACCATTTCATACTATAATAACGTCTTGCTTCTTAGACTTGAAACATGTAGTAACGATATAAGTTTTCAAAACCAAACATATGTTTTATAAGAATATATATGAAATGGTGAATAATCAAGAACTTCACCTCTCACAATTTGCACATTCTTATCTTTTGTTTTCAGCCTTACAGTGTCTCATATTGTCTCATATTATTTGAGTTCTCATTCTTATAGTTACGGTTCCCTCCTTCTTGTACAGCATTCTTCGCAGGAAATCGAGGAGTGTTTTCGAAATGTATAACTACTGCAAAAAGTCTAAATCACGAAGATTGTCGAAATCTGCGAACTGTGAACAGAAATTAAGAATAATCATCTAATTTCTTTGAAACCTAAGAAAATGCTTTTTAAATCCATTCATTAAACTTCTAGTGTTTTTCGTGTGTAAATGTATTCTTACAATACTGTAACTAGATTATATCTCTTGTCTTGTTCCAAAGCGCTTGAGTAGAATATTAGCTATATGTGAGAAGATTTCTTAAAAAAAACAAATTTTCATTCTGCTCAAATATATCAAATACGATTATATAGAAATAATGAAAATATGTGCCCAAACGCTCCTTCAGAGCCATTAATCAAAATTCAATTAACGTGATAATTGTTTACCTGGAGTATTTTTTTGCATTCGTTTTTGGGGTAAAATATTCATAAGATTTCCATTGCAGCTTCTTAAAAAAGCTTTGTTTCACTGTGTAAGAATTCTTATGTAATTTGTCGATTTTTAATTTTTTTTAATTAGTCGCCATTTTTTACCAAAATTTACCTATACGCATGTTATCAAGGGGTCATATACAAACGACAGATCTGCTATATATGTGGAATCCCCAGAACAGTTTTGGCATTCCCAAAGGGGACATGGTGTCAAGCCTAGAAAATTGACATGTTCATATTTAGGCATAAAGGTATTATTTACAACAAATTTTGAATCAGAATAGACAACGATAGTAAACATTTTGATGGATCGTCCGTTTTTACAAAAGGATATTTTATAATGACAATTTTATAAGATAATTTAGTACTTTGAGATTTTGCATTTTTGGACCCCAGTGTTGCAAAACCATATCCAGATGTGTGTTCCTTTATAAAGTGCATAGGAATTTGTTTTTATTCAACTTATTTTTAGGAAATAATAACTTTTGGATGAATGATACCATTTAACATGATATTTGCACTAAATTTGAAAGTATTGAGACACACGTTTGTTAAGCAGGTTGTTTTTAGATGTAGATAATTCGATATAGTTATGGGCGGTGCATTTAAAAGCTTATAAAAAAATGTCGACTTTTAATATAGGTTAAGGAGCTTTGAAATATGAATGTCTTGAACATAAGGTATCGGAGGCGGTGGCATCTGGTTTCTTTCCATTTATGAAAAAACATCTTTCTATATTTCAGTGGAATAAAGACAGATACCACCCTGCACTGCATGCAATTGGAAAACTTATTTCAGCATATGATGTCCATTGCAGTGAATAGCGAAGAAAAACGACACAACGTATGTTAATTCAAATAAACATGTTTGTCTAGATGCCACTTTCTATTCGCACCTTTATGTTAATTTGGTAACTGACGCACATTCAGTAAACGTATATATATGTAGATATAAAGACTATGTATACATATATTGCATCATTAAACGCTTGCATTGAAGTAGCTGACAAACACAGCTGGCCGGTCTATGTTTTCTTGAAAAAAAACAGAAAAGAAATTACTCAGATTATCAAAGTTGCAGTGTTAATAACGTAAATAATATACGTTTTCAGGTGTTATTGAAATTTCATTAGTCTCGAAACAATTTGCTTTTTATTTCAATTTAATTTGAACAAATATGTAGCACATAAAGTTCCAACTGTTGTAATTTATGAACAATATTTATATAAGAATATTAACCCTATAAGTTGAAATCTGATAGTTTGTCTTGTGTGTGCATATGGCGTCATACAAATGGATATTCTTTTTATCATTATTGTTATTAAATGTTAACAAATTGATCAAATTTCCTCTCATACCCTCTCCTGGTCCACCACATAAAACAAAACATTACAGAATCTTTCAATGTATATAAAGTTTTCTATGACTTTAATAAAAAAAGATCGTAATGGAAAGAGTTTGTTCTTGACTTACTGCTCATGTACTAGAGGCCCGTGGCCTTTCCAGTACCAAAGAAGAAGATTGAAAACAAAATGACGTACGTAGGTCTACAACTCTATACATTAAACTCAATGTAGGGAAACTATATTTATGAGCAAATATTTCATCCGTGGGTTTAAACCTGTTGACATCAATACTAGCTAAATGTTCAGACGATTCTATCAATAAAATTCATAAACGTTTGTAATGATGAAAGGGAGGTAACTCGATTCTATTCTTAGATCTTGTGATGGCTTCGCTTACATACCATCAATAAACTTAATATTCCAAGATAAAATATTTAAATGGATATACCTACAGAAGACGCTATTCCACAGTTGAACATTAAGAAACATAGGGTTAAATGAATATAATAGTACATCTTAACACATAAGTAATCTTAAAAACAATAAATTGATTGATTTAACACGTTCTGTAGTAAATACACCTTATGTTTTTCCACAAGAAATACATAATCACGACGTTAATGAATTATTTATTTATTTATTTCTAGCAACAACAATGGTAAGATATGCTTATGTATGTAGTTGGTGTTTGATGAGGTGAGAGAATCGATTTAAAAACATTAATCATTTCAGGTTAAAGGCCCTTGTCTTTTTATAAAATAAGAATTCTTAAAACGTGAAAGGAACTTCAACATTTATTCTAATTGATACAATACAGCAACTGAATCCAAAAATAAATCGATGGCAATGGTTCAAATGGTTATTCTCGGTATTAGATATTAATTCCAACATCAAACAAATGTTTGAATGTCCAAATGATGCATATATATTCAGTCTAAAATGTAAAAGAAAAAGCTTTTATGTTCAAATTTATTCAAACAGATTTGTCCAAAAATGTGAGGACAAACGAGGAAAATGCGAGTCCTTTGCAAAGATGTACAAGAACACCGGCAGGTAACTAGAATTTTTTAAAAAGGTTTCCTAACATATATATGAAGATAATACCTCTGATCCGACCTTAGATATCGAAGTCAAATTTGCATGAAAAAACTGTCATTTCTTAAAATTTGGATCCATATAAAGTAATAAGTAATCAAGTTCTGATATCTCTGACTTTCAATACGGCACAGAAGACGAAATCATAAAAAACATCGTAAATCTCACAAATCTTGATAGAAAAAAATCTAATACTCATTATTACCAGATATAAGAAAATTGCTAGGATGTTAATGATACTTTAGATTTATGATCTCTTCTTATGATCAAATTAGATACAATACAATGTAATGGATGACAACTTCAGAAAGACCTGTCATCAGAATCATAATTCTGAAACTGTTATTGGTCATAGTGGACAGAGTAATTGACAGCCCGTAAGAAATAAATGCAAGGGTAATAGGGAACACTATACAGTGAAACACTGCTAAATGCGACAAAAATAGGTAACAAAAAGGGCCCTCTTGATGAAACTCCCTAAATACTAGTTAGTACAATGTTTATAACATTAGCTTACGACTATCGTAATGCGAAGACGGTAAATTAAACATAATGTCAGATTGATTCGATAAATTATTATTTCCGTTTTAATGACAAAGTGTCTTTCGTTACATCATGCATCTTATACTGCCCCTTATTATCTCCCCACATGCAATACAGTTTGTTAGGCTGTATGAACACTGTGGACAGCAAACAAGATGGCGACACGGAAGAAACACTACCCCTACATCACTTGTCTTGCATCTTAAGCACTTCCGGTCTATGGCAAGTTCCTTTCTGATAGTCTCCTGTTGTGATGTCGCCTTCTCCATCACTCTAAAAAAAATTCACAGCAATATTATTCATAATTTGCAGTTTCCATTTTGACCAGAAGAAAAGCTGACGTCTGGGAAGATACCACCCCCATGTACTAGTTTGCCTTATAACAATAGTGAATAATAAATTAAGAATACAGTGTCGCCTGCTAGAAGTAGTCCGGCTAGGCACGATGGCCGCCGTAGACGCCCGTGCCTTTTGATGACATTGTTTGGAGTACCTACTAAGTATATACATGTACATACACATATATAGCTCAAATGTTCAGTGACCTTCAACATCATACTCACTTTAATAGAAGCAGGATAGGTGTACTTTAGAGTGATGAGTTGTGCCTATAAATAGTATTCTATAAATAGAATACCGCATGTAACAGACCTGGAAATCGAAATAAGCAAGAATAGACATATTTTAGTATAAAACTATTCATAGGATAACAGAATTTACCACATAAAGATAGTTCTTTTTAATTATTTGTGACAGGTGGACATTCAATTTGAAACGTTTTCAAATCTCAATTTGAAGTTAACTATTTGTTTCCTCTAACAACTTGATTTCAATCATCATTTTGGCTGTTGGTCTACGTACAATAACATAAAATTCAGTGATTACTAGTATGTCAAATATTGAAAAGTATTTTAACTGTAAAATCGACAACAGTGCTTTTTTCTAATTCCAGAAATACAAAGTCACTTACTAGCTGAATATGATATAATGTCTAGTACTTGAGCTATTCGTCATTTTGATTAACCCATAATTTTTTATCAAAGTTTTCATCGGATCTTACCTCAAAAATTGCTGTGTACTTACTATTTCCTTGATGTTCAGATTTGCTGCGGGTCTGAGGTTGCCGAATATCCGATTATCAATTGCTTTGAGTTATTTATAGCAACACGTCATGTCTATAAATATATATATACGAATACTCTATTGTTTAAACAAATTGCTTAAAACGAAAAGTTTTGATCTTTTGTATTGCCACTCTGCATTGATAAATTTGCATTGAAACCTCAGGACCTTTGAAGATACCATGTCTTTCGTCATTGTAGTTATGCACTTTTTAACAATTTTGAAAAGATTGTTTGTTTTGAATGCCCGATCACGAAAATGATTTACTTATCGTGAATCCTGATTAAGAAATGGAAGATTATAAGGCTAAAGATTACCCTATAGCCGAGATCATCAACAATGAGGGAAAACATCATAGGGATACAATACGACATGCTCACTGTCATATTACCGCGCACTATATAGGAACTAGTATAGTAACAACCGTAACACTGCCTTCCGTAACTGCAATAACGTCTTTCGGGGAACCTAAAACAAAATGCTATTCGAACCTTCAATTTACTAAGTACTAATGCAAACGGCAATACACAATAAAAGTGAATTTAAAGTTATGTTCGGTTTTGTTACTTCCGGTTGTACAATTACCTGTATTTAAAGTACTGTGATGCACATCTATTTAATGCAACGTTAAGTTACATAATTGATTTTTTCTTCAATATCGAATAGATTCACAGAAGGACATCGATAATTATGTTCATGCAATTTGCTTTAAACCATTCACTAGAGTAACCTTGCATACAATTACTACTTAACAGAGTTGTTTAACATAGTTTATGTAATGCTGTAATGCTGTCGTTGTGGTTTTTCAAACATTTCGTTAAAATGACATAAATGCATGGATAATTTGAATAAACTACCTAGGCATCACTTTAAGTAAAGTAATTTAGCTATTACAACGATATTACATAGTACACTGTCTGTATTTGGTATGATAATCGCTCATCTATTGGGAGAGAAACTACGCCTGGAAGCTTCGTTGATATTTTACAGGCGCTTCATCTTCGCATCTGAACGTATCTGTGCGTCTATATTATATGTATTTAAGGAGGTAACATGAACTGATGGACTGTTATGTGACAACACTGAGGACATACTTGTCCCACAATCATGTTAATTGTATGATTACTAGGAAACATGCACACAAATTACAGGCACTGGGTCGATATTAAACCTCGGTTGAAAATTGCAACCATCGATGTCAACACATTGAATATCACTAAAGCATTGCAACTACACTTTACTTGCAATTAAAAGACACACTTGCACAGTTTCTGAAATGATTCATCCCTTAGTAAATAACGCTGGCCAATGTAACTAAATTCGTTGATATATATGTAACCGACATAATTTTTCAATCAACCATAACATATACTAGTAAATTAAACAAGAAACATAGGAATGGTTTGCTATATCTTCTTTAACGTTGTCACCAAACTTTACTTGAATCATTAGAATTGTAGAATAAGCAGCGTCGAAAATGAAAGCATCCTGAAAAACCATTTCCATAATGAAAGCAATTAAATGAAGTGTTTCGCACAATTCCATAGCATAAAACAGAAACTTGGATGACATTTGAAACTTGGAAGAGTAATTACAGTTTGTCGTTTATCTGAGTAAAATATATTATTCAAGAACAGTAACGTTGAATCAGTGCTGAATGAATCGGAAATTTTTTATGGGAACATGACACTCGTCTTCTGTGTACTTCTTGTGCAGTGGTAAGTACTGTTAAGAAATATATACGGTCAAATAAACGGTTTAAATTGAGCAATCGATACTTGATGAAAATTGACTCGTCAATATTATTTTAAAATGCAATCATCGCAGTTCAAGGAAACTAAAATCCCTACATTCCATCAACTATTACAAATAGATGCACAATTATGCAAACTCGTATATATTATCTAATTTCTTGTTCTTTCTTGACATTATTGCTGTATCACTCATAAGACCATTACAGCAAACTAAATTTCTTTAAAAGATCTTTTATCACGCTAACGTATCTAAAATTTTAAATTTTTCAGTAGATTGCTTTAAAAACATTCATGTGTCGATAGCATGTAATAGCAATTGATAATGCTAACGCTTCAGTGATAAGATAGTCCGGTGCATATCCTTTTATTTGTATAAACTATGAGTGTTTTTTAAGTGAAGGAGGCGTTACGTATAATTTTATTACAAATTATTATCTGTGTTCGTATCAATTATAAGAATCAATAGAGCCATAAAGTGAGAAAGTATACGCTTTATATCGACTACTATGAGACACACAATACACCAATATACAATTCGAACCACAAGTAGTTCAAAGTAAAAGCCCCAAGTTCTAAAGATCAGTTTGATCAAAAGCTTTTAGCATCGGTATATATCAGTAAGGTGTTCACTGTGCATCTTTTAATGTAATTATAATGTAAATATAACAATGTAAACACGTGTGCCTTGTCAATTTCTTCAAATTTCTATTTATTTGTATCATACACATGAATGCATAACCAGGACAAGCTTCTCAATAACAACTTACATAACTCATTGAATAAAATTATTGAAGTTTATTAAAGATAGTAAAGAAAGGTTGACTGTCTGTTATATCACATTATAGACACTGAAATAAGAGAATTCGCACTGAAACGATGCTTTTTAAACATGATTTGGTTCTTCACATGTGAAATATATTACACCTTTTTGTTTTATCTTGTCAATAAGTGATCTGGCTATATGGTTAATCTAACACTGATCAGTCTAACCAGAGGAATCTGTCGTCATTTAGAATCTCTGCAAGCTCCTCTGTGTATTTTCTGTAGAAATTGTCCAGGAGAGTCCTTGTTTTGTTCATAATTGGATCAAATTTGTCTCTGTGGGTCACATTTTCCTTCTTTCTTTTAGCTACTTCAGAAATAAAGGTCGAATTATAATCTGAAATTGAAAGTTTATGAGGCAAATGATGGAGTAACAAATTGTTTGATATTCACATTAGTCTCTTTTGCTTCAACGTTTTCATCACCCATCATGCAAACGCTTGTTAAAAGGGGCAGTAGCACGATTTTGTATGTCAATATAGTGATCTCACGGAATCGAAAATAAATATTACCAATTGTAAGAACAAGTTTTTTTTAAACGAAAAGAAGTAGTCCTAGGAACTACCATCTTCAGTTAATCCATGGAAATCCATTTCCATTCCTCAAATTATTAAAATATTTTCACACTTGATCCATACTTGCTCATCTATTATATTACTCCGTATCATCAGGTCGAGTGATGAAATGTTTGACCCACTGACGATTATACATTTGGAATAAACTTATGTTTATTAGGGAAAGTTGGAAAAAAATAGAATTGAAAAAAACCGTGTAACTGCCCCTTTAAAAACCTTTTTAGAATCTGGTTCACGCTTCAGAAAACATTTGGTCATTTTTTCTAATGAAGTCATTTTATTATCTTTTATCAGAAAAAAGGTTTGTATCTGAAAATTTAGGTACCTTTTTTACAAACCTCCCTCTTTATACATACCAAGATTAAGAAAATCGAAAACTTTTGGAAGTTGTTCATTGATGTCACGGGAATAGTCTTCATACCGCAATATAAGGAACTGTTTCCTTGGAAACACTTTCAGCCACTCCCTCAAGTACACGGAATAAGCACCGATCATAATCCGTGTCTGTAGAATTACGAAAGGGGTTATTTATTGATCATTTATACCCTACACTTTCATCAAAAATCAAATATGTGCAAACGGATACTTCAAGATTATAAAATCATTCAGATGTATCTGAAAGAAACATTATTAAGCAGAGATTGCATTCCGAATTTGTTAAAATGATAAACAACCTCGACTTCAAGAAACCCTAGATCGTCGTTATCGTAATGTCAATGTAGTTCTATTTACTGCCTCAAAATAAAAGTAAATTCGATTCAGTTGTACGTCCGAACTGAAAGAAGAGTTATTGTTCTCGGCAATGAAAAAAACCACCATAATAAGTTTATTCTTTTCTGAAACAGAATTGGATGGAATCATTGTAATGAAGCTATGACACACCGGTAACTTGGTAGAAACATCGAAGTCAAAGAAGCAGTATCGCTCTGAATGCTGCCTGAAGCACTCTTCTTCCACTTGTATAGCCTTCTCTACAGCCCGGTGGAATTGTTCCGAGGAATAGCCATCTCCCCGGAAGATGAAGTCGGAATACAATCTGAAAAATGAGATAACACTCTGGAATTAAAGTTGCAGTAGCACGTTTTTAGATATGTAAAGAAATCACATGAAAATTTAATGTTACCAATTGCAAGACAACGTTTTTGTATTCAAAAGTAACAGATCTAAAATCAACGTAACATTTTTGGTTTATATGACTTGTATCAATCAGAATCCTTTTCCATACATCAATTGATTAAAATATTTCACATAAACATTGTCACCATTGGTGTTGCTTGATACTTGATAATTTATTCTACGACTACTGATGATCGGGTAATGAGGTGTTTTGACTCACTGAAGATAAGACATTTGGCACAAACTAATGTTCATTTTGGGAATTGTTTTTTCAGAAAACGTATTCCTGCCCCTATTACTAAGCTCTGGTTTCGTGCTAACACAAAGATATATCGGTTAAGACGCATTACTGTGGGGAACTCCGATGTATGCATTTGACCATCCATTTTCATTCTTGGATATTTGTTCATGTTTTAACTAGTAACATTACTATGAAACGAAATATTTTGATAAATATATCAAGTACGTTATGAAGCGGAAGCGAGCTTAAGAAAAAGAGTTTTCAATAATTATATTGATTATTAAACAAGGACTAATAATACGTGTATAATGTTTATAACTCCACAAAAAAACTAAATCTGTTTTAATACGTTATAATGTATTGTTACTTGCATGGCGTGAGTTAGTAAATATGCCAATCTTCTTTAGTCTTGCATAAATCATCTTTAAAATTGACGAGTTACAAACTCTTTTAAAGAAAATTGTAAATAAAACTTTTGTCAGGAACACTAAGTTTTTCTAATAATTCTATTGAATAAATGTACGTTATAGTATTAGTCTCTCATAATCCCACGTGGGATAGCTCATCAATTATATCATTATCATGTACATAGATTATCAGTATGAGGTGAGACTGAAATAAGATATCTGTCTGTCTGTACGGGAACTGGCAACATACCAAGAACGAACCTGCTTAGCAATTTGTTTCATTACTTTTGAGCTTAGTAATACTATTTTGTATTATGGTAGCCACTTAAGTTCGACTTATTTCATTAAAATTCATCCGAAAGTTGCGATTTTTTTTTAACTTAAAGAAACACAATTCTCCTTTCCCATACTTTCCAATAGTATCCATAGCACTGCAGGATCACATCTAGCAGAGATTGATATTGACCAACGCTGGGGGCAAAACGACAACTATTTTTATTATCTTTCATGCTAAAACCTCAAATTACATATCATTAACCAATGTTTGTGTTCAAATAATATTTAATTGCGAAAAACAGAAATTCTCAATTTACAAATATTGACCGCATGTCTTTTCTGAGGAAATGACAAAATTGTTCCTGGCATACGAACTATCTTTCCCTTATAAACTCCGTTCTCTACATAAAGAGATCTAAACTTCGTTATTTTAAAGTAGTTTGCTACGAAATAGTTACTAATTGAAATTTCCACACAATTATGGTTTTACAAAGGAATTCTTACCCAGTAAAGAAACTTTTGTCAAGCAGCTGTACTTTACCTGTCGATTGGATTCCGCAAACTAACAATGAACTTTGGATCCCGGTACAACTGCCTCATAATGTGGGGTGTGACGAACAACGGTTCCTGCAAACCAATGTTCTGTGGAATTCTTCGCCATGCTCGAAAGTCCCAGAAATCTGCCGGTGAACCATCCCCTGTAAACAGTGAATACTAAATTTGTTAAAAGAATATGATAAAGTAACATCCAAAATGAAAAAAAAACCACTCATGATATAATTCAAAACCATATTTTACAGAGTCTGATCGGTTAAAGAGACCAGGGGAGCTAAAAATGTAGGTTAAAACTGAATTCCTTGAAATGTTCCAATCGATGAATCAGCAATGCAGCCGATAAAATCTACTTGTTTTTATGTGTTTATATAGGATTGAAAGGACAAAAGGATGCATAGTTTTAGCAAGTGAAAAGGGATGGTTTCGTTGCTTTTGTATCATCAAATTAACACCTTTATTAATTATTCCAAATAGACGATACGCCTTACCGATGATGCGGGGATGAAATCCATTTTCTTCTTCTTGTTCAATCATGTTTATACTGTCATAGTACTTGTACTGGAAGCACTTGAAACTACACACGTCAGTGTCCGGATTTTCGAGAAACATCCCTTAAAATAAATGACAAACATGCATTTAAAGAGTTATTGCTGTGAAAAAGAAAAGATAAAGCATGTCCTTAGATGCACCTTTTATTGTCACGATATAGTAGTTGCTATCTACAAAGTCTTTCTTTTCTTCTTCTTTCAAGACTCATTCTCTAGAATATTCTCATGGACCGTCTTTTTGCAATGTAGGAGTTTATAAGATCTCCGGTTTTTAGTATGATTTGAAAGAAAGCATGAATTCGCCACAGGCCGTTACTATTAATTTACATATATCTATTATACATGTTCACGTTGAGTTGCGTTTGTGTCATCATTTGCCCTATACGACAAACAGAATAAGAAACGGTAAAGCCAACTCCCCTCCTATTTTTGAAATTTTACTTATACATATTTCATTTTCTCCAACTCGTTCACATCAATTGATTGCTTAAATACGACATTTGACTTTCTGTTGAAATGTCAGAATAAAGAAGGCATATTAAGATAATATCCTTCAGAACTTCACCTTTTAGATTGTCCATCAATTAAGACTAAGAACAATAGGTTTTAGGGATAATTGGATTAAATAAAAGCATGCAAAGTGAGAGATTTGTCGAAATTAATAACTCCAAACTGTGCTGGAACTAAACATCGACTAAGCATCTCTTACCATATCTGGCATTAGCCCAGTAGAAACTTTCTTTTTCCCTGCTACAAACGCAAGTACTAGTGTGCCTATGCTGCATGATGCGATGATAGAGGTCTGTGGTGCCTGCCTTGTCTACTCCCAACACGTGGAAATACGGCAGGCAGTGGATTCGTAGAGTCTGGGAACCCTCTGGGGTTACCCTCCAACAAGGATTTCTGTAATTTGGCAGGAAGTCTGGCTGTTTCTGGAGATAATGTTTCAAAATGTAAAAGTTCCTCATGTCCCAACTATTACGATTGATACTCGAACCAATAGATGCATACATTGATTTTGTATAAGTTCAACCTTCAAACATGAGTTTTGAACTTGAGGGTTTTTATGTATAGAAGACTGTTTACATGCTCCATGGTACTGCATCTAGATAATTCGAGTTTTAATGGTTTTCAGGAAATTGTATTTTGTTGAGACATTAAAATACTTATGTTTTACTGATATTAGGAAAGAAAACCATATAAGACGGGACTAGTTCTTGAATGTAGTCTGAACATGTACATGTCACAGTAATACTAATGTTTCCTTACGCCACATGATGATAATAACTCACGTGTGAGTTTCTCATACTACTAAGAAGTGACTGACATTTCAATTTTCATTCTCCATGTGCAGTTTCAAATTATGTATTCTGATTGACCTGACGAAATCAAAGCAAATACAGAGCAACCCTGGAGATAACATCATCGATTAATGGCGAAATAGGCCTTTTGCACCCCTCAGCTTATGTTCTTATCAACAAATATACTATGTGAACTTCCATACCACCCGGTTCAAGTATATCTCTGGCTTCAGTTACTATAATCGTAAATACTTCAACCCTTTTTGTAAAGTGGCTTTTTCTCTTACTTTTGTTACCTGTACATTTGGACATATATATGTCAACTCTGCCATCAGTTGTTAACCTGCTTGAAAACGACAGGAGAACCTTTGTCAAAACGTCAGATTATCAAGAATAAAGAAGTTGTTATCTACATTTCTTTCGATAATTCCGATAGCTTTGGCGTAGTTGCAGCCCTCTTATCGATATAATTCTTCAGAGTAATTTGGCAACATTTTCTTAATAACACAATGAACACACATACAACAGAAAATTATAATAAATATCAATATAAATGAATGACTAAATTTTATATTTGTGCAACCACGACAAGACACTACCAATTCTGTTTCTTGCTATTCCTCATCTTCATTCATCGTCCCTGATACGGTACGTAACCCACTAGTAGCACTCACCATACAGAATACATCCTCCAGCGACCTTGACCCTGGTGGGGGGCCAAGACACGGAACGGTAAAATTAGCTTGGACAACTAGATCGGGAGACCTTACGTCTGTCCATTGCTTGACCTTAGTCCAATACTCCTGTTCTTTGTCTGGAGTCAGTTTGAAGGGGTAGAACAGGACCAAGAGACCGACACAGTGACAGACAAGCAGACACAGAGATGAATATCTGTATGACCTGGCCATTATCGTGAATTCAGTGCGTGCTTTCAAGCCAAGTCAAGTATGCGAGGAATGATTCCCAATACACTCAATAAAATGTGAATTTACACTTGCAAAACCTCCCTGCATGTGCAGGGAAAACATTAAGATGGGTGTCTGAGTGATCATAACACAATTGTCATGTCAAAAACTTCCTTTTTTGTGCTTAATGTCCTTATTCCTTTCCATATAGAGGCAAGATGATGTAGGTAAGTTCTGGAGTTCACTGGGTAAAAATACGTGTCATTAGGTAGGATTCCTTATACTCAATTATAAGTGACAAAGGGTAGCTAGGCATGACTGTCTGTCGGCTTTCACCTTGATAACCGTGTCACTGTTATGATAAAGAGCATCCTTTATTTGATGGTTGATATCCAATTTTCTACAAGCTCCTCTGTCCTTGTATCCCTGATTCGGGCACTCGGGATGTGTAAAAGTCATGGATAGATTTTCGTTAATAGTTTTTTTCAAACATTGTGAGCACCAATTCCTCTATGTGCGTCACAGTGATCCTTCGTCCAAATCCAAGACGACGCATTTACTGCTTGTGTTCATCTAACAGCAAGTGACCGCACATATGAACGTTTATCGAATTTAAACATTACACGACTTCATTGCAGAACATGTGCTGCGGAGAGTTGCGTAATCTGAAAAAGATAGTGTCTAGATTTTGTCTTCAACTGTTAATTGACTCTCTGTAAATTACTGTACATACATCTGGTACAGGTTTATGTCGTTGAAACTTTTTATCAATTTTGATCACGGTGAAAGGATCTTTAAATTAGTCAGCTGGTTGTTGTATCGAACACTTCCATGATTGCGCTATATGATATAATCTCTTCGGTTGGTTTGATCTACATATCAGTAACAGATTGTTAACGTATCTACTTTCAAGTCAATCATAAAACAAATTCCACTTTGTTTAAACTTATCATAATTCCATGTAAAGTTTTGAGGCAGGTCAGCAAAGAAAATATAGTTTTGTCACAAAATCAGTGGGCCTCCTTTCACAATGCAACTTTTACTAAGTTTAACCTTATTTCCCAGTTGTTAACATTGCAATACGGTTACCTCAAGGACTAATGATCACCTATGAGCTTTCTGAAAGGAGGCCCAGTTCTTTAAAATAATCAATTATGATCGCGTTGGCTAGAATAATTCCTAGCTGTGTGTAAACATGATATCTTTTCAAGTAATAAAATAATTCTTACAACGTAAATATTTTGGAATTCCACTTGTGATTTCCCACGTTTGACAAGAAGTACTGAATGTCCTATAGGGGCTGCCATCGGTTAAAGTAGTAATAATTTCGCACTTTGAAGTTTACACATAACTCTGAACGTTGATTGGTTGGGAGCACGGTCATGTGATCTGAATTCCAGAGGTTCATATCCCATGAACTCTCCAAAAAACGTTCATACTTATGTGAACAGTTTCTAACCGATCTAGGTCGTGTTAACATTCACCGGAACTACTTGCTAGGTTTTCACATCGAATCTAGTGCTGAATTTATATATAATCGTACTTACCACATTCGTCTTTCTTTATTCAATAAAATGAAAAGAAGAAATTGAATATATAAACATTTGTTAAATTCAAGATTTTCTATCATTCTAATGGCTTCAGGTGTTTTTGCCTTTTAAACTGAAGCGAACAAAACGAGATGCATTTAGACAGTCGCAGGATAAATTTCACATTACGATAATTTTAGGGAACCATAACCGATACTTAACCTGACTAAAACTCACCATATAGTCATACTAAAAAAGCTAGAGGCGAATGCACTGTAATTGTAATTGTAATCACAACCTTGCTTAAACAACTCTTGTTTACATATTTTAGCGAAGAGACACTTACAAAAGTCGGCTAGTGGCGGCCGACAAGACATGGTTGTTATTCATAAGGCAGATAACGCTGATCTTGTGACCTTGTCGGGATTTTATTTCTATGGACGCTTCATTCATTATGTTATAGCGCTGCTATTCCGCAATATCATGAAATTCACGGACTAAAAGTGCGGTCAAATTTTGGATTCGAAAATGTCTCGTTGCACAATGTTACTCTTTCAGAGGATAAGACAAAATTTGTATTACTCCGCTGTCAATTCCTTATATGGTGCGAAATATAAGAATTGAATGTCAGTTTGCGTGTTTGCAATGGAAAATGAACGATGTCAAAGCTACATTAAAACTATCATGTGAATTTTCCATTGCAAACACGCAGACTGACATTCAATTCTTTACTGAATCAAATTTTACTGACGAATCGTGCGAGGATAGGTTATAAAATTATGATCTTATATTAAAGTTCTCTTTGACGATATACGAATTTTTTTTAATTTGAATTTTTGAATGCGACTTTGACAAATTCAGGTTAAGAAATCATTTGTAACGCTGTTGTATTTGAAAGTTGATTCGCATGGTTAGATTCTGTTACGAGACACCTGTTTGTGATAGACCACATTGAAGGTATTGTCAGCTCAACAAAGCTATATTGAAAACAGTCACATGTCAGAGAGCTGTGGAATCTAGTATAGCAGTATTGAGACTGGGTCGCGGGTATTTGAAACCCGGCATATACATGAGACCCAGTGTATATTTGGACCTTTTTTTTAAAAGTCGATTTAGTCGTCAAGCACATTCGTATATACTTGTACGAACAGCTCTCGCACTCCCAACTGCTTGCAACCGCCGAGCGCATATTGAAGTAACGGTGTCTCCTAGCACTACTTGTACTCAGTTGAATACAGAGTATTTGTGATATGTTCATGTTTATAATATCGGTTATGTACAAGTATTGTAAGTATTGTTTTCATTATTCTTACTGTGTAGCGCTTTCACTTTTGAAACGGGTAGCAAAAATGAGAGTCCGACATTCTGAAGTTACAAATGATAAGAACCAAAGCAGGAAGATATCTCAGACACGCATTTTTTATATTTTTATTTTACTTTTCACTTATTTTCATCTAATATCAAAGTTTCAACCTAAGACTAAACGTGAAGATTTCAAAAAATTATAATTGATTAATTAGATTAAATTAAGTCTTAAAACCAAAAGCGAAATTGTTAACAAATAGAAAATGTGTTAAAACAGCAGAAACTGTACACACAATGATATATTGACACAAACAAAATATCTTAATGGTAAATGATTTTCAGTTTCAAGCAAAGCTTGTTACAAAAGTTGAAGCAATGGCTAACAAATACATTGTAGGTCTAGAATAGCTGAATACTACATGCTCTATTCTGTTTATATTCAATTAGGCCTTAAAGGGAACAGAAGCACGTCTTTTAGAACTTGAATCCTTTAATATTCTCCAATAGATATTAGTTTAGCTAGATGCATTCATCTCCAGAGTATTAAACATCTCATCACACAAACTATTTTCAGTAGCCGTTGAACAATTATCAAGCATCATTCGAAAATTGCTCCTGAATTTTAGCGTGAACACCTGTTAGTCATATGCGTCCTGAAAATGCATTCTCGTAGCTTAACTGAACATGGTACGTTCGTATAAGAACACGTGGGATGCCAATATATCTTTAATAAAACTGCCTTATCACCATTCAAAGGGGCAGTTCTATCGAGTATTTTTGTAGAAACGAACATATGAAACGCACAAAAGCATATCGTGAACATTCTATAAATACATATATTTTCTTATATGAAGTTGGTAAATTACTAATTAATAAACATTTGTTATAACAATTCTATATATTGTAAGGTTATGAACCGTCTAGTGACCATCAAGAAAATGTGTATGTTAAGAGGGTGCACAAGGCACAACGTTTAAATCGTTTGCCGGATCCTCTCCGGATCCAACCGGATATTTACCCCAATGATACAGGCCTACTTGGATCTGCGCAAACCAAATACACTATTAAACATCAAGGCAATAAATTCAACGAATTTGCAGTAGAAAATAAAGTCAAAGCTTATTCTAAACAGCTTGTACATACGATTCAGTAACATTTTCCAAATATATAGTTATTGTAGGAAATTCATGAGGTAATTCCATTTCATTTTATGTATAACCTATGAAAGTATTTCTTATAAATCTTTACCTACATGCTGGTTTGCGAGATCACGTTTATAGCACGATTGAATAATTTTACAGATTTCATAAAAGTAATTCTTTGACAATATGGCCCAACCAACGCTTAAATGTATATGTAAACTTCAATACGAGAATGTGTCTTTCTCCCAACGATCTATTGTTGCGTCTGTCGGTACATAACCGAGTATCTATAGCTAGATTATCGTGCTTATCGATATCTATTCAATGACAGATCTTGCTGTTGGTATTCTTTCTTCAGACCCTGTTTGAGAGAGGACTTGAGATAATTGTTCAACCCTGGCGTGAAGATTTTTGATACAGTTCATTATTTCCTCCTGCGATCTCTTCATGTCAAATATCTGTGCTTTAAGAATTTTCTCAGAATGTTCTATTTCATATCCTAGTGTCCGGACATCTTTGTCTGTATACTTGGTGGTTTTTGATTGATAGTCGTCCGATTTCGTGTCAGTTTCTGACACTTCAATAGTCCAGACAGGTTTTGAATAATCATATAGCTTCTGTTTCTTTATTTTACTTGCACCAAGAAACGTCGCTATTCCGGGAAAGTTTTTTAAAATTTTTACGCCTAAATGAGTAGCATTGAATACCCATTCATTCATATGTTCGACTTCAATGGTTGCGTATGATGTATTCATCATTGCAATCAGAAGATTGAGAAGAACAATGGTAGAACACAGGACGTACCCGATATAAATAAGTTTTGAAAAAAGGGGAGCAACATTGACGGCCTCCAGATATGCCTCTGTGCTTTCATCAACTGCTTCTTCCATACCGACCATTACATTGAACATCAGAAACATTGTATGAACCGGTGTTTTATACGTCGTTGTGATAATGGCCGACGAAATGAATTGAGCATGGAGTGCGAGAGAAAACCCAAGCAAAAATATGACGTAAACAACTAAAATCCGGAGAACATCCATTAGGGTGCGGTCAGACCTAGTGGAGAGGATAACCTAGACAGATAGAGTTCGAATCTCGATAGAGTCAATATTTTGAAACTTTTTTTCCTTGGAACACGGTCGATTTTAATCAGACTGGGCATCAGATTGGTCAGCAAGCAGACGAACCTTCTCCTCTTCAAAGATGACCTGCAAAGGCACCGCTTCTTCTCTCGCCTTCTTCTTCATGTTGCCCTTCAGCTTTCTGGCAGCCACTTCACCCATGTTAGGGGATGAGTGTGATCATGATTGCCGTCAACCACTTGTCCATCCTCAGTGAGAACAAGAGATACCTTGCATTGAGCATGCTTTCGCATACTGCAAGTCCACTTCAGACCAGAGCTCAGCTGCTTGGATCTCTGGAACACACCTAGCACCTTCAACGAATTCCGCTTCTCCTCCATCTTACTGGTTCACATTGAAGTTTGATGTTGTTGTTGATTTTGGTGATTTCGCCGAGGTGGCTATGTTACTTATTAAATAAATGGGAGGGATAATTTAGCATTATGTAACATAGCCAAAGGGATATAATTGTAGATGAGAATTTAAAAAAAAAATAAGAATAGAGAAGGGGAGTGGGGGATATAAAAAGAATTTGACAAAATAAGTTAAGGAAGTAGTACTTTGTGAACCGAGACAGTAGTGACATGGCAATTTTATATGTGAAACTAAACGACTCTTTCTTGCTTAAGGTGTACTTGTTCCGTGCAATCTGGGAATGATCACAATTTGCAGATTGTTCGCTCACAATCTGCATATTGTTCGAACAATCTAGGAAATTTTTTCATTCCTAGATTGTTTAAACAATCTGCAGATTGTGAGACCTAAACAAACTGGGAATGATCACAATCTGGGAATTTGCTTTTTTGTAGTACATCTTGCATTATAAAATGAGAATTGTTAAGTTTATTTATATTTTTAGTTTTTTTGTGTGAATGCATCCAAATGATGGAGAATAGTTGTCAAGTCATAGATTGTGACAGGTTCATGGCTCGCCCATATATCAAACTGACGTAGTATAGGGATCGATTCCTAGATTGTGAAGGGCTTACAGATCGTCATTATATAAAACTGAGAGGGTATAGGGGTCAATTCTCAGATTGTGAAGGGCTCATATCTCGCCTTTATGTCAAACTGAGGGAGTATAGGGGTAGATTACTAGATTGTGAAGGGCTAACAGCTCGCCTATATGTCAAACTGAGGGAGTGTAGGAATCGATTCTCAGATTGTGAAGGCTCATAGCTCAACTTTATTGGAACTGAGAGGGTATAGCAGTCGATTCTCAGATTGTGAAGGGCTAAGATATCGTCATTATGTGAAACTGAGGGAGTATATGTGCCGATTCCTAGATTGTGAAGGGCTCAAAGCGCGTCTATATGTCAAACTGAGGGAGTTTAGGGATCTATTCTCAGATTGTGAAGGGCTCACAGCTCGCTTTTATGTCAAACAGAGGGAGTATAGGGTAAAGCAGTCGAATCTCAGATTGTGATGGGCTCATAGCCCACCTATAAATCAAACTGAGGGAGTATATGGGTCGATGTATACAATTTCTTTTTAGACAATGAAATAATATCTAAACACCAGTCTGGTTTTAAAACTGGAGACTCGACAGTTTATCAATTAACGGAACTTTACCATGTGATATCAAAAGCTATGGAGGATGGTAAAGAAGTCAGAGCTATTTTTTGTGATATTAGTAAAGCTTTCGATCGTGTTTGGCATGCCGGCTTATTAGTAAAACTTGAATCCATTGGAATCACCGGAAGTCTTTTACAGCGGTTTAAGAATTATCTTAGAGATAGAAAACAATCGGTTGTGATAAATGGTCATAAATCAAATACAAAATCAATATTTGCTGGTGTTCCCCAAGGCTCTGTCTTGGGGCCACTACTATTTCTTGTTTATATAAATGATTTAACAGACGGTTTGGTAAGTAATTTAAAACTCTTTGCAGATGACACTTCTCTATACCTTGTTATAGAAGATCCTTTCCAGACTCAGACCCTGCTAAACAGTGATTTAAAACAAATTTCAAACTGGGCTAACAAGTGGCAGGTTAAATTCAGTCCTGAAAAGACTGAAGCGATGTTATTTTCAAAAAAAGGTAATGCAAGTCCGAAACTTCCATTAACATTAAACAATACTGTAATTCATGAAGTCAGTGAACATAAACATCTCGGTCTAACTCTACAAGAAGATGGAAAATGGCAGCATCATGTTGAAAATATACTGCGCAAAACAAGTCCACTTATCAATTGTCTGAGAAGTTTGAAATATAGGCTAAATCGATTATCCCTTGAAACTATGAATAGATCATTTATTTTGCCCATCTTTGACTATTGTGATACCATCTGGGACAATTGCACTAAAGAGCAAGCTAATATGTTAGAAAAATTACATTTAGACGCTCTGAGGACCATCTCAGGTGCAGTTAAGGGCACAAGTCACCAAAAACTATATACTGAAACAGGCTTGTCTTCGTTAATGGAAAGGCGCCACTTTCACAAATTATGCATGTTCTATAAAATGGTGCATGGATTAACTCCACAATATCTGTCGATATGGGTTCCACCAAACGTTTCTGATGTAAGCAGTTATAATTTACGAAATTCCGAAAATCTACGAGGCACTTCTGGGCGTTTGTCTCATTTCAATAACTCTTTTCTTCCATCAACTGTTAAGGCTTGGAACGTGCTGGATACAACCATTAGAAATGCAGCCTCACTGACACAATTAAAAAATTTGATTTCATGTGACAGGTCTTTATCTCCTACAATTAAATATTATACATCTTATGGTCCAAGGCGAAGTCAAATTCTTCTCTGCCGCATGCGCCTCGGTTGCAGCGATCTCAACTCACATTTGTTTGATAGAGGCTTATCAGTAAATCGCGTCTGTTCTTGTGGAAACATGAGGGAGGATCCTTTTCATTACTTCTTTAAATGCCCACTATATGATAGATTCCGATCAAATCAATACTTTTTTAAAAACGATATAACATTAAAATCTATCTTGAGCGGCGACAAATCCTTGTCACAGAGTGCTAACGAATCCCTAATAATATCTGTATATCATTTCATAAATGATACCAACCGATTTTCATAACTCTTTTATTTAATCTGTACCAAATGCAAAGGTAGACAACGCTTAATATGATTTTGAGTTTTGTAAAATAATTGAAAATATATATTTCCATCAATGTATTTGATTTCTAAATCGTTTCTTGCTTGTTTCAGGAGAAGCATCTATATAGGCATTTGCTGCCTGTTTGCTAATCCTTTTTCCTTTTTGTATATGTATATATTCTGAATATTATTTATTATATGTTTTATGGAAATAAAATACTGTTTTAAAAAAAAAAAAAATATGGGTCGATTCCTAGATTGTGAAAGGCTGAGTGCTCGCCTTTAACTCAAACTGACGGAGTATAAGGGTCGATTCTCAGATTGTGAAGGGCTCACAGCTCGCCTTATTGTCAAACTGAGAGAGTATAGGGGCCGATTCCAAGATTGTGAAGGGCTCAGATATCGTCATTATATAAAACTAGGGCTCAGATATCGTCATTTTATGAAACTAAGGGAATATAGGGGCCGATTCCTAGATTGTGACGGGCTCACCGCTCGCCTTTAACTCAAACTGACGGAGTATTAGGGTCGATTCTCAGATTGTGAAGGCTCATAGCTCGCCTTATTGTCAAACTGAGAGGGTATAGCAGTCGATTCTCAGATTGTGATGTGCTCAGATATCGTCATTATGTGAAACTGAGGGAATATAAGGGCCGATTCCTAGATTGTGAAGTGATCACCGGGCGTCTGTATGTCAAACTGAGGGAGTATAGGGGTCTATTCTCAGATTGTGAAGGGCATTGCGCTTGTCTTTGTGTGTTGTTTTTAGCTAGTAGGGGGTTCAATTCACAAATTTTGAATATGTGGAGGTAGAAAACTAAATTTGTATATCAATTCTGCGATTTTAGATTTTCATTAATCATAGTTTGCGGTAACCCGTATAACACTGTCTGGAGGGTGTTACTATTTAAGTAGAAGTAAGAATTAGTACTTATATGTGTAAAAGGTTTGCATATGGAACTCAATAAATAACAATTCACTATGAAAAGTAAACTTATTATCTGAAAAGTTAATTACACTGAAATTTAATACTTCACTCTCGCTTATTTGACTTAAGTTAGGTTAATTGAGCATAATTACTATCTGTATCATCACAAAACACTGAATGTAGGAAAAAAAGTAACAGGAAAAAATATAACGGAAAAAAAGTAACACTTTTTATATAAAGAAACACTTAGAGTAGGAAATTGACTTTGAATTATATTAGGATAATTGTTGATAATCTTGTCATTAAAGAGGATTATGAAAACCAAGTTTTAGAATCATAATATCATCACATTTAACATCAAAGGTACACTTGTTACCTATAACAACATAATTACATTGTTATTAACTGTTTCCTTCTCACCTGCTCAACTATTTCGACATAATACTTCTCCCTTATTTGATCATTAGGACTGGCCTCACTCATTTACCATCACACTAGCCTCACTCATTTACTTATTAATTACCTTCAAAACTTAACCCCTTTGATCAGGAAAGCTGTACTCAGTACACAGAAGGCAACACTTCAATCTCAGACTTCCTCACAGGCATCGGACAAAATATCAGGTTAAACAAAACCATCTGAACATTGCTTTGATGAAAATGTGAACTGTTAGTACATTATGTCATATTTTGTTAAACTTATCAAATAAAAAAACTGTTACTTTTTTTCCTGTTACTTTTTTTTAGCAAAATCTGTTACTTTTTTTTTGCGTTACTTTTTTTCCTGTTACTTTTTTTCCGATCACCCAAAACACTCCTATGGTATGAATTACTTGCATAGACACTTACACTTACAGGGTACAATGAAGGAAATAGTTTCGTGATGCTAAAAAGAGTTTCAAACATCAAAGACAACAAACTCTGATTCTTATATTTATTGTTCATTATGGAAACTTGATAACTGTTACCTTTTCCCCTCATTTTCTTCCTGGATCGTGAGATTGAAAGTTTTTATACGAAAGATGCATAAATCGGAAATTTACTTAATCTTTTGAGTTTGTATATGAACAGTTTTTAAACATATGAATTTATAAAATTTATAATACTCGAACAGTTAGCATTTTGTGTTGTCGTGAATAATGAGCCCAGATGTCTAGCTGGGTCTGCTTATCAAAGCAACGTGTCACTGTGTCGCGTCTCTACTCAGACCTGCGCGTAAATTCGCGTACAATCACATTAACTTCCTCTCTATAATTTGATGTTTATCTATCGCAAATACTTATGCAATAATGAATTGTCTGGAGTAAAATGTTTAATTGCTCTTCGGTCACACATTTTGACACATGTTTTTCTGTAACGTTTTTAATAGTTTCTGTTATATAGGTTTGTGAATTTATAAAGAAATGTTTTATTTGACTTATTTATTATCTGTTCATGATTCAATATTTTAAGAATATTATATTTTGAATGGATTATTTACTACACTGCAAGAAGAGTCATATAATGGCATCGTCTCTACTCCGTGCTGCGACAATAGTGGCGGGAGTGGCAAACAACTAATTTCTTCTGTGTGATTTAAACAGTATTTAATTTCCATGAAACATGTAATACACAACAATCAGAATATATATATTCAAAAAGGAAAAAGGATTAGCAAACAGGCAGCAAATGCCTATATAAATGCTTCTCCTGAAACAAACATTAAACGATTAAGATATGATTTAAACAGTATTTTATTTCCATAAAACATTTAATAAACAACATTCAGAATATATACATATACAAAAAGGAAAAAGGATTAGCAAACAGGCAGCAAATGCCTATATAAATGCTTCTCCTGAAACAAGCAAGAAACGATTAAGATATCAAATACATTGTGGAAATATATATTTTCAATTTTTTACAAAACTCAAAATCATATTAAGCGTTGTCTACCTTTGCATTTGGTACAGATTAAATAAAAGAGTTATGAAAATCGGTTGGTATCATTTATGAAATGATATACAGATATTATTAGGGATTCTTTAGCACTCTGTGACAAGGATTTGTCGCCGCTCAAGATAGATTTTAATGTTACATCGTTTTTAAAAAAGTATTGATTTGATCGGAATCTATCATATAGTGGGCATTTAAAGTAATGAAAAGGATCCTCCCTAATGTTTCCACAAGAACAGGCGGGATGTACTAACAACAAAAAGTGTACTTGCTTTGCGTAGTATATTTTCAATATGATGCTGCCATTTTTCATCTTAATTTTCCATTTTCATCTGTGTAAACATGCTTCTATACCCCCGTATATATGACGTAAAGTCGACCTATGAGCCCTCCACAATCTGTGAATAGACTCTTATACCCTCTCAGTTTGATAAATAGCCAGCTATGAGCCCTTCGCAACCTCAGAATTGACTCCTATACCCTCTCAGTTTAAATATAGATTAACTATGAGCCCTTCACAATCTGGGAATCAACCCCTATAACCCCTCAGTTTGACATATAGGCGAGTTGTGAGCTCTTCACAATCGGAGAATCGACCTCGAGCTCTATACTGCGTCAGTTTGATTTATAGGCGAGCTATGAGCCCTTCACAATCTGAGAATCGATCTCTATACTTCCTCAGTTTGACAAATAGGCGAGTTGTTTGCTCTTCACAATCTAGGAATCGGCCCCTATACTCCCTCAGTTTGGCATAAAGATGAGCTATGAGCCCTTCACAATCTGAGACTCGATCCCTATACTCCGTCAGTTTGACATATAGGCGAGCTGTGAGCCCTTCACAATCTAGGAATCAGCCCCGATACTCCGTCTGTTTGACATATAGGCGAAATGTGAGCCCTTCACAATCTGAGAATTGACTGCTATACCCTCTCAGTTTAAATAAAGGTGAGCTGTGAGCCCTTCACAATCTGGGAATCGACCCCTATACCCCTTCAGTTTGACATAAAGACGAGCTATGAGCCCTTCATAATCTGGGAATCGATCCCTATACTCCGTCAGTTTGACATATAGGCGAAATGTGAGCCCTTCACAGTCTGAGAATCGACTCCTAGATACCCTCTCAGTTTCATATATAGGTGAGCTGTAAGCCCTTCACAATCTGAGAATTGACCCCTATGCTACCTCAGTTTGACATAAGGCCGACCTGTGGGCCCTTCACAATCTGAGAATCGACGGCTATACCCTCTCAGTTTAAAAAAAAAGTGATCGTGAGCCCTTCACAATCTGGGAATCGGCCCCTATACCACCTCAGTTTGACATAAAGACGAGCTATGAGCCCTTCACAAACTGAGAATCGATCCCGATACTCCGTCTGTTTGACATATAGGCGAAATGTGAGCCCTTCACAATCTGAGAATCGACTCCTATATAACCTCTCAGTTTAAATAAAGGTGAGCTATAAGTAGGAGTCAACCCTTACATCCCCTAAGTTTGACATAAAGACGAGCTGAATGTCCTTCAAAATCTGGGAATCGGCCCCCATACCCCCTCATTTTGAGAAAGAGACAAGCTGATTGCTCATCACAATCTAGGAATCGATCCTTATACTTGCTGAATAGAAAAACCTCAATAAGCTAAATAATTCCCATTCTATAATGATGAAAATACTACTAACAACCACATTCCCAGATTGTGATCATTCCCAGATTGTTCAGGTCGCACAATCTGCAGATTGTTTAAACAATCTAGGAATTCCTAGATTGTGAGCAAACAATCTGCAGATTGTTCGAACAATCTGCAGATTGTGATATACCCCAGATTGTTCGTAACATACTCAGGTGCGACTTCCTCTATATAAACCAAACAACAAACAATTAGTAAAGTAACAGTAAAGACAACAAAAGGTTGTCCAGGTTGTTACTCTTCTCGGTATCTCAGCTAATGAACTCTTCGGCTGCTGGTTGATGAAAAGCATTAGCTGAGGGGATGGGATAGAACATAGTGAATGGAACAGCCAGTCGGGGGCTAGAGGTGCTAATTAGTGGCTTGTAACAACAGGGGGCTAGAGGAACGTGCGGTTAAATCGCTTTAAGTCGACACCTGGAGGTGTGTAACAACAAACAGGAAAATTTTGGGTCGCCTTCGTGCGAATTTGAACCTGTAACTAATTAGTGGAAACAATAGATGGCTTGTGTTTACATACGAATTAAGCTATATAAAAAGTAGGAACGGATAAAAAACGAATATAATTGATCGAAGTTTAGGTTTGTTCGCGCATTTGGATTTGCACATAAATATAAAATATTTGCACATCACAATTTATTAGCACTAGTACCGATACATAAAACAATATAAATAAATAGGACATGTACAAAATGATAGCAAAAACATACATGATCTAACATCATACCTGCCATATACAACGATTTATTTCATTTAAACAAATATAATAAAAGCATGTAAAAGCACATCAACATTCTGAAACAGTCACACACATATCTCTTCTTCCTTGGTGGGAGGGGATGGCCAGCTTCAATTTGCACCAGAGTGATTTCACATTTCCATTGTTCACCTTTCAAAAAGGCCATTCGAACACATTGGGATGGGCCTTGCTTATTATTTTCTGTAAAAGTCCGTGCCATCCTTCCAAATGATTGTTTGTTCTAGGTCCAATAGTGTTGTGGTGGTTCCAGGAATCCAAATGCAGGCCACCTTCCATCCAAAAGGTCGTCATGTAATCTTCCAGTCTGGTGCATCTGGGATCTGCTGGTATACTAGTATTACCTATCGTCTGCAGAAAAACGTCCTCAACCTGTATATAATATTATAGATACATGTACTTCGGAATGTTTCGTTTCGTCGTTCGATCCAAATTTTGTAGTTAGTTTGTCTAGTTAATCCCTTGTTAAACAAACAGAAAACATCAAAGCGAGCCGCCTGTCGACAATCTCAAAATTGAATTTTTCAAAAGTCGACGTCCTGCGAAGACACCGAATGTGCGATAGGGGAATGATGCCGGTCATATAACCGTTCCTTATATCAACGATTCTAATATCTACACCAAAATAAGGAATAACGATTTTAGATTCCTATGTCGATTTGTTACACATCTAAACGTTTATATATACCTTTTATTCTTTAAATAATCACATACATTCAAAAGGATTAGCCATTGAAACACTCGGCTCGGTAGGTGAAGAGTCGTACCTTTATTGAAAAGGACATATGCACATATCAATCAGTTATTCTACGCTTTATACCCGATGTCTGTTAGAAATTCAGCATTAAAATTTTGAGATAATATTGTACTGAAGTACTGTATAATTGTAAAACAAATCTTTGTATCTTTAAAACCATTGTATCTGTCCTTAAAGTAACTATGAAAAATATAAAGGCAAGGTATATCTTATGCTAATCACTATCATCCGCTTATTTGAGCTACTGTTTTGGTGTGGCACGAGTTTTGCCTTATTGGGGAAGTATTGGGGAAGGCTGTATGAAGACTATTTACATTGAAGTTCTTCGGTCTAGACATTCATGCCCCTGTACCAGATTTTTGCTCTGCCAGTAAGTGTTTGAAGTTGTTCAATGGCTTCTTCTACAATGGGTCTGAAAATACTACAAGGAAACCTATCATGTTCATACCAATCTCTAATCAAACTATAAACGCCGATTTGATCAACCTAATTATCTTAATTATGAACACATTCACGGTTAGTTAATTACTTTTATTACACTCGCGTTTGAGATACTACAGTTGTGAAACAATGACATGTTATTCAACACTGCTGTGAAACATTGCACGTGAAAGCGATCGCATCCGGAACTTTTTTACTGTAGCCACATAACAAGTTATCACGAGATGATGTAAATAACATTGGCGATTGTCATAAATATTGTTCTCTAAACTTTGATAAATACGAGGTAAAAGTACAATTCTTTTTAAAAACATGTTTAGCTGTTTATGAATAAATTTGATCAAATAAAACCATCAGATTTCATCTTTGTTGTATCTTATTTAGCTAGAAAATACCCGTTAACCAAGCTTGATTTTAAACGTCTCACAAACCACTCAGCCCGAAAGTATTTGGTCCAAACTTTGTCGTATAGTAACATTCAACAAATCATGCAAATATGTGGTCACAAAAATATGCAAAGCGTAAATAATTACTCTCAGTTGTCTGAGAAACAGCACAGAGATATCAGCACAATTATTAATCAACGTCCATCTTCTATAAATGTAAACATGACCTCCGAATCCGGGTCAAGCGGGCAAGGTCATCCCTACCGATTTCGGTCGTTTCTAGAAATGTCAGCGTCAGTGCTTCCGATTTTCGATCAATCAACTCAATCTTCGGTGGTTCCGTTAGCAACTGTGAACCAATGTTAACTTCATCGGCAACAACAAGGACAGTGTTCCTCCCACTGACACTAACTCAAACTAAATGAATCGCGCTTCAAAACTCGCTTTCGCTCGTGAAATACGAATACCATCCACTCGTTTCTGAAACTGAACGTCGTTTAGTATTCTCTATGCCCATAGCTTACCTTCCAATAATATACATATTGAATCACATAATGAGAAGTTAATAGAATCTAAAAGGTTCCTCACCTAGCCATTTTGTAGAAAACGAAATAGGACTACTCCGCACGTTCGAGCTTTCTTAACCAGACACTCGGTTCGCTATATGTTGTCTGATATATCCAAGACAGAGAGGAAAACCCTTCCATGAAACGCGTCTATTCAAGTCGAGTTTATAAAAAAATCTTCAGAGCATGTCCAAACATATGTTTACGCCGAGCGATTTCAAGTTACGACTTCAATTGAATGCTCCAATTGCTACTCCACATAAAGATTTCACTACTCCCTCATAAAACCTATTCACATACACACTCAACCAATCACACTTAAGTGAGAACATAAAAAAATAAACAATATCAATGAACATTTCCTTTTCAGTACAATTACACCTTCAATTACAATTGACCGATGACACCATGCGACAAATACGAGGCCACTGGATTAATTTCCACTTGATCTATTACTAGTATCTACGATCTATTATATGAGAAGAATCTACACATATACTTAATTACTCTTAACAATGACACGAAAACATAGCATAATGTGAAGAATTATTTTTCATAGATAAGTCAACAAGATATTATTCAGAATAATAATCCAGATAAGTTATTCGTATATTTACAATTTGTTGAATATTCAAATGTTTATCACAAGTTTGAAGTACAAGCGATAATTCCTTAGGCTTTCTAGCGCTTTCAAGCGTTATTCTTCTTAACCATTAGTTCGCTCAAATGTTTCAATGAAAGTCATTCAAAAGACTTCGTATGACCTAACTGATATTGATCGTTTCGTCGTTATGCCCGCATGAATACATAATATTGCAACATTTTATTGAAGAAAGTAACCTACTTATTTATAAGCAAACTGGTTTCGCTCAAAGGGAACTGTTTCGAACATTACTTTTCTCTTTGTTACCTTATACCAGACGGATTTTTTTATAAACTCAGTACATTTTGATACTTCTGAGAACAGGCTTTGTTACAGACAGAACATGTTTATGGTCTCAATTGATCAAAATCCTGAGTGTTCATCAGAACATGTAAGATTATTTCAAGTGTCAGAAAATCAGCATCTAAGTGCTCATAAGTTCGTTATCGTGACAATAAACAGGTTGAACTCGTGATTCGTGATCGAAAACCGAACAATAGCGCGCGTCAATGACTCAAACGTACTTTTTAAAACTGATTTACAGAAGACACAAAGGCAAATATTGATTGGTAGTGTTTAGTAGGTCATTTAACTAATGTATATGAACATTGGACGCGAAATTACAACTTTCTGACATATATGGGGTCATTTTTATAGGTCTTTAAAAACAAGAAAATGTCATTATTTGGGAATTTTAGCGCTAAATATTGAACTCTTGAAGGTCCATTTGAACTTAACTTAGCACATGTAGTATATTGGCTGTTATTTCGGCCACTGAAAAAAATAATCAAACATACTCAGTGTCACTTTAACACTGCACTACCCTTAGTCTATGAATGTTGTTATGTCATAGCATTTGGCCGTCATCACATCTACATGTTTGGTGATTTCATATCTTGATTACGTAAAGCATTTGTGATGTAGTCAACAGACAGTATTAGATATCAGGGCATTTTGTTCAGTGTCAACTGTGAACACATTATCTCTGTGAAAGACTTACAACTTAATATTTCCGGCAATCTGATTGTTCTAAAGGCAGTCACGTAAGAGTCGATAGAAAAATATATTGATTTCTACCCGAGCCCGAAAAAAATTTCATATGGACTTGAGTAACTAAAACTACTATTTATGACTGTAATTTTTTGTTTTCTTTTCGTTTTTATTCGAAACATGATAAAACAATTGTGGACTGGAGAACTCGGGCAATACCCGTTTTATAGACCCGAAGAAAAAATATAGACTTCATCACAAATCTATAATTGTATAATATTGCTCCAGATGAAGACTCCCTTCTTAGATTTTGTATTAAGGTTTAAACAATATGTACGGCGTATAGAGTTATACGCAGGATATATGTCAGGGTCACCTTTCGCAACGCTCTAAGGTGATCGTATGTTACTTAGATAACCTTATCTAGGTTTAGATTATGGGAGTTAAAATTAAGCTTAGTTAATATTACTTTGTGGAAGGAGGTCCTGGTCGTGTACAAACAAGAAAGAATGGACTTACAGAGAATGACACTTGATTACTTTCTCAACAAAAGAGAGTAAACAAAAACACTGTTTGAAAATCTTAAAGGGACAATCCTTGTTTACTATGATATACAGTTAATGTTGATACGAACATAAATCGTGACATATACATGTATGGTGATGTTATTTCTAAGGCTCTCTTTAACCCTAACCTAACGGCATGTATATGCCTAATTTTAATTTTTAATGAAAATAGAAGGATGCGGAAATAATACGCCCATATCGATATGAATATTTGTTATTTAACCTTAAAATACTATGAGTAATCAATATGATTTGGATAAGTATCAAAATTACGTTTGACTTATTCATGCCGCGCTTCAGTGTCCGCTATATAGTGTCGTGACGCTATACCTTCATAATGCCCCTTTAAAAACTGATTTGCTTAAAGATGACATATTTCGTCAACATCTTTTCGATCAAATGACACACCTAACACTGCAAGATTGAAAAGAATAATCAAAGAAGAAATACAAGCCCTTATAAATATAGTGTTAATGGTGGGGGTGAGGGGGGAGGGGAGTATTGTTCGTGCAAAGTTAAGAAGTTGTTACCTCCCTTTAGCTATGGGCACTTGCCATTCATGACAAGCTACATACTCTACTAGAGAACAACACTTGCTAATGTTGCCACAGATTGCTATTAATTTGATTGAAGATTAGCGACGTATTATTGGCAATAATCGTGACAAATGTTCTAACCTGAAACTCCATCTTTGGAATGAAATAGAGCTACTATTTTGGACACTTTCTTAATAAGGTATAAAGAAAAATAGATGTCTATGCCTCCTGAGACATGTTTCATTTTACAGCTGCTTCTTTCAACACGCTGAAACGAATGAGCATAAAATGTTCAATATAAATATGATTTAAAAAGTTAATATTTCGGCGTCCGAGATTGGCTTTGATAACGTCATCAGTCACAATGAGAGTCTTAGTTACACATAAAATACTCAACGAAGTCCCGTTTGCTAACATTCCTATAAAACTAGTGGTTGGTATATCATTTAAAGAGGAGAAGTAACGCATAAATTTGATTATTACAAATTAGTATCTGTATCCGTTTTACTTATAAGAATCAATAGAGCCAAAAAATGAGAAAATATACGCTTTAATTCGACTACTTGGAGACCTTCTATACCCCTGTTTTGGAAGACCGCCCAATGAGACGGGCGAACGCTTACACAAAATCACCGAAGCATAACTCGAAGCCACGCCCAGTGTGTGACGTGCTAGGCGTCAGCTGAAAGTCTAGCCCTTTGATTTTCTCTGTATTTTTAAGCTAATTCAACAGCAAAATAGAGGCAATAGCATGACCGAAAGAATTCCAAAATACGATATGTAACTGCTTCATGATATCATCTTTCCTTCTGAGTCGCCAAATCCATCTTGATTTTACTGTGGCAATCCTTTTTTTGGGTGGGTTTATATAAAAAAGGTCGGTGAGAGATCTATACTATGAGATATCACGTAGTGTTACAACATGTATTTATCGATATGAAGTTCTAAATTATCTTGAAAAAATGAGGGTTTTTGTAATAAACGGGAGAGAATGTAGAAACTTGTTTAATGTTTACGATAGAAAACATAATTTTGTTTCACTCCACTTTCATGACACCTTATTACTTAGTGGATGATTCTTTTGTATTCAACTAACACATATTATATCATATAATAGTATCTCACACGGTGTTGCAATATCTTTGTCTTTGAATTATTCAACAATCAATGACATGAACACATACCTGGCGCAACAGTTAGAAACATCCTTTATAATCCATAAGTATGTTGGTACCCGTTATTCACGATGTACTTTTTAAAATGCCCATAGAAGTGAATGAGCCAAATCACCTCCTCTTAATTTATTGGTTGAATATATATTCTACCAGTTCATTGGTTCAAAATGACTCGACGCCGTGACAATAAACTAAGTAGCAGTCGAATGCCAAGAGTTACGCCATTATGACAGGACATATATTCTACTTGGTGGGTCCAAGGCGTTAAAAAGGTATAATTAGAGACCATTAAATCAAGAATTGAAATTGAATGCGATAGGATTACATACCGGCCACCTGTGTGTCATAAAAAAACCCTAGTTAATCCAATCTGATTGTTGTGACAACATTTGGCATATTAAAACACTCCCTTTCGCTTGGAACAATACAAATAATTAAAGATATATTTAACATCAATTTATCGGAGGTTTGAGTTGCTTGGATGACTTTTGATATGTTTAAACAGTTGTTAAGACTGTGAGATTTCCTGTTGTTTTTTCATTAAGGAGGTAATACTTCCGCCGACTAGCACGTCATGCGGCAGGATACGCCTCAGTGACCACGGGCCAGTTCAGTTCTGTTCACTGGTGCTACTTAGCTGGTGATTCGAAAAAGCCGTATTAAAGTTGTTTATCGGCCGATTTCGAAAATTTAAACTCAAGTTACTGGCAAATTAGAATACATACTTTATGAATCACGAAAGTTGCCATGGGTCATTTCAGTCGATCTTTAACCACAGAAAGTGATTATATTATTTAGAAAATCATTGGAAACCAGATACTATATCAAAAGCTCATCCTTTTAACAGGGAAGATCTTTATAAAACAAAGTCAACAGGGAAACAATTTGGTAAGCGTACCTAATTTCACTACCCCTGTAATCCCAATCTTCCCAAAAGTAAGAAAAACATGTTCAGGCGTAAGACCTATGTCCAAAATTAAAATATGCGCTAGAAGGTACTAAACTGATAAACAGTAAACGACATAGTAAGAATCTGAAACAACTGTTATCAAAAGCGTGTTTTGTTGACCATTAAATCGAGTTAGATGGAAGAATCACAAAATGTAATAGGCCGAATCGATGGACATGCCAACACTAAAGAAGTAAATCCACTCACCTTTGGAAATACATGTTACTCAGAATTCAAAATAATTTGGAAAAGATTTCTTGCGCCTCAAGAATCTTTTTTACATGTTATAAAATACGCTTGTTGTGGAAAAAAATACATTGGCTAAACGGGGGATGTACTTCAAGCAAGAGTGAGGGTACATAAACAACAATTCAAAACAAAAATCATAGATGTATCTCTAACATAGCTAAATGCGCAACTAACTCAAATCCCCAGTTTACAATCTGTCAAATCTATAAAATGCGCACAGAGAATGAAGAGCAATACAATGTTTATGACACGAATGCCTACATATAAGTAATTCCAGAGAGCAAGGATATACTTACATAAAGGCACGAGTGTCATTAACAAAGTATGGCATGGGCTCAAATATGACATGCTGTTTATTACCGAAGTCGTAAAATGAAAGAAAATAATCAGAATCTGCATCCTGGCAGACGTATTTTAATTCAATTCAATTCTTTATTAACCTTAAGTTGTACAACTTATCGGTGGTTACATGAAGATATTGAATAACATGGTACAGGTGGACGGGTAATTCAGAGATTATCTTTTATGGAGAATGTACATTCATATATTTATTTCAAATGCATATTTCTTATGTTGCATGTATTAAACAAAAATTTGCCAAGATTGCAAAGTTGTTTAACATTGTGTATGCTTAGTAACTGTGTAAGTTTGAAAACACTTGGATTTTTCCAGTAATAAGGCTTAATATAAAGTTGTCGAGCATTTAGATATAAAGGGCAAACTAAAATGAAATGATACTCGTCTTCAATATTAGATGATTAGACGTACACCACACGCCGTCGGCGCACTTAGAACACAACGTTATAGGCGTACTGTGGCGTCGAAGCATTATTATGGACGTGTGGTCACAATAAAAAAACACATTTTGCTTTAAGGCATCGTATGAACGGTATGAACTCCGATATGATTTTCCCCGCAGGTACAAAAGTTCAGATATGCACACTTCGTGTCGAAGTCGTGCTGTGTGTTTACTGTGGTCAGCAGTATCAAAGCCTGACGACAAATCGAGCAGGAGCAAATATGAAATAGCCTTTTGCAATGTAATCTTGCAGATCGGTCAAACACTTCAGCATAGCACTCTCTATGTTATTATTGGATGATAGGCAGACTGAAACTTAATCCTAATCAAAGAATCTCATTCGTTACAATTAATCAGGGTGACCTTTTTATTTTTTCATATACCCTACCTAAGGTTAAGAAATTCATTAGCACTAAAAGATAATAACTCTCAAAATCAAAACATTTTCTTGATTACTTAGTAACACTTATCATTGTATCAGTTTATGAACAGTGCACATACAGTGTCGACGTAAAACGAAAATTAAATCCAAGAAGGTATGCATACATATACGTTTTCCAACCTACTCAAGGATTATCTTACTTTACCTCCGCCTTCCGAAATGTTGTCAACAAGAGATAGATAATGGATATATTTCGATAAAACTATTCATCGACCGTCAGTAAATATAATTTATCTTTAGATAGGCTTACGTATTCAAGTTACACAGTTATTTTAAAAAGTAAAATCAATCAAATGCATTGTTGCATTAAAGGACGTTTCTATCAAGGTGTTGTTTTGTTGAAATACGAGGAGTGAGTGAGTGAGTTATTGCTTAACGCCGCTTGGGCAATATTTCAGCCATTAGCGGCGATTGAAATACGAGGAGACATTCCTGTAAACACATTGTGTTACTAATACATGCCACTATATCGATTGTGACTGATCTTTTATCATCGTTGATAAGGTCTTGACAAGTAGAAATTGAAAAAAGCATGTTAGTGTTCAAATAGAAATATAACGAAACAAGAAGCCTTTAATTGGCGCTAGAAGGCATCGTTGATTTAGTAATTTTCGGATAACTTATCAAAAATTATTTCTTTATAAAATGTTGTATGAGGAAAAATACATCGGATCATTTGTTTTTTACATAATTGCGGACCCCGTACAAGTCGATACATCTGCGTCTTTTACTCGACCCTAGTTCCTGCTGCCGATTAAAACGCTAATGTACTATAAAGTTCTTTGAATTTATTTTACATGTATTATATAGTTATCTTTTTTATTAATTACGGTAATTTGCGTGACGTAAATTATCATTTTGTGTAAAAAATACTATAAAACATCTTGCAATTGTGTTGTGCTGTCAGTTATCTCCGGCAAAATTGACATTTGCAAGTGACAACTTTCAGCTAGATGCACGTGCAACATGTAACCCTCTAGTACCTACATCTTTGTTGGTACCTGAAATTGTTTCTCAGGCGAAAAATGAGTCGGCGCTTGACGAACACGGCTACCTAGATAAACCCTGCCTCTTAGTTTGCATCATTGAACTAAAATAATCTTTTCCATTTAGCATGCGGTTTGATAAATGCTTTACCCTTATGTCAAAACGTTACATACCTCAACAAGAGGTTCAACCAAGATGAACTCTCGCTCTCGTTAAATTTGAAAAACTCGGCACAACGGCATCGGCGTTCATTATAAACGTGTATTAGGATTAATATGATTTGAACTCTTCGGTCTCAGTTTTAACTATAACTTGAAAATTGGATTGTTTTAAAAGTTACAGAATAGAGCTAGATATATAGGTAACATTTTATCTATCAGTATTGACATAGTTTGGTCACTATACAGCATGTCAGTTCGGACTGATTTGCACGTATTTCGATAGAGGTGATATTGCCATATGACACAACTACGAGGGAATGTTAAATAACACGCACAGGCGGAAAACTCGTTCGTTCATGTCCTACAAACCCTTGAAATTCGACATGATAATATATTAAGGGATTTGGTAAGCATGACGTTTGTGCCTGCCTTTTATTAGATCACATGTTAGTCAAAAGTGGAGCTGTTACGAACCTTTCACAAGTGCGCAACAACCAACACAGTTCAAGATAAAATGGGAAGGTATGATATTATACTTTAAACATATTAACAAACACTATGTTCTTCAAAATTTGTCATGGTTTTCTCTTGACTTTTGATTAAAAAAAAATTGTTTGTTAACATCAGTAGATTTAGCAAGTGATGCGTGGAATAATTGTTTTTTTTAATTGTGAGATGTATTTATTGCCTTTTGTAGGGAGAATATGTAGAGGATTAAATTATTAGATATTTCTAGGCAACAACCATAAATAATTCGTCTAGTATGTTGATTTGAGTTTTCAAGAATGGCACTGACATTTAACTTTAGTTTAGATATTCGTAATCATTGTCGAGAAATGTTTAATGGAAAATTATTTTTCAAAATTAATGCAAAAGTTCATAACTGACATTGAAGTTGTAGCGAATCATAAAATGTTTGTGTTAACTCTGTTACTCAAGCGTTGTTAAACTTAATTTATTTATCAAAATAATGTTTTTTTGACGCAGTAAAAGTACAGATTTTTCGCAGTGTTGTAACCTGAATTGTAGTGAAATCGCAAATATGGTAATTGCCTAAAAAAAATTAAATTTGCCAAAAATTGTAACAAAAAAAATCATCCATTAGGCATTCACAAAAATACAACCGCCAAAATAATTTTTAGAGTCGTCCTTTTCAGTCAGAAACTGGTCGCTTTAAAGGAAATATGGATTTTAACAATCTCAAATCATAACTCATTAACTCCTTTTCTATTCACATATAATTTTTACACTATGATTAATTTCAAATTATGCAACCAATAGTTAATACAACTTAAAAAAGGTTTATCGAAATCACGTCTACAAAAACAATGTCACTTGAAATGTTTTACTTTTACAAAATATAGCAACAAACTTTATTGTATCATCACAAGTTATATTGCCATGGTATTTTTGTCATCCGTGTACAGTATGTCCAATTGTTACTTTAAATGTAAAATTTCACAAAAAGTTTACACTTGCCCGGAATTGTAAAGAAGTTGTTAAAAATCTCTCGTCCACAAAGTGACGAAAATAGTTTTGCTTCCAAAAATATACAAACAAATACTATCTTATCATCAACGATTTATGTTCCAACGGCCCCTTAAACATAATTTCAATCAGGTATTTCAGATTTTGTTACATATCATCCTGCTAAATCAGCATATTTGAATACGCTTAGCATATAACCCACTCCGGGCCAAAAGCCTCGTGTCGCTAGCTATCTAACCAGCCAATGAGATGACTCGCATCGAGCAACAACACAACCCGGATTGAAAAAAACACCTTGAGTTGTTCAAGATAGGAGCTTCTAGGAACTAGAAAAACGACACTTCATTGAGTGAAAAAAAATACAGGTGAACTTAGCCACGAATACACCCATCCAGTCTGCCAATCAAATATCGCGCATGCGTAATTTCAGCCAATCAGAGCGGCGAAAGCACCACGCTAATTTGTCAACATTACTTCCGGGGACAAACAAACTGATAATGGTGACATGTTTCGGTGGTTGGAATACATTATTAAAAATAACATTCTATGATTCTACAGTTTTTATCCATCGATGTCACGGCATATGTATTTTTTAAGGTGTTTGGTAACTAGAATGACCGTTTTTAATCGTTGAAGTTGTGAAAAAGTGACAACAAAAGTGACAACAAAAGTGACAACAAAAGTGCTCGAAGGTGAGAAATTGCAAGAATTGTACATTTTTCAAAGCGCCCTAAGATAATTCTAACAAGGTGACAGCTCTAAAAAGCTTTTCACAATGTCACTTTACGACCTCTAGATTTTACATTAAAACACTCTTAGGTTGGTTGAGGTTATTTTGAGTGATTTTACACGAAAACTTTTGGTTAATTCTCGAAAATTCCGTCATATTGTAAACAATGTAAATTACTGTGTTATGCAAAACCCCACTCAAACACATGGTATGATTATTTAAGGTACTATATTTCCAAGGATCATGCTCCAGCTGGTAATTAATTGATTAAGTAATTAATGTATATAATGACCAAGCAAGATGTCTCATGAGTTTTCATGCATATGAAACTAGATAAAACAAAAAACTGGGAAATATTCATTCCTTTCAGAGTTTAACTGAAACACGAATTTGCTTTTCCATGTGTTTCAATTTAAAGGTTAATTATTTCATTGATATTATTTTGAAAAAGTACAATTTCACAAAAGAAACTTGTTGCAACTATTGCGAGCTAAAACCTTATCCATTCACTGATTAATATTATTTATCCCAAGCCAGTTACTATCTTCTCATTTTGAAACCTGGAAAACATGAACAACCATTATTTAAAAGTCAGAAAACTTCTTGAAGATTAATTTCAGTAGATTTTTCAAGAAAAGAATACGTTAAGAATTAAACACAACATCCTATTTTGTTTGAACTTTGATTTCCTGTCTCTTTATAGCCTCACTTCATTTATGCTGTACTTATTCAATTTATAGTCTGTAAACAATTTAAATCGATTAACATTTCTATGAGAGGCTTCTTTTTCTTAAATTTGAAAATATGCCATTTTCCTATTTTCTTTTAGGTCTTTTATTAATTTCAAATTGATATCAAGAATACATAATTTGGATCAATATGGCTAAGTCAAGACTAATAAGGACCAGTGTTAAATACTTAAAATGGTATGTGTTTGTACAAATCAATACTATAAGAAGACCAATGTTTATCCATGGGTCATAATTTCTTCATTATTCATTTACCGTTATATTTTGATGACTACTATTTGTTTTAGACATTTTCAAATATTTGGCTATCAAATACAGTTACTTCCATGTAACCCGTGATCGTGATTAATGTGATCAATGATATTTAAATATTTCTGTGATTACAACATAACCATTGAAGAATAAATAAGAAAAATGTATACACAGCTCGAACTTTGACTAGCTGTAAACCTATTCAAAAGTTGCAACTTTCATTGATATTTAATCGATATTTTTCTTATAAATTAATGATATATTTCAATAAAAAAAAACTCTGGTCAACGTTTAGAATCAAAACATAGACAGTAAAACACTTATAGTATTGACAATGCATTTTTGTGTCTATATATGTAAGGAATGTTGACTTGCCCGGAGACCAGTGACAGTGTCAACAAGCCTGAACGACCTGAACCTACAACTACGTATCAATATTTACTTAATTATCTTAGAAGCTTTTCAACCTAGAATAACCTACTCTTTTTAGTATAAGTGAAATACAACAATTTGCTGTTCATAGTATGTTTTGTAAATTTACAATAATGTATATTGTAGACTCATTATATTTAATTATTAAATTCTTTTGAGTACGGTTAAATAAATCATTTTACAACGACGACGGAGCTATTTTATTAATCAACAACTTCTTTATTTCAGAAAGTGAGGTTTTGCTACCTAATTCTTATACCATTTTCTTTCTCTCCCTTTATAATTAGCTCAAGTAATTAGCTCCCGGGCTTCCGGCGGTTCCGGCTGGCGGTAAAAAATTGCAGCACAACATATCAGCTAATGTTCAGGCAATGAAAAGCTTTATCGTGTCGCCGAGGCCTCTTCCATGATTCAATAGCTATATAACGTGACTTTGTTCTGACAAGAGTACAAAGTGCAAAGTGCACAGTCGAATAAATTCCCGTTTTCAACAAGCGTAGGGAAATGATCAGGACGAATAACTTCTCCTTTTCCTTAAACTTGCCGAAATGATCATGACTCAGGCCTTGCGAATTAGTAGAAGTCCCCATTTCTAGCCCGAGAAGTGCTGGTGTTGGAACAAAGGTTATTGTAGGAATTCCTGACTTTGCTGACCTCTTTCGGTGAAAGTTGCCGTTTACAAGCATATTGAAAGCATGTTGAAGCATACTTTGAACCTTGGCGATACATGTTCCATTGTAAAAGGCTAGGCCGGTCATAGACATGTTTATTACAACATCATTTAAAGGGGCATTAGCACGTTTTTTAAACATTTTTTTTCTTTAAGATTCTCCTATGTGAAATCTGATACACATGCAAATCTTGGTTCTTTAGATGCGTTTTTAATGGTTAGAACGAAATGAATAATTTAATGTTGGTTTTGAAGGTCCATTCAACTTATGCAGTATCAATAACTGATGGTTCTGAAACAATTAAGGGAAGCGGAGAAGCTGTGCAAATTAATGCCCCTTTACTTTCTTAACAAATTTGAAAGAGAATCCCCATAACAGGCTATGAGGGACATTATTTAATCTATACATGATAATGAGATCCATTTCAACATTGTCCTAGAAACTTAAAACCTCCAATCAACGTTTATTTGTCGTGTAAGGCGTTACCAAACATGCAAGTGTTTGCCCTGTCGTAACAATATCGTGATTGCTGCTACAGTTTTTTTTGTTTCAGCCAAACACCAACAATGAGACCAGATTCTGGGGAGAGTTTGCAGACAATGAAAGCAACGCTCATAAGGGATCTGAATCTTGACGGTGGCGTTGAAGATGTCTTCACAAAGCTCCTTGATCCATCAGATGAAGATGCTGACGGCCTGATACTAGACAAGAAGACAAAAGACGGTGACACCATCTTGCACCGTATTGTTCATGCTTCTATAGATTCACCAGGCAACATGAAGTACTACATGCAGATTGTTGACAAGATTTGTGCCAGGTCTGCACAATGGTATCTAAAATATGTTTTTATAAATCGCCAAAATCACGAGAGTGGTGAGCAGAATGAAGAAAATGATCGCCAAAATCACGACAGTGGTGATCAGCATGAAGAAAATGATCGCCAAAATCACGACAGTGGTGTGCAGATTGAAGAAAATGATCGCCAAAATCACGACAGTGGTGATCAGAATGAAGAAAGTCAAAAACAAAAAGATGACAGTAAGAAAATGTACAGATACCTAGGAATGATAAAGCTCATGGAAGAAACGAAGGGTAAACATGACAGAAATGTATGGGATTTAGCAATTAACAAAGTTGCGATCGAAATGATAGAAAAGCTATTGTATCTGGACGGCGTGACATGTCGAAATGATAGCGTTTTTGATGTCTCAAATTTTGTACACATGGATTTCGCATTTGGAAAAGTAAATTTTTTTTCCCTAATCTCAACCTGCACATTAGAATATGACAATGAAAACCTACTAAAATTGTTAGAACAAACCAGGGACGAAAACAGATTTGACGAGCTGATGAAAGTAAAGCCAGTGAAGAAATTGACAGATGTGTTATGTTCAGTCAGCACAAAGATTCACATAGTGCTCCTCGTTCTCCACATAGCGTACATGTCACTGTACAGCTACCTTGCTTGTGATCTAATGGATGTACGAAATGAAGCACTATCGAACACCACTGATGGATTGATAAATAGCTTTGGACTCACTGAACTTTTCCTTCTGACATTTTATGTTCTCATTAAATTGACGAAATTCTTATCGCTGATAAGACTGAAAGAAGAGTGGGCAAAATTTAAGATTAAAACAAGAACCTGTCTTGAGGCAATACTACGGTTCATCTTCATCTTTGTGTACCTTCTTACACTATATATAGTTATTGGAAGTGCTGGTTATGATATAACCCCCTTTCACAGAAACATCCTTTCTTTAAGCTTACTACTGGGTTGGCTCCTCACACTTGCGTTGGCTAACGGAATACGGCAAGTTAATTTCTTTTTCAAATTAATCTTACGAATTATTTTCCAAGATGTCCTAAAAATCATATTTGTTTACATCATATTCTTGCTTGCCTTTTCTCTCTCAATCCATGCTCAATTTATTTCATCGGCCAATGTCACAATGACATATAAAACACCCATCCACACAATGTATCTGATGTTCAACGTGATGGTTGGCATGGAGGAAGCTGTTGATCAAAACACAGAGATATATCTAGAGGCAGCCAATACCAGACCACTTATTTCTAAACTTATTTATATCGGATACGTGTTGTGCTCGACCATTGTACTTCTCAATCTTCTGATTGTCATGATGAATAAATCGTATTCAGCGATTGAGTTTGTACATCTTAATGAGTGGGTATATAATGCAGTTTATTTCGGAGTAAACATTGCAAAATACCTCCCACCACTAGCAAATATTCTTGGTGCCGATAAGATTAAAAAACAGGAGATGTTCCTTTATTCCGAACCAAAACGGACAATTGAATTGACACTGAATGATCTGCAACCAGATTACAGTCAATATGAAGCCCTTCAAGTAGAAATGTTGGACATAAAGAGAACATTAAATGAATTGATGAACCTCCTCAAAAGTCCTCGGAGGACACCGGAACCGAGAGTGGGTGACAACAGAGTCCACCCACAGCTTGAAACAACACCGGCTGAGGTATAGTTATCGGAAAGAGTTCCATCACAAAATTGATTTTCCAGAATGTTCATTTAACACAATTTTGCAAATCTGTACATAAATTACATTTAATCATCGACGCCTATTGCTATTTTAAGCCTTTGCTAATAAAAAAGCTAAAATTTTGAAACCTAGCTTGCTCTGTTGAAGAGTGCATTCAGGGAACAATTTGCTTTTCATCGATTACCCAATACAAGAGCTTAACTGAAGGAATACGGTTGTAAATAACAAAGCGATAGCGTGGTAGTGATGAATGGTTTTGCCAAACCTTATTCGGTTTACAAGAATGAACTTATTGAAGGAATAAAGACACTTTTGTACATGTTGTTCAATGCATTGATAGCGTGGCTTCATACACAATCCGATTCCAGCTTTACGTGGCTTATGTATTTGTGTTCAAACTGACAGCATATGTTAATCGCTTGGAAATCATCTGTCCCAGCATAGATTTAAATTGCTCAAGTCTCCATCACTGGCGAATTCAAACATCGCTGCCAACTATTCCAAATTCATGTTTTTTGTGCAGCACCCTCATCGGGGAACAATTGCAATTCCCACATGAAATCTCATTGGACGATCGTGATGCGTCGCAGAAGCCTGGAATACAAGCACAAAAACGTTGTTGAATACGTTGTGCCTATCTTAGTAAACCATTTTGGATGACAATACGTGGGAGGATGAATTTTCATTTTTGGAATCAGTTATTGACACTAGATTGGTGAACTCATAAACGGTTGCTCTCGATCTATGTTATTTAATTGGTATGTTGAATAATCTTTATAGTTTGTTATGTTTTCTATATATTCTGCCACATTATGTTGTTGTTTCCATATATTGTAACGATGTGAATTAATTATTGTGTAATATGCCATATCATATGACACTTGCGTTTAGCATACCCATAAAATGTAACGATTCGAATTAATAACATGTGTAACAACTTCATAGTATTTTTCTGAATAATACCTTTTAAAATCTAACATTGTTCTGTGGTATATTTTACTAGCTTTAAGAGTATTGAAAATGCGTATCCTTATTGTTTTCAGCAATTATTTTTTTAATGCGGAGTAGTCAAGTCATTCTTGAATACGAATTCCTCCAAGTGAAAATAAAAAACCCTAGCTAAACGAAAGGAAACAATATTCGCTCTACTATATGTGTACTGATTAACATATGTATTTTTCTTTACCTGTACCGTTCAATGCGGGTTTATTTCAATGCATTTAGTTACGAAAAGCTCACGGCTAGGACACAGTTTGAACCTAGATATTACCCATGCACTACATGACAAGGCCTACATGTACTCAGTAACTATGTAAACAATAGTTTTAAAATTTTGTCAAAGACTCTGAAACATATCACAAGGATTGAGTGAGTGAGTTTGGGTTTAACGTGTTTTTAACACTATTTCAATTAATAAAAATGGACGACAAGCATTCAAAAGAGAGTATACAGATCAGGGAGAAAGGGATCGAAAGGATGAGGGAAATATATATATGAAAACAATATATATATGAAATATAAAGATAATATAAATAAAATGATAAAGTTATATATTACTTTTAACCTGCACAATCATTCATTCACTGCTGGCAACAAACTAACAATGATATGTCATCTTAAATGAAAATCTAAGTTAAGTAAAACGTCGAAATTTCGCATTTACAATCATAGTACCTGGAATTATATCTAATCAATGACGAGTTGTTTAGCTCGCAACACTAATTAGTTACATCTTATAAGGAATAGATAAACTGTTAACTAAATATATAATTTTCTGATATCCCATGTGTACATGATGCTCGTGAAAATGTCGTGTTAGACAGTGTCAGGGTCATGTAATCACATACGCAATTACCTATTTCAGGACAAATGTCAAATCACTATTCGTATTTATACCTGCAAGTGCACGTTTGTGATGTATATGCCATGAGAGACACGAAAGGCTTCATGAATAAGTTGTGAGACAAGTCGGCATCTGTTTCGAAAGATAACTTGATAGCATTTCCACCAGAACTTTAGACAATAGTTTGACGGTAGAAGGGAGATAACTCAACCTGAAATACTTTTGGGGGGAACAGTTGTGCAAGCGCATTTAAAAATCACCCTGAGGAACCGACTGTTCTGCTGAGATGAAGAGATCGACTGTGAAGAATTGAAGTGATCAGTTGTTAAGAAGTGAAGTGATCAAGAGTGAAAAGATGAAGAGATCCATTGTGGAAAAAAGTTATTTAACATTCTAATCGCTGAAAACTGACACTCATACATAGAGTTTCCGAGGCAATTTATATATAATTATCATTTGAAATCGACATAGTTTAATGTATTTCATTCACCTAAAAAAGGACTTTTGTCTTAGACAAATTCTCTATATTTCATATATCTTAAATAAATAATTCCAAGTCGCATGCAATACATAACCTCTCTGCCGATCTTAAACAGAAGAAATTCACTCAAGTGTTTCAATTGTAAAGAAACGAGTTAAAACGGGTACACACTAACAATCGCTTGAGAAAACTTGATCAAATGAATATGATAACTGCTTCACATGCAATGAATCATAACACGCCGAATCGTTCCCTTTGTTTTCATTACACTTTCGAGGGGTGTCCCAAAAGTAGGGAGCTTTGTTTTGTTTCTCCATTATTTTAAATTTTTCGTAAATATATCCTTTAAAGAACTCGTTAAAAAAGTCACAACATATTTTTTATACGTCTGGTGAATATGCTCTTAAATAGGGAGTCAAAAAAAAAAAATTCAAACCTCTCTCTTAGATATCTGTATAATCTTATGCGCTGCAGTTATATCAGTTAAAACAAATTCAAGGGAGTATGGTCATATTTCAAATCACAGTCAATAATCGAACAATTGGATCGCTCGTATTTTTTTCACATGGAGAACAAGACAATTTCAGTTTTAAAATAGGTGAATGGGCCTTGCCAGGTAGATATCGTTTTTACTTGCCTGATAGTAAGAATAAACCTTTACAATGCATTCCAGTGAAAAAATCTCACACACTATACTACGTACTTGAATATCGGTTTTTGAGGGGGTAGTGAAAAATAAATCACAAATCAATATGGATAAATATGTCGAAACATAAAACATGATGAAAAGATGAAAATGTTTCTATTCCGATACAATATGAAGAGCATTTTCTCATCATTAGGATGATATTGTTTTACAAAATAAGAAGTTTAATTTACTTTTACAATGACTTTTTTAAAAACCTCGTTTGAATCGTTGTGTAAATGGTACCTCAAATACATATTCCTTAGTATAACCTATATAAAAAGTACCTGTGTAGGGTAAATATAACACTAATAAACACAAAACAATAAATAAACGCAATGTTAAATCGATGAGTCATGGGTGCCCCCCATATTTACCCACTACGGCTGAAAACTTCAACATAGGATTTTCATTGATTGAATTCTATCAAAAACCTCGTTATTGACCCTGTTCCTATATGTCCACGTCCTCGTATATATCACAGATTGAATGATTTGGAGATGAGTTCAAATGTTATCCCCAAGCCCTGAAATCATCTTAGGATCCTACAATACTTTATATTTGTTTTCAAGAGAACTGTATGATTCATATAGTGTTGTGAATTAATAATTGATTGAGTAGGGTTTGATATGCCATTTTAGTTATTAACACATTGATGTTGTCATCCAAAAGAGAAAAGCCAGATCAGCAACGGGATAGATAGATGTGAAAGGAAAAGAGAAAGACAGAAAGAAATATAAAGAGAGAGAAACACAGCAGAATTTTGAACTACCGATCTTTCGTTTCAACTCTACCATTTGACCTGTTTAGTTTGAATGCATCTGCTTGGAACATTAATTATCACACAGACGAAACCAATGGGGTCATGCAGACACAAAGACCTCCATAACGCGATATGGCACTGTGTCACGCGAAGGTATAAACATAATATATGCATATATAGGGAGATGATCTCACTAATATTTTCGGTCCGTTATTTGCAAAGTAGAATGCAATGAATACGTAGTTCAATCAAACGGCATTCAGTGTGCAAAAAGGTATCAGTTACCTAGCAGAAATAAATGTGTTCGTCCTTTATTGATGATCACAGTAGCGTGACTACACAGTAGACAGTAAAGACAATGCATGGAATCAGAAAAATGTTGTAATGGAGTAATGTACACTGAATCTTTGTTTAACTGAAGACTTATGAGAGGGTATGATAAGCGTCAATTACTCCATACAAAGACAGCAAGCCCCGTTGGAAAATAATTCAATCACGTGATCCAGAAAACATGCAAACGATATTCTTAAAGAGGTTGGTCATGTCTGCATAGATCATATTTACTTTATGGTTGTCTGGAGAAAGAAGGCTCAAGCGCGAAGTCTACAATAGTGTATTCAAGATGTCCAGGTAGATTATAATTTTATTCATAACTCTCATCAATACGTTATATCTTAAGTTGGTAATATTTAAGATTTGAAATATCATATGTATTCAATTTAGTCAACTCATATTTCCTGTATTCCAAACAATATGTCGTCAGTCAAACCCCTTTTCCTCTGGAGCAAACGTATCGCGATTAGCGAATTTTCCAATGAAATTGGATTTACTGCATAAGCATAAAACTTTATTTGTCATTATTTGTCACAGACAAAGCTGACTGCATCGTGAGATCAATACGCTCTACATAGGTCAGCATTTTAGATTTGATTTTTATGAGATTGAGGTAATGATCCTTGATGTATTAGAAGAAAATTCGTATCCTAAAAACTCTCGAGCTCATGAGTGGGACAAAGAGCAATGGAGTCTCGAACATTATAAATATTGGGTGAAGTTGTAGTTAGTGTTGTTAATGATTTGCCACTTGCAGGAGTCGATGTGTTACTTGGTAACAACTTTTCTGATAATTGTTGTCCTGTAGCCAAGGATTAGCTCTGACAGGCTATCACTCTAGTGAAGCAGCAAGTGCTGCGCTCTCAGACCAAGGCTAACGGTCGTTGTGATACACACTGAACCAGCGACCAAAACCGGTAAAAAGAAGCCGAGAGAGCTTTCATCCCGGGCCAAACCAAAGTGACACTAGAACGGACAAGCCTTGCATACTGTCAGACACTGAACCAGAATATAAACACTTGTCAGAAATGGACATAGTCCTATTTGCCATTACAAGACCGACACAATATCCTTATTTGCGCTTAAAGCATGTATCAAATGTATGATTAGCCATCGAGGACTAACAAATCTAGGCCTACCCTGACCTTAGTCGCTACCTAGACGACCAAATTTGCTAGAACCTGAACTTCCCTTGCAACTATGGTTACCATGACAACTAGCCTGACCACGAGAATCCTTGAACTGAGACATATCCTTGTCAGCGTGAACATAGTTGTCTGCGACCTCACCTACTGGAGCCAAACTACGAACTCTCTTCTCAGACAAAAGGAATCTAACGCCCATCCTGCTACATCATTGTAATCTAATCTGCTGATCGGTCGCCTTCTATATACCCTAAAATCCTTTAGGCCAAAAGCCTCGTATCGCTAGCTATCTTAACAGCCAATGAGACGACTCGCATCCAGCAACTGCGGCACACCTCGGATGAAAAATTCAAAAGAGTACTTCAGGCTCCTCGGATAACAAATCATTGGCTGAAACAATAACAGGTGAGTACAACATAAAGCCGCGCCAGCCGTACGAGGGATTTGGCTCGAAGGAGATCAGGGTATGTGGAAGGAGCTCGATCAGCGGATTCAATTACACTGATTTATCATATCAGACCTTGAAACAACAGGACAAGGCTATTTGCAGTCTAAACGAGAATACATCAACAGTACACATCAACACTGGCGAGAAATTACAGGAAACTAAGTGACATATAGGGACTAAACAGGGATAAATAAACAACAAGTACACAGTACTTTAAATTATAAATGCAATAATGGATCGGGGTGGTAAGGTTAAATTGTAAGAAAGGGATCAAATACTCCAAAAAAGTAGAGAGAAATAAAGGAATATTAACCACAATTATCCAACTTCAATTTCCCAGAAGGTCCTGTCCTACATCAGCCGTTTCCTCGCGTGTCGTCACTGGCCAGAGCCAAATCGTTCGGATATTTAAGCTAGTTTTACCTAGATTGTGGTGAGTCAGGCTTAGATAGATCCATTTTCAGCAAAAAAAACGCAACAAAATCAACCTTTTGTGCAAGTTAGATTTCTCCAATGTATGTGTATTGACCCAAAACAAGTAAACATCACAAATAATAGGTAATAACATCATATAACATTGACTGGATGATTAATGCTTGCTGTCTCCATAATCATTTCTTGTCATTAATAGAAGTCCAAAACTGCTGATCAAATCATTGTCTCAACGAATCTATTATCATTTGTCTCCATTGTCATTTTAAACCGGTAAACATTATGCTTTATACTTATTTTATTAAAATTGTTCTGTAGATGCATAAAATGACACTTTCGTTACAATGTTCTTGTTGATACAACTGCATTGTTCTATATTTGTTTCAGTCCAAAACGAAAGAACAGACCAGTTTCTGGGAAGAGCTTGCAGGCAATGATTGGAGTGCTAATTGATGATCTTAAACTGGATAATGGGGTTGAAACTGTTTTTAAGAAGCTCATTGATCCATCAGATGAAGATGCTGACGGCCTGATACTGGACAAGAAGACAACAGACGGCGACACTATCTTACACCGCATTGTTCATGCTACGGTAGATTCACCTGGCAACATGAAGTACTACTTGCAGATCGTTGACAAGATTTATTCAAGGTCTGCAGAATGGTATCTGAAATATAAACATAAGTCCACTGTTGAAGATCGGCAAACTGATAAAGGTGATGAGCGAAATGATAATAATGTTAGACAAATTAAAGAAGTTGATATGGAAAATGACCACAATATTGAAAACATTGATGAAATTGATGAGCAACATAATGATAATGTTGAGGAAAGTGAAGACAAAATTAATGAAATTAAAGAGCCAGGTAACCTAAACGATGAGCAAAATGATAACAATTGTAAACAGGAGGATGACAAAGGGACGAAGAAATTGACATACACTGCTATGACTGTTCTTTTGAAATGTGCAGAAGACCAACACAACAGAAGCGTATGGAAATGTGCTATCGAGAAAGCTGCTATTAAAATGATAGAAACATTAATGTATCTGGATGGTGTCACATGCAACAATGATGGATTTTTTGATGTCTCAATTTTTTTTGACACAAACGTCCCAAAACAAAACATTTTCGTTCACTTAAGTTCACTATTTGGTTTCGGAGCAATGCATGTATTCGGTGAAAACTTATCAGCATTGCTGCAGGACACCAGAGACGAAACAAAATATGACGAGCTGATGAGAGTAAAACCAATGAAAAAATTGATAGATATATTCACCTCAATCAGAACGAAGATTGCCATCGCAGTTGTTATCCTCCACTTATTGTACATTTCTCTATTCAGCTATCTTGGGTGTGAGTTAATGGATGCACGTAACCCAACACCTACGTACACTACAAAGGTATTGATATACACCTGTGGACTAATACAGCCTATAATTATGACTTTATATATTGTCGCAAATGTTATCAGATTGCTCTTTTGGATAAAAGGGTCTTGCGGCATCGCGAAAATCCTGGGCAAACTGAAACAGACTGATTACCAAATGTTAGACCTTTTTTGGCATATGCTATATTGGATTTGTATTTGTACGTACAATGTGTCTCAATATATAGTAATTTTAAGTGTTGGAAGAGAAATAACCTTCTTTAGAAGAGTCATGCTCTCAGGCTGTTTACTGCTTGGTTGGCTCATGACATTTGTTCTAGCCACCGGAATAATGCAAATTCATTTCTTCTTCAAATTCCTTTGGAGAGTAATTGTCTTAGATGTAATCAGAGTTTTTCTTGTTTATGCTATATTTTGGTTTGCGTATTCTCTCGCGTTACATGTCCAATTTATTTCATCAACCGACATCACAATGAGGTACCATTCACTGATTGACACCATGTTTATGATGTTCAACGTGATGGTTGGCATGCAAGAGGCTGTGGATGAAGAGATCACTTCATCTCTGTATGCCGTCAATGTGGACCCTTACCTTTCCAAAGCTTTGTACATGGCATATGTGGTGTTTTCAACCATCGTTCTTCTAAATCTGCTTATTGCAATGATGAATACCTCGTACTCGACGACTCAGATCGATCATAGGAATGAATGGGTATTACATGCGGTTCGTTTTGGTACAAAAACTGCAACACACATTCCTTGTCTTGCAAATTTTCTGGGTACTAATAGAGTGAAGAAACGGAAGTTATTTGATTATTCAAAGGAATCTGTTTTTACAATCAAACTGTCTCATGCTGACATGAAATTGGACAATCTACGAGAAGCCTCAAATGACAACAACAAAATGCTGAGAAGACTGGAATATAACATTGAGCATTCAGAGAAAATTTTGAAGGCAGAAATTTTAGACTTAAAGCGATCACAGAACGAACTGATCAATTTGTTTAAAGATATGCAAGCGACGAATGCCAGAAGAACAAGAACTCAATGAGATCCACTGTGCAGCTACGCCCCGAAGAGGGAATAGATTGACGCACTTTTGAGGTACTGAAACTTAAAGTCAATAGATCACATCATCGATAGTAGCCGAATTTTTATTCAGTTTGTATGTCATTTTATCATTTCATGTATTGCTCTACAAAATGAAAAAGTGCCAGAAAAACGGTTTAAAAAAATGTGGTTTTCCATTAAACATAAAAAAACGACCTTATAAATGCACACTGTTATAGATATCACGTCCATTATACATGGATACCAGTTGTATAATCTAACTATCAACTACCAAAATTCCGTTTCAAAAGTGGGGGAATTCATCGTTAGAGATTGTTGGTTTAACATTCAAGAGCACTTAGCAATCTCAAATGCTCTTAGGTATCGATATATAAAATATGATATATCAGCAGATTAACAATACTAGTTTTCTCACAAATGGTATGACAATGCGTAGAATCGGGTAGAAGAGTAAGGACAGAGGAGTAGAATCGCTTATAAACTGATAGAGGGCAGATGCGTAGAATCGCATATAAATCGATATGGGACATAGGCGTAGAATTGCGTATAAACCGATAAAGGGCAGAGGCGTAGAATCGCATATAAATTGATAAAGGGCAGAGGCGTAATCGCTCATAAACCGCAAAAGGGAAGAGGCGTAATCGCGTGTGTAAGCAGTACAGGGTTAATTAGCTTTAACAATCAGTTTATCTAACCATGATAGGTACTTCATACATCCCGTTTCCCCTTTAACCTTTCCCTATCTAGATTAGTATTTATCTTAATTAGTGAAGCGTTTTTATTACTTTACTTGTGTATCTCTTGTTTGATCAACGCTCTTATCTCTTTGTGTAGTCTAACGGACACATTGCTATATTGATTGTTATTTCAAAATGAAATGATAACCATTTTTACCAGAAACTGATATTTGAATCATGATTAAACAGTTTTAATGTATTTATACTTGTTTGTCATTCACTGTAATGCATAGGTAGAGTTTGACACACGTCTTAATGCTTCTGAACCCAATGACGAGTAACAGTATTTCACATATTTGTGCTGACTTAAATAGGACCTCGACACGATCACCGCAATGATTTGTAACAATTGTAGTATCGATCTCTGACGTCTTGTATTTGAATATCAATCACCTGTAAGTAGTTGTAGGACCAATACTGTAAAAGTTCCTGAAGTGTTTTTTTTTTTTTTTTTTTGTTCCCATAGGTTACAGAGTTTGAGCATAATATATGGACATAAAGAAAAAACAACTATTTAAGAGACATTCATAATGAAATATCAATCTAAATATGTGGATTGTTGTACATTATTCCATGAATACTGGACAAGTTCCTAAAGTTACTTACCTCCAGCGTGCTTAGTGTAAAAATTGTACAAAGCGTTGGTGCCTAAATAATATTGCAGTTTTTAAAGAGTTATGGTTAGTCTCAAAATAGGACATTAATAACAAACACCTCTTTGAGACTCATATTTTATCATCTATAATCCCCTGTACATCAATTAATCTGGTAAACATTAAGCAAAACCAATATATTGTATACATTCATTGTCTCTTTGGTTTAGCTCAGGTTCTATAAAAGCGTTTAACAACACTAATAATTATCATCATAACATTTTGGAGAAAACACAATGACACATGCAGAAACACAATTTTATGACTACAAGTATGGAAGAGCAGCCGTAGCCTACGCAAGGGAGCTTCCTCGTGTTCATAAATTTATAATACACACGTTTCTTAAAGTAGGACACATTTGATCGATTTGTGATATTCATATTTATGAGGATACCGTCCATTTAAATATCATACGAACGTGAGCATATTCTTACACACAATAATTCACATATTTGCTGTATATATGTTCGTTTTTCTGTTTATCACTGACCAACATAAATCAAGCTATACTTACTACATGTCATACGTTCAGCGGCATTGAATGAATGGATTTACGTAGGCTTACATAGATCAACTGATTCTCGACTATAGGTAATTTTATTTTGCGTAACATACGATCGATTCGACTGAGCTATATCATTTTTCAACCGATTGGGTGGTTTGATATCAACTGACTATAAGATATAATACTATATAACCTATATTAACGGGGAAGCTAAGCGTTTTGGAAAACTGTCAAAAAAGAATTTTGCAAATCAGTCTTATCTCATAATTTAAATATTCGTGTTTCATTTTAAGTTACAGTCACATCCTGCGTACAATGGTTTAATATATAAATAAAGTTCACTGAATTAGAATATTATTCAATCAGGGCAACTACATTTTTAAATAATCGAGAAGATAAAGTCATAGAGTAGCATTTACCCCAAATCCATTTTCATTTTTGTGATTGGATACTTCAAACAATAAAACACAAAATTAAATTTCATTAAATTAAATTAGATTAAAACATCACTTACCTATGGCTTTTAAAAAGTAAAACAATAAAGACCATCACATTAATGTTTCCATTATATGAAAATTCTAATAACATGAGAATCAACGTTTCTGGGCATGAGTTAAGGCATGTACAAATACAAAGTATGTCTCAGTTGAATAAATGAAGATAGACTATTTTTTACTATCAGGGATTCACAAAATAGAGGATCAGGTAAACTATGTACAGGGAAAATATGCAAAATTAGTATGCACAAATCCCTTATGCCTCTGGAATATGATAGTGGAAAGGAAAACTCTTGTTGAAATTATGATTGTTTTCATTCAATTTTAATTCTTCAAAACGTCAATATCGCAAGAAGTGAAAATAAGTTTTACTTATGGAGAAAGTGATCATACTTAAAGGATTTTATTTGCGTCCCATGATTCAGAAAGTACTTGAGAGTCTCACATACTTAAACATTACAAAAAGGACAACCAGGGGTTTTCGGATATCTGCTTTCAACACAGTCTCCCATCCCAAATGCATGTACATCCGAGAAGTAAACTTCTTCACGTCCCGGTGTATTAAAGTGTTCCTGAAGATGCCTGAACCAGGCTTGGTGAGGACAAGGGTAACCATGTGGGGTCCTCCGACACAATAGAAGTCGTCAAAGTAGAAGTTGGCTTCCTGGTTGAAAAGAACAGTCACTGGGAGATGCAGTCGATAGTCCCCGAACGGAGAGTAATGCTGAGAGGTGACGGTACCAAGGCTGAAGAAGATTCCATTGAGGTTGTTTTGGTTGATTGGTGAATGGGGATCTCCGTTGTTGTCATTCAAATGTGGCTCCATCAACCCATTATGTTCGTTCATAATTTCATCCATTGCTTCTCTAGGTGTTGTTCTGTGCAAGATCTTCACTTCATGTGTGGCCATCGACTGCAAGAAATCTTCTGCTTTTTGTTTCAATTTTCCCAACTCTTCCTTAGTCATGACTGTACATATAATATAACATTTTTAGACATTGGTCCCAGTAGAAAATCATTGTCCACATAATTCTTATATCTAAACATGAAATATGTAGGACTATACAACTAAACTTAAATTTAATTTGACCGCAAACAATAATGTGAAAAAATTCATACAAACGATGTATAAAGAGCCAATTATTTCATAGTTTAATTCATGTGTTCTCAACACAAGCTTTTATTTGGTCATAAGCAGAATAAAAAGGGAACTCTAAGCAAATGTATTGCTCCTCCTATGATTACCTCTGTTTAACTTTGAGCACTTTCTAAACTTTAAGTGATTTAATCTAGCGACATGAAATAGAACACCATGTACATGACGAATTCCAGCATGTGAAATAAAATGCATTGAAGGCTTGCTTCCTGTTACCTTTGCAATGCCATTCACTAGAAGAAGAAGCTTAATCTAACACGAGCTTCCTCATTTGGGCGAGAGCGAGACTTGAAAAGCACATCAGCAATACAGTCATATTAATAACCTCCTAGCTAAAGTATAACCTAAACAAATGGTAATGCCTCATGCAAGGACACCCGCTATGGTTATTAATATTTAAACAATATGATACACAAGAGACAAACCAGATTTTAAGACAACATCGGAGATGCGGCCACACTGAAAGCTCTCTCCGTCCTGGGTCAGTTCCACCACTGCACACTTGTAGATGTACCACTATTTCAGGAGAGGAGGGTGTTGTCAGCATCAGGTACTTTGTTGTTACGTATGTGATGTTTTTCAGTCCAAAAATCATCAGAAGAGGCTTTTTTAATTGAGGTTTATCGGAAAGAAGGACTCTGTATGTGTTGGGCGATGTGAGGCGTGTTTTAAGTTCAACTAACCCTTTAATTAAAAATAAAATTCATTATAAAGAACATCATAACCATAATAATGTTATGACCTTATCCTTTATTGAATTTATGTTACAACATTATCATTGTTATAATCATGTTCGTTTTCGGAGGTTATTTGAGAGCTTTCTTGAACTAGCATCACTAAAGAAACTTGACATCTTAAATTTCATCATCACTCTAACCAGCATGTTGTGGTCTTGGCGAATAGAAACCATTACAGAAGATAAACCGAATCCCTTGCCAAAGAAACAAATTGTTTTATGACTGTTTTGATAATTGCCATCCACATGATGTATTACCTTATCGCAGTGTGGATGTTTTTACAGAAAAAACGCCTCGTTTTGCGACTGTATCATTACACAGGCCTGTGAGACATCAACTAGGTTATTCATGCATTCGTTGTTTTCAATGGCTGAAATATTGCAAGTTGCAATATTGTGCCGGTAGGTGAAAATATCGGAAGCCCGAGAAACTTTCGTAATAAGACAGAGGTTGTATAGGAATTTAGGAGAATTTGGAGAGAATGACCCTCCTTTGTTTAATAGCTCAAACGTTGCTGAGAGTACATTAAATCCTACTTACTGAATCACTCTTTATGATCAAATAAGGTTGTGTATTTCATACTGACCCGGTTCCCTTTACCTGTCAGGTAAGCAATGTCGTGGGGATGTAAGAGTTATTACCACTGATTCTGGAAAAGTATCAAAACAATTGAATTAAGAGCATCAAATTTGCTGATAATGAAATAATGATTAGCTTTCGTTTGGGGACATGTTAGTACTAATCAAAGTTAACTTGAGTTTATTTGAATACAAGAGTTCTAAAACAATTATTGTGAAGATAATCAATAAAGAATGAATAAACCAGAAGTGAACTATTTTGTCGACAACTTTGATAACTAGGCAGTTGATTTACAAAAAAACTGGATTACATGAGAGTTTTAAGATGGTACGAAATGTTTAAATAAAAACGATTCACAAAACTTTATTGCAATATCTTGAATATGTTTTTAATTAGCCATACGCACGATTTAACCCAGCAAAAGTGGTTTTGAGTTGAGTAATAACTTCATGAAAACATCATGTGGACAAGTTTCATATATTTTGAGACAGTAAATCATCAGGTCTCCCCCCTCCTTGATACCAGAGTTGATGGTGGTTCTCCATTCTCCTGCTGTAAGATGAGATTTTGTTGACATCCACACTCGGTGTATCTGTTCATCTGCCTTGAAGAGGACCACACACACTGAGGTCAAGTCGTCTGGAGGGGAGATTAACTTGATGGTCAAAACTCCTCGATCTTCGTCAACGAATATTAAAGTGAAGATCTGAAGTGGATTGGAAATCAATCAACCTTAATCAGTGTCGAATGGTAATGTATCTACAGGTTGGCAAAGTGAATATGATATTCAGATAGTTAATTAGCTAAGTCCATCATACGACTGATACATACTTTTTATTGAAAGTCATCAGTTCTTTATTGCAAAAGTCGATTCAATATAAAACACATAAATGTCATATTCGTTGCTTATACCAAAATATCAACAAGATGTTGTCGATGATGTGGCAATAGTCAGTCTCACCTGTTTGGGAATCTGGAGTCTACAGTAAATATGTAAATACATTTGAGGGTAGCTCATTAAAATCAATTATCAGGGCATATGAATTAAGAATCATTCTAAGTAGACAGTGTCAAAGCTACAGGATAACTACACTGGTACTATGTATTCAAATCATAGGTTAATTTAACCGATGGCACAGGGATAAACAGTAATTTGGTATGATTGTTTAGGACAAAGAAAAAATAATGTCAATAATCAACTAAAGTCAATATGGATTTAGGTCGGACTCGGGCTGAAATCAGTATGTATTTTTGTTGACTGTCAGGTGCTGTTTGAGTGTTTGTGTCATGTTTGTAGGTTGTAGACTCGTGTGCGTGTATAATTCAATACGTATTCATATATGATATTTACAATGGTTACACGTTGTATGTGCCTTTAAGGCAATTTAACTCGCATTTACTTTATTATATATTTATTACAGTATATTATCATTATGATTAAGCAATTACATAAGGGATTGATTTGGCTTCATCTCGAAGCATTTAAATGTAATGTAATCTTTAAAAACTACAATAGAGCGTTTGAAGTCTGTTGTATATACCTAAGTAAAATATAGATTCATTTTCTAATATGAATTCTTTTATTTGCTATTTAACTTAATGATCCAGATCTTAATTTTTAATATACAATGTGATGAAGTTATGAATTTTGTCGAAAAAGGCTTTTGTACTCTGTGTATAATCTATATCTTATGTTATTTTGTTATTTCTGAAATGATTTTACAATGATCAATATCAAAATTCACTATTGGAATAGTTTTACTTCAGAAAATCACAGTTTCTGCCATCGTCTCTAAATAACAATCGTCACTCTTGGAGTATCAACAGCTACATGTTACGCTGAGTCATGTGATCGAACTTTATAATACTCCCAGTAAGATAGTGAAAGTAAACGTTGCTAGGTTCCAATAAATGTATGTTGAGTGTTATCAGCTTTTTTAATCTGAAATTGTTGAGATAAATTCTATGAAATAACCTAAAGATTATCAAAATATTGAAACTCTTTGTATTATTAAAACTAAATAAGATACATTGAAGCTGTTGTGAAAATTCACTTTGAACTGTACTGGGGGATCTTGTTTACACGATTCAGCCAAAACTGCTGAAACTATTATAAACGTCCTTATTACGACTTTAACATTGAATGGTTGAGCTGTTACTATTCCACCCCTGCTGGTAGATCTTAGTGACGAGACGCCACTTTAATCTTTCGGGCCTAATTGGATGGAAACTTAAAGGAAAGTGTAAAAGTTTTCAAAATTGGCTTTCTTTGTTTTTCACTTTGACACTTGTAATTTGTTTTAAATGATGCCAAATAAATAATCATACAAAAGAAAAGAAATTTGTCGGTCACATCCCCATCTTGAACTTTATCACTTTTTAGAATTTCCGACCTTATGTATATGTGAGGAATGCAAAAACCAAACACTAAAAATCACACAGTATGTAGCTGAATCATTTTCCATGAAAAGGGTTGTCCTAGAAAATGTCAATATTTTATCGTTCCAAAGCTACCTTTCAACATTTGTGAGGTTTAAAAAATTGCCAACTTAAGGTATCTTCAAGTCAGTTACTGAAAACCCAACGAATTTTATGATTTTAGTTTGAGAGTGCACTTGTAACGCACCAAAATTCAGAATACATTTAAAGAAAGAATTAAAGAAAACACACTTTGTGATGAAATAAACCCCCTCTTTCCTTGTGAACCACACTAGCTCTTTGTAACAAAATTCCTTCAAATTGCAGAACTGGTGTAGAAGACCATTTGTGTGCGCTTGGGTACGTGTGTAAATGGGTATAGTTTGATCAGATAGGCATTAAAGGGTATTCAATTCTTGCCCTGATTAATCTAACCTGAATGTATGTAATTCAGAGAAGGATGTCGTCAGGGAGTCGCTGAAGGCGATGTTCATAATTTTATCATCCTAAATTAATGTGTTTTGGGTAAACTACCGCACTTAGTATGCTTAACACGTGCAATAGTAGTTGCAGAAGTCTCATGACGAAGGTAAAATAAAAGATAAAATACATGCTATGCCATTCGAGGTGTACGCAACAGCGAGCAGCAGTCATTAATCAAATTTGTCCTGTCAAAATGAATGGATGTTTGCAGTATTTGGTATGTTAGCTATATGTAGCCGAATGGAAATGTATAACCTCACATGAGCAGTTTTGCTTTTCTAGTTGAGAATGAACTGTGAAGTTATTTTGAAGATTGTGAATCTTGGATTCAAGATGAGTGTCTTGACCTAGAGAGACCTGGCGTGACCTGGACAGACTCTGAGTCACGTCTTGATCGGTGTCGGCTATTCTCATTCTTTGTCACTAAACCTGTTCACATGTGAGGCATTACCAATATGAAGGTTTTTGTTGTACATAAATAGATATTTAATCGAGGAGAATTAGAACTTAGACCTTTTAATCATGCACTCCCTCTCACCTGTATACAACTTTATGATTTTCAGTTTTGTTGCTAACCTTGCAATACAGCATGTAAATTACACTAATTTCACTCTTTTAACATGGCTGAAGTGATCTGAAAACAGCAACAACGTATTTTTCTCAAAACAATGCTAAAATCCCTCCTTTATGCCACGATCGAGCTCAAAATAGGATAAATCCTGTTTTCGCTTGCGAATGTATTTTGAATTAAATGGTGTTTCTGCGACCATTGCAGTTTTGAAATGATGTCTTACCAGTTGCGACTAACAGTTTAGCCCCTCAGTATAGCAACAGTACAAGTTTTTGCCTCTTTAGCCTGATACAGGAGTTTTACTACTAAATTGAGTATTTAAATCTCAATTAAATATTCAAGCATCAAGTTATTGTAATCGGTGTATTTTTTCCTAAATACTGTTACACTTATTATGAAATACCTAACAGTAATCCTCATAATATGTTCCCTTGCTTTTCCGTCAAACTCAATGAAGATCTAAGATATATTTCTTGTTATTACATGGATCTCAGATGCCAATGATTTTCAATAGTACCTTGTAATATTTCTTTCTGCACAACGGTACGTTGAAGCAAAACTTTTAAACGGATAACTTTGTAAACGCCTAGCCATGATCAGCGCTCGTCAGCAATTACTCTTTTTTCCTTCATTTGAAAATCCATTTCGTGTAATTTACGAATCAGCGTGAATGGATTTCAACAATGCTTATTTTAAAGACAAATGTTGTTATTCCAATGAAAGAAGAGTTGTTTATATAATATATAGCGTCAATAGTGCCATACAGTAACATATTTAGCTCCTTTATTATATTACATGTTTTAGCATTTTCTAAATATTCTCTCATAAACCACTGTGCGATTTTGTATACTGTTTTAATACTTTTAATTTGTAGATTGAAAAAAATCAATCTGTCTGCCTTTCTACAATATTTCTACCGTGAAAACTAGGTATTGCAATAAAAAGCATGAGGAGTTAACACTTGATATTATAAAACAAGAATAAGCAAGTCGGTTTTATTCATTTCAAGAGTATATCAATATTGCAGGGAGAAAGCCCGCAACAACATTGTGTCTATGTATTGAGGTGAAACCAGCGAGCATCGGCTGCAACAAGCGAATATTGGCTGGTACCGCACTGAATTTGTGAAGGATTGCACCCAAACCTCAAGCGTTTAGAACAGTTCTCTACTGCAGACAAAGTTGCCGTGCCCCTGGCAGGATACGAACCACGGACCTCTTGATCCGAAGCCAAACGCGTTTACCACTTCGCTATCCCGCCCATAATTTTAAGAAGCATTATATAAGAACATTCATACCATACATGAATGGCCTATTGATGAAATGAACTTCCAGAAAAGATTATGAAAAGGTGCCTTAAATATCATGAAGATTTATTGATATGGATATCTTGAACATGAACGTAATATTGGCAATAATTGAAATTTAAGAATGCTTTATTATTCCTCTTAAGGTGTTATAATTAAACCCTTGCAAATCCATGGATAAAAAATACTCATAGAAAACGTTTGAGAGTAACTAAGCGAGCTGTTGTATTTTGAACTATCTTTAAGATGAATTCCTCCTGAAGCTGCAACAAACTAACTGTTGCACAAATTCAGCTTGAAGAAAACTCGACTTCTCAGCAGTGCAAAGGCTGTATCCTACGCCACATTACGGATCAGTCATCTATTACAAAGACGGACGTGATTCTTTACATGGATGCAGGGTGCAGGACTTTATTTCCAATTGTACAGGATGCTATTGCCAACAATTTGATTGAGTATACGTTTGTTGTGGAACATTAAAGTTCCAATTAGATCAACAGACTTTTAAAATGTTCAGGTTATCCGCTCATAATACGCTACGCCTTGGAGACCCACGATTCAGACATGAGGTGTATTGAGCGATATACCTCGGGAAGTGTTAACTATGCCTTAACTCTTCAGATAACAGCTCTAGAAATTATCAGGAAGATAAAGGTGTAATCAAATTACCCTTTGAGGCTTTTTATTTGACAGTTACCAAATAAAAGAATAAACAAATAATTGATTATTGCAGGCTTCTTTCAAGGAACTCAGGAGCTTAACTTTCTTTGTTGCTAGGAATACAAATGGCTGAAATAAAACAAAATAAATTTTTCTATTTGATTAATCAGTAAACATAACATTTTTGTACTAGCTTATGATAATATGTATAAAGGTTCTCTAGAAAAAAAAGAAAAAAGTAATGTCCGTTTAGTAATGAAGTTGCAATAAAATGTATACTTTCCAGTTTGATATCAATGTAGCAAATTCCCTTGGTCACTTGGTCTCGATTGTATTCCCATTTCAATGTGATAGATAATGTACATAGAAATAATAATATTTCATTCTTACAAATAATACACTACATCGCAGAAACATGTGTTCTCAGAAATAGTTGGTGTTAATAAATGTAATACCTACTTTGCCTCTTTTCACAAACCATAACCTTTTACGATAGTTAGATTGCACGTATTAAAAACTTTTAAGTTCTTGCCAAATCTTCCGAATGTAAACATCTACCCTCTAACCTACCCTGTTGTTTTCATCCTTTGAACTCATCAAAGAAAGCTTGTTCCATGTTCTCTAGACGAAGCTATTTATTTGAACTCAGGGCGGTGGATCGTTTGTAGTGTCTCTCTAAGACATAATTATCTTTTCGAGATGTTAAGTCTTATCATACAGTCTTCTCTGAATAAAAAATTGCATTAAGTAATGAGTGAAAGTGATGCGTAAATGTTTTGCCTTTGCGTAAACAGTCTTCTCTGAAAAATTAACTGATCGTCTATCTGCTAATGGGTGAAAAGTATTTACATCAGTTTTTCTCGGCTACCTTCAACATTTCACATTTACAAATTGCACACAGAACAATGATATTTCTCAATTCCGCCAGGCGTACTTCTACCAGTACTACGAGGGCTTGTGTTTTCGAAATAAACCACGTTTTCTCCGGATTTGTTATACTCTCTCTGTAGTTCTTTAATATCAACGTCCTCAGTGTATAAAACCTCGACATGCAAGCTTTTCGTTGTAAGGACCTTCCCATCCTCTCTGAAGAGAAAAGGATTGTCCATCTGATCCAGGAGTAAGATAGTCTCATTACAGAACGCGTCAGCCTCAGACCCAGGTCTGGTGAGAACTACTGTAACATAGTGGGCTCGACCATGACAATAGAAGTCAGTTATATATAAGTTCATGTTCTCTGTGAACAGAGCTTCAACGGGAACGTGGAGGCGCCGGTCCCCGAAGTACGAGAAATCTGGAAGTGTTTCAGATTCAGTCAGAGATACGCTGAAAAAGAGTCCATTGATGTTGCCGTTAATTGGAGAGTAACGGTCACCATTGTTGTCCTTTATGTATTTTCTCATCAATCCATCCCTGTCATTCATGATATCCTCGAATATTTTCTTTGGCTTGTTTCGAAACATTATCTTGACCTCATGGGTACCAAGGGATTCCCGAGTGAGGTAATCCTCAGCTTTTTGTTTCAGTTTCCCCAGCTCTTCTTTGGTCATCACTGTGAATGATATACATGATAATCAAAATCAATATCTTAGATGAGAACCTTTGTCAATATTTCCTTTATTTTAGGAGTGTCAAAATGGTGACAGGCGGGATTCCTAATTCTGAGGTTTTAGAGATCTTTTCGGCTTGCCCGACTCTTTGAAGTAAAAATGTGTGTCACTGGTTCACCTACATATGTGTATTGAAATATGAAACGCAACATTCAGAAAACGTTTTTGTTCTCTAAGAGAAATCAGGTCATTCGTGCTTATGTGATTGTGTTATTTTTTCCCAATCTTTAACAGTGGTTGATAACCTATTGTCTAGTTGAATTGCATTAATGCCATTCCGTGAAAACATTTGTATGTAACAGTTAGTGTAATGTATTTTATATGAGTTACTTAATTCTTAAATTCAATATTTGAAACATATAATAAATAACTAATTAAAAGTAACTGACCTGTAAACACGTTTTGTGTTGCTACTCTGTGACAACTGTAGCTCTGATCTTCATGAGCAAGTTCCACAAAAATGCAGCTGTAGGTCTGCCTTGAGGAAACAGGTTTTGGTATCGTAAACGTGGAATATCTCGCCTTTGTCAAAACCAAATACTCCATTTTCTTGTCTTTCTCAATGAAAAGGGCAATGTCCGAGTTACTTGCAAGGAGTTCAGTCGGCAGGTGAAGTTTGTAAGTGTCTGGTAGCTCCAGGCTTCTTCTTAGTTTCAGCTCCTTCTGAAGTATATGATGTTATATAATGAAAGCACATAAACATATTTTAAGTTTCAGTGTGGTATTGATATCCGCCAATGTGATTTTTTATTTCAATGATTAATGACCCATACGAGCCGTTTAACCACAAATATTTTCCTTTCCGTTCTCATTTCCAGTCGCCTGAAGTATTCTATCGATACAACAAATCAACATTACTTCCTATGGAGGGATTGGAGCTGTGGATATAGTATTTTGCAGAGTATAAGAACTAATAGTCTCTCAAAAACTTCTTATGTAGTTTCAAGACGGCGATTCATATGTTCCCGGAGAGTTATGCGGTCTAACCTTTATTCGAAGGTCATAGTCTGACGTTGACATGCCGTTGGGATATCTCAAGAATTGATCTCCAAAGGAAGCAAAAAGTCTTATACAAGATGTTTACGACCTTGACATTAGTTTCAAGGAACAGCAATGATTTCATTATCGGAACCTTGCATGTTAAAGTTGTTAGCAGCAAATCGCAATAACCATCATGCTTCATCAAGCACATTACTAATCTTCAAACCCTGATATTTATCTAAAGAATATGATATAAATGTGCATTTCGTACCATATCTTGACATAGGTGACATAGCGACATAGTTTACATATGCTTCTGTGCTCAGTTTGGGGGCAAGTGATTGCATAATTGGAGATGTGTGATCAGATTTGTGTAATCCAGCCGCAGTATCTTGAACACAATGAAGCCTGGGGTTCTGATATGTTGTTGTACTGGTCTTACATTAATTCTTTTTGCTCTTACTTTTGTCAACACGTCCATTTATAAATGTTGTTCTTTTATCATGTTTAAAGTGCAATTTGGAATTATTTCATCTCTAAATGTTGGAATATTTAAACTGGTTTTTAACATATATAATTCATTATATATAATGTTTTATCCCCGTAAAATCCGTTTTACAAGAATTTCCTTAATTTCGAGGAGTACAAGTTACGAACAATTGTAACATAAAAGTTATAACCATATAGAAGTAATTTTTATCACTTGTAATCTTCTGACTTTTAATCAGGTTACACATTTATATTGCATTAAACTAATATTTCTTACCGATGTAATAAGAGACAGATTTTGTAGTGACGTGTTTGACGTCGCATCAGAAAATCGTATTTCCTTCAAACCTGTAAATAAAGAAATGTTTATAAAGTGAAAACAAATACAAATGCTACAGCTTTATAGACACATAAAATTGAAGAATAACATAAACAAAATAACATATGAAAAAACACTGACCAAATCAGTTTTGAATTATTACAAATTTATGGTAAACAAGAAGTTACTTTGATTTTGAAATATCCAATCGGTGGTTTGGGTATGTACATTCATAAGTGCAACATTGCATAATATCGTTGTATTTTTTCATTGTGTCACACATGTGTTTTGGTAATGCAACCTTGTTTAGTCTAGAACATTCCATCGGTCTCTCGAAATACCTGAGGTAGGCTTTACTGCATTGAAGCACGACTACCAATTTTTTTACCTGCTATTATTTACCCGATTACCTGCCACACCATTGTTCTCCAACTTCTGGATACCTTTTACAAAGCGGATTTACCTGTCGGCTACGTTCAAGACTCCATCAACTGATATAACTAAGATAAACTTCTGTGTTAATCAAGGACATTTGTAAAGATATTTAACTAACATATTTAAAGTGACTCATTTGATATTGTATTGACTAATTCTATTAGCCTAAATTGTAACCTCAAACCCCCTGCTTATTAAGTTCCCCGCAATGTTCTGTCGGAGAAATAACGCTTTCGCCTCCGTCAGTAATTACGTATTACCTTATTGACGAAATGCTTTCGTTTCCTGACCATATATAAAAAAAACCTTTCAATTTTGTTAACGAAACTTATTGTTATGTGGTTAGACCTTGTTGTGGAGTAGTGCCTTTTACGTCTTATGTTCTGACTTCTAAATTTGTTTTTTGTTTTTATGGAAATGATCTGAACTTTTTGTATGTATCTTTTATATATTTCTCTAACTAGAAATCTATTCCGATTGCAGTAGTGGTTGCTTTTGATAATATAGTAATTCTGATCTTTATATTCTTGTTTGCATTGAAACATGATAACATAATAACTTTATAGTTTCAATTGAAATTGTCAATGCACAGACTAGGAGGTATGTCCTCATAAATATCGATTCAGTAGAACATACTATAAATAGATACACGTCCATGAAATCCACATTAGGTCTCCCCATAAAAGCCTCCCAGAAACTAACACAGCTTCTACGTACGTAAGACAATCACTTTATTAATTGATTTCCCATGTTAATCACGCTGTTAATAAAGAGGATAAATCCGCATTGAGATACTCACGGAGAGACAAGAATAATGATGTGATATACTTCTAGTCCGTTTCCTTTCTCAACCAAGCACCGCCGTCGAAAAATGTTAAATCCTTATTGTGGTCTTTATGCGTATAATGTCAAGTGTTGAAGGCGGATTTCACCTTCTAGCTATACCCAAACATTAGGCGACTGTCTCTTTATCCCTTAGAGAATCATCAATCTGCTATTCTTACCAATCTTAACTTCACCTCTTGGTGCATATTTTTTGTATTGAATTCAATTTCATGTATCTAAATCTATAGTCATGTTCAAATAGTCATCTTCAGCTCAAACATATTCATGTTATGTAAATGTATATCGTTGATCCCGTTCCACTTAGGTAAGTTTACGATCACAATAACTATAGTGGGTTGTAAATAGAAGCGTGGAAAGTTGCGAATACGTTGTTCACTCAAGCGTCATTAGGGGAAACTATCTTTCTATAATAAATATAATATTCACGTTCTCATTGCTAATTATGACAAGATCAAGGATACTCGTAATAACTGTTTGCGAAATTAATACTGCAGCTGGTAATTATAACCCATATTAAGTCAAATAGATGTGTGAAGTAAAAATAACCAAAATAGAATAGACATATTTTACCACACTAAAACAAAACAAACAATCATCAAAACATTTGGATGTTTTTGTAACATATTTTGATGCCGTCTGATAAAAACTAATTTTATGGTATGGTTACCGGCCATTTAATTCGCGCACTTTCATTTAGATTGCTTAATTATATTTCAGATGTGGCATTTTTGCTTTTAATGACGTGGTTCAGTTGAAAATTGAAATTACACGAAGGAATATAAAATTGAAACAGAAAATTATCAAAACATGTCCTTACCACGTTATTAGTACACTTAAAATGGAAATCAATCTCATTTAAATCATTAGAATTATCACTCGTACCTTACTGTGGTTCTGATTTGAGGTGTCTCTCGTGTCAGGTACCCTTAAGAATCGTCTCGATTTGATATAATAGCGGCCTCTTATTGTTGGAATCAATTAATTTATGTATGTGAAAGGTCACAGAAAAGGTCATCAGATTCTGGAGCAGTCATCAGATTTGAAGCGATTGGTTCGATTTGATTTAGATTAAAGAACAAAAGGGACGTTTTACTGCTTACTTACCAGTTAATCGAGCATGACAATCAAACCGTCGTTCTATCGATCCAATGTCCAAAACCTGAAAGTATTCAACTCTCTTTCCCACGTTGAGAACGGGCTTCAAACCGTAGACAAAAAGGGCGATTTTCTCTTCTTTATCAAAACCTCTTTCAGTCACCCATTCTTTAGATATAAAGTCGTCTAGCTTTATCATCCACAATCGTTCAAATTGGGCTCTTTCAAAGCTGACAAGCAACACTCCAATACATGTGACATGCTCCCGTAAGCCTATCAGCTTGATTTGGAGGGAATTTTTGCTATGTCCATCGAAGAACAATCTGTATTCCTGAACAAAAAACACAGTTTTAGATAGAATACAAACCGTATTTACCGTTCCTAGAACATCAGTTAGTTTAATTTAGCTGTAATGGTATATGTCATATACGTCGATACTCATAGTTAGTTAAATCTTGAACCTAGAATACTCAACGTCTCTTAAAGCGATGGCAAAATCTTTTAAATTTGGTAACTGGTTCGTGAATGGAAATGTTAATTAGAGATTGCGCGATAACGACAACAGGCTTAGTGTATACGTTTTGTTAAACTTGAAATCAACAACTACAGCTTAGATAAAAAAAATAAACCCAATTCTTCACCAAACTAGTTCCGATGATACATGAAATAAATCTCGCTTTCCTCTATTTTACTACAATGACTGTTATCAATGCATCATAAGAAAAAAGAAACATTTGACTTACCGAGTCTGACATGGCTGTACAAAGTGCGATACTAAGCATTGGATATGCAACCCTGCACCACAATTAGCAATTGTCAACCTGTTCGCGTAAGTGTTAAAAATAGCTGGTTTCTCCGTCGCGCTATTAATAAAACATTTCCAGGGTATGATTTCTTTGAAATGTGTCATGACTTTTTAAAATCTATTTTTTGATCTGACTTGTTAAACAACTTAAGCTATATTTAGGTAGTTCCTGAAGCTCCAGATGAATTTTACGGACATCAATACGCAGGAACTCTTTATCCATTATCCTAAATATTAAACAAAAGTAAAACGTAAACCTTCATCCTTTATATAATTCGTAGATAAAAATAAAAACAACAATCTGGAAAATGTTGGAATAAACTATACATGTATATTTATGGTTTATGTTAGGGGGGCAGATGCATTGTTTTGTAAACAAAGTTATCTTACAAATTCTAAAATGAATGTTGTCAATTACAGTGTCCAAACGAACGTTCAATGTTGGGTTAAGCTACGTAAATATATTCCCTTAGTTGTTTAAGAGCTGTCCACTGTAAAATGGCTGCCAGCAGTTTTTGCTTGATGTTCAATACTCTAGTGTACAACTACGGATAATTGGATTAAATAATGAGATGACTTTGAAAACAATTCTTTAAGCATAAGCATATATTCATTAGGAGCGACATTTAAGACATAAAATTTCCATACAACCTTGTACCGTCCCTTCAAGGACTCTTTAACCTATTTAACCGTTCTCTCTTTGATCGTAAATTACTCAACTGCAATACTCAAAATATATCGCTACGAGCCATTAAAACAGACAGAGTTCGTTAATGTTAAAGTCGAAAATAGGGCGGATTTTCGTTCATGTGTGTTATTACTGCATAATTCATATCACTCTTTTGAAACCTATCTTTATGTAGGTACATTAACAGCATGAGCTCGCAAACACATATAAATACGAATCGTTTTTATTTCATAAGACCCTATCGGTAACAATAGCTTTTGTACATGTCTTTGCACTACAGTGAACAATATTTATTATACATTACCGCTGAGCATTAGGTGGCAAAACGTGTACATTGTAAGCTTAGGCATAGACGTCGTCCGGAATGTTCATAATCATCTGGGGCGGTATTCTTAAAGGAGTTAAGACAGAAAATGACTTTAGTTCAAATATGAATAAAATATGTTTTTAATTCAATTTTACTATGTTTTAGTCATATGCAGAGACGGTTTTGGTCTTATGTTTTTCATTTAAAAAAAACTTAAATTCTGTATAGGTAGGCGTAATTTCTAACCTCTTACCTAGGTCTCTAGCTGAATGGCTTATTAACACTTCGGATGAAATATTTTATTATTAAGAGTATCATAGAACTGTTGATGTAAGCCGGGAATTGGTGGATTGTCATTTTACTTTGCAGCATTTCTGTCCTCTCTTATTCCAAGATATCAACGTAAAATCATTGATCACCATTTGTAGGATTGCACATATGCAATATTCAATTGTTTACCTACCCACTAACACCCACATCATTTCTAGATTTCCCACATTCAGGTTTAACTTTTTCTTCGATTATTTATTTTAAGCAACATTCCTAGAATTTTAACTATATATTTGAAATTTGAATTCTCTTGTGACGACCTACTTAGGGTTTAGTGGAAGTACGTTTTCCTAACAAATGAGCAGAGAAGTAGTTGTGTCAGTAGTTATGTGTTCCTAACACCACACCCGTTGAAACGCGAACTCAATTCCTGCTTGACAAAATTTACTTACGATGCGAAGCTTTTGTTCTTCCATATTGGTAAAATGCCGATTTGAACGAGTTATTGTTGAAAATAAATATTTTAAATTTTTCATTTCATCATATTAATTCAAATTATCAGAGTCCATTTAAGACTTTTTAATGTTTCTGTATCGGTGTTAATGGCAACTCCTAGAGTTGTTATAAACCGGAAAAAAGCAAACACAGCCTTCACATGAAGGTAGATAAAAGCTGTCATAGAAAGACTCCGATACAAAGGTAATGCTTCTCCCATCGTCATGACCATTGACAACGACTGGGTTCGACAAGTGTAGCGGTCTTTTCAAGTAACTGAGTTGATCAATTTAATTGTTTAATTCACGTGTGTTCGTGAAGCTTGGAACTATCATTGAACATTGATCCAATGAGAACAAATACTAACTCCTATATCAAGACTCTTATCGACGACCTGATTGTGTACATTGTTATGCAATGTTATCTTTAACTGACGTGTGACATAATTTCAACTTAGAAACTTGTTATCGAGCGACAGGACTACTGCATTATAAAAAACATGTTATCATCACATGATACATTTGCACGCATGCGGCCTCCTTGAAACAATTTTGTATTAACTGGGGTATGTTTTAAAATATTGGGAAGGTAGATATGTAGATATGGTCTGCAGATATTGCATGATATGAATTTTGTGTTAACTGGGGTATGTTTTAAAATATTGGGAAGGTAGATATGTAGTTATGGTTTGCAGATATTGCTTGATATGAATTTTGTGTTAACCGGGGTATGTTTTAAAATATTGGGAAGTAGATATGTAGTTATGGTTTGTAGATATGTAGATATGGTTTGCAGATATTGCTTGATATAAATTTGGTATTAACTGGGTTATGTTTTAAAATATTGGGAAGGTAGATATGTAAATATGATTTGCAGATATTGCTTGATATGAGAGAGGCATTCACTACAAGTGGGAGCGATAAAAAAAACTTTTACGGATAATAAAAAGGCAGTAAGATGTTTCTCTTGATAATGTGATCGCACCAAAATACATAAATGTCACCAGCCTAGATTATGTTTTTACGACATTAAAAAACAATTCTAAAAAAGACGTAAAATATTCAGTTAAGCTGTGCAAATATATATCCCTACTTAAATTGATTAAAAGGTGAATACAAAAAAATATCTACAAACGGATTTTGCGATATACTGGATAATTTTTTCTTCAAAAAGGACATTGAGCCAAAATCTACTTTCCCAACTAGCAAACCGCATGTTATTACCGTAGAAGAAGGCATAGTAATAGACGCAACCACATTTGTTAGACCAAAGGACACACAATGAAAACAAAGCCTGATTTATCATTGAGCAAAGACTCCCGTTATGGTTATTAATATTTAAACAATATGATACACAAGAGACAAACCAGATTTTAAGACAACATCGGAGATGCGGCCACACTGAAAGCTCTCTTCGTCCTGGGTCAGTTCAACCACTGCACACTTGTAGATGCTCCTGGTGGGGAATGTGGGTGGTATAGCAATTTCAGGAGAGGAGGGTGTTGTCAGCATCAGGTACTTTGTTGTTACTAATGTGATGTTTTTTAGTCCAAAAATCATCAGAAGAGGCTTTTTTAATTGAGGTTCATCGGAAAGAAGGACTCTGTATGTGTTGGGTGATGTGAGGCGTGTTTTTAAGTTCAACTAACCCTTTAATTAAAAATAAAATTCATTATAAAGAACATCATAACCATAATAATGTTATGACCTTATCCTTTATTGAATTTATGTTACAACATTATCATTGTTATAATCATGTTCGTTTTCGGAGGTTATTTGAGAGCTTTCTTGAACTAGCATCACTAAAGAAACTTGACATCTTAAATTTCATCATCACTCTAACCAGCATGTTTGGGTCTTGGCGAATAGAAACCATTACAGAAGATAAACCGAATCCTTTGCCAAAGAAACAAATTGTTTTATGACTGTTTTGATAATTGCCATCCACATGATGTATTACCTTATCGCAGTGTGGATGTTTTTACAGAAAAAACGCCTCGTTTTGCGACTGTATCATTACACAGGCCTGTGAGACATCAACTAGGTTATTCATGCATTCGTTGTTTTCAATGGCTGAAATATTGCAAGTTGCAATATTGTGCCGGTAAGTGAAAATACCGGAAGCCCGAGAAACTTTCATAATAAGACAGAGGTTGTTTAGGAATTTAGGAGAATTTGGAGAGAATGACCCTCCTTTGTTTAATAGCTCAAACATTGCTGAGAGTACATTAAATCCTACTTACTGAATCAATCTTAATGATCAAATAAGGTTGTGTATTTCATACTGACCCGGTTCCCTTTACCTGTCAGGTAAGCAATGTCGTGGGGATGTAAGAGTTATTACCACTGATTCTGGAAAACTTTCATAATAAGACAGAGGTTGTTTAGGAATTTAGGAGAATTTGGAGAGAATGACCCTCCTTTGTTTAATAGCTCAAACATTGCTGAGAGTACATTAAATCCTACTTACTGAATCACTCTTAATGATCAAATAAGGTTGTGTATTTCATACTGACCCGGTTCCCTTTACCTGTCAGGTAAGCAATGTCGTGGGGATGTAAGAGTTATTACCACTGATTCTGGAAAAGTATCAAAACAATTGAATTAAGAGCATCAAATTTGCTGATAATGAAATAATGGTTAGCCTTCGTTTGGGGACATGTTAGTACTAATCAAAGTTAACTTGAGTTTATTTGAATACAAGAGTTCTAAAACAATTATTGTGAAGATAATCAATAAAGAATGAATAAACCAGAAGTGAACTATTTTGTCGACAACTCTGATAACTAGGCAGTTGATTTACAAAAAAATTGGATTACATGAGAGTTTTAAGATGGTACGAAATGTTTAAATAAAAACGATTCACTAAACTTAATTGCAATATCTTGAATATTTTTTTAATTAGCCATACGCACGATTTAACCCAGCAAAAGTGGTTTTGAGTTGAGAAATAACTTCATGAAAACATCATGTGGACAAGTTTCATATATTTTGAGACAGTAAATCATCAGGTCTCTCCCCTCCTTGATACCAGAGTTGATGGTGGTTCTCCATTCTCCTGCTGTAAGATGAGATTTTGTTATCATCCACACTCGGTGTATCTGTTCATCTGCCTTGAAGAGGACCACACACACTGAGATCAAGTCCTCTGGAGGGGAGATTAACTTGATGGTCAAAACTCCTCGATCTTCGTCAACAAATCTTAAAGTGAAGATCTCAAGTGGATTGGAAATCAATCAACCTTAATCAGTGTCGAATGGTAATGTATCTACAGGTTGGCAAAGTGAATATGATATTCAGATAGTTAATTAGCTAAGTCCATCATACGACTGATACATACTTTTTATTGAAAGTCATCTATTCTTTATTGCAAAAGTCGATTCAATATAAAACACATAGATGTCATATTCGTTGTTTATACCAAAACATCAACAAGATGTTGTCGATGATGTGGCAATAGTCAGTCTCACCTGTTTGGGAATCTGGAGTCTACAGTAAATCTGTAAATACATTTTAGGGTAGCTCATTAAGATCAATTATCAGGGTATATGATTTAAGAATCATGCTAAGTAGACAGTGTCAAAGCTACAGGATAACTACACTGGTACTATGTATTCAAATCATAGGTTAATTTAAGCGATGGCACAGGGATAAACAGTAATTTGGTATGATTGTTTAGGACAAAGAAAAAATAATGTCAATAATCAACTAAAGTCAATATGGTTTTAGGTCGGACTCGGGCTGAAATCAGTATGTTTTTTTGTTGACTGTCAGGTGCTGTTTGAGTGTTTGTGTCATGTTTGTAGGTTGTAGACTCGTGTGCGTGTATAATTCAATACGTATTCATATATGATATTTACAATGGTTACACATTATATGTGCCTTTAAGGCAATTAAACTCGCATTTACTTTATTATATATTTATTGCATTATATTATCATTATGATTAAGCAATTACATAAGGGATTGATTTGGCTTCATCTCGAAGCATTTAACGTAAACATATTTCTAAAAACTACAATAGAGCGTTTGAAGTCTGTTGTATATACCTAAGTAAAATATAGATTCATTTTGTAATATAAATTCCTTTATTTGCTATTTAACTTATTGATCCAGATCTTAATTTTTAATATACAATGTGATGAAGTTATGAATTTTGTCGAAAAAGGCTTTTGTACTCTGTGTATAATCTATATCTTATGATATTTTGTTATTTCTGAAATGATTTTACAATGATCAATATCAAAATTCACTATTGGAATAGTTTTACTTCAGAAAATCATATAAAAACTCACAGTTTCTGCCGTCGTCTCTAAATAACAATCGTCACTCTTGGAGTATCAACAGCTACATGTTACGCTGAGTCATGTGATCGAACTTTATAATACTCCCAGTAAGATAGTGAAAGTAAACTTTGCTGGGTTCCAATAAATGTATGTTGAGTGTTATCAGCTTTTCTAATCTGAAATTGTTGAGATAAATTCTATGAAACAACCTAAAGATTATCAAAATATTGAAACTCTTTGTATTATAAAAACTAAATAAGATACATTGAAGCTGTTGTGAAAATTCACTTTGAACTGTACTGGGGGATCTTGTTTACACGATTCAGCCAAAACTGCTGAAACTATTATAAACGTCCTTGTTACGACTTTAATATTGAATGGTCGAGCTGTTACTATTCCACCCATGCTGGTAGATCTTAGTGACGAGACGCCACTTTAATCTTTCGGGCCTAATTGGATGGAAACTTAAAGGAAAGTGTAAAAGTTTTCAAAATTGGCTTTCTTTGTTTTTCACTTTGACACTTGTAATTTGTTTTAAATGATGCCAAATAAATAATCATACAAAAGAAAAGAAATTTGTCGGTCACATCCCCATCTTGAACTTTATCACTTTTTAGAATTTCCGACCTTATGTATATGTGAGGAATGCAAAAACCAAACACTAAAAATCACACAATATGTAGCTGAATCATTTTCCATGAAAAGGGTTGTCCTAGAAAATGTCAATATTTTATCGTTCCAAAGCTACCTTTCAAAATTTGTGAGGTTTAAAAAATTGCCAACTTAAGGTATCTTCAAGTCAGTTACTGAAAACCCAACTAATTTTATGATTTTAGTTTGAGAGTGCACTAGTAACGCACCAAAATTCAGAAAACATTTAAAGAAAGAATTAAAGAAAACACACTTTGTGATGAAATAAACCCCCTCTTTCCTTGTGAACCACACTAGCTCTTTGTAACAAAATTCCTTCAAATTGAAGAACTGGTGTAGAAGATCATTTGTGTGCGCTTGGGTACGTGTGTAAATGTGTATAGTTTGATCAGATAGGCATTAAAGGGTATTTAATTCTTGCCCTGATTAATCTAACCTGAATGTATCTAATTCAGAGAAGGATGTCGTCAGGGAGTCGCTGAAGGCGATGTTCATAATTCTATCATCCTAAATTAATGTGTTTTGGGTAAACTACCGCACTTAGTATGCTTAACACGTGCAATAGTAGTTGCAGATGTCTCATGACGAAGGTAAAATAAAAGATAAAATACATGCTATGCCATTCGAGGTGTACGCAACAGCGAGCAGCAGTCATTAATCAAAATTTTCCTGTCAAAATGAATGGATGTTTGCCGTATTTGGTATGTTAGCTATATGTAGCCGAATGGAAATGTATAACCTCACATGAGCAGTTTTGCTTTTCTAGTTGAGAATGAACTGTGAAGTTATTTTGAAGATTGTGAATCTTGGATTCAAGATGAGTGTCTTGACCTAGAGAGACCTGGCGTGACCTGGACAGACTCTGAGTCACGTCTTGATCGGTGTCGGCTATTCTCATTCTTTGTCACTAAACCTGTTCACATGTGAGGCATTACCAATATGAAGGTTTTTGTTGTACATAAATAGATATTTAATCGAGGAGAATTAGAACTTAGACCTTTTAATCATGCACTCCCTCTCACCTGTATACAACTTTATGATTTTCAGTTTTGTTGCTAACATTACACTAATTTCACTCTTTTAACATGGCTGAAGTGATCTGAAAACAGCAACAACGTATTTTTCTCAAAACAATGCTAAAATCCCTCCTTTACGCCACGATCGAGCTCAAAATAGGATAAATCCTGTTTTCGCTTGCGAATGTATTTTGAATTAAATGGTGTTTCTGCGACCATTGCAGTTTTGAAATGATGTCTTACCAGTTGCGACTAACAGTTTAGCCCCTCAGTATAGCAACAGTACAAGTTTTTGCCTCTTTAGCCTGATACAGGAGTTTTACTACTAAATTGAGTATTTAAATCTCAATTAAATATTCAAGCATCAAGCATCATGTTATTGTAATCGGTGTATTTTTTCCTAAATACTGTTACACTTATTATGAAATACCTAACAGTAATCCTCATAATATGTTCCCTTGCTTTTCCGTCAAACTCAATGAAGATCTAAGATATATGTCTTGTTATTACATGGATCTCAGATGCCAATGATTTTCAATAGTACCTTGTAATATATCTTTCTGCACAACGGTACGTTGAAGCAAAACTTTTAAACGGATAACTTTGTAAACGCCTAGCCATGATCAGCGCTCGTCAGCAATTACTCTTTTTTCCTTCATTTGAAAATCCATTTCGTGTAATTTACGAATCAGCGTGAATGGATTTCAACAATGCTTATTTTAAAGACAAATGTTGTTATTCCAATGAAAGAAGAGTTGTTTATATAATATATAGCGTCAATAGTGCCATACAGTAACATATTTAGCTCCTTTATTATATTACATGTTTTAGCATTTTCTAAATATTCTCTCATAAACCACTGTGCGATTTTGTATACTGTTTTAATACTTTTAATTTGTAGATTGAAAAAAATCAATCTGTCTGCCTTTCTACAATATTTCTACCGTGAAAACTAGGTATTGCAATAAAAAGCATGAGGAGTTAACACTTGATATTATAAAACAAGAATAAGCAAGTCGGTTTTATTCATTTCAAGAGTATATCAATATTGCAGGGAGAAAGCCCGCAACAACATTGTGTCTATGTATTGAGGTGAAACCAGCGAGCATCGGCTGCAACAAGCGAATATTGGCTGGTACCGCACTGAATTTTTTTGCGAAGGATTGCACCCAAACCTCAAGCGTTTAGAACAGTTCTCTACTGCAGACAAAGTTGCCGTGCCCCTGGCAGGATACGAACCACGGACCTCTTGATCCGAAGCCAAACGCGTTTACCACTTCGCTATCCCGCCCATAATTTTAAGAAGCATTATATAAGAACATTCATACCATACATGAACGGCCTATTGATGAAATGAACTTCCAGAAAAGATTATGAAAAGGTGCCTTAAATATCATGAAGATTTATTGATATGGATATCTTGAACATGAACGTAATATTGGCAATAATTGAAATTTAAGAATGCTTTATTATTCCTCTTAAGGTGTTATAATTAAACCCTTGCAAATCCATGGATAAAAAATACTCATAGAAAACGTTTGAGAGTAACTAAGCGAGCTGTTGTATTTTGAACTATCTTTAAGATGAATTCCTCCTGAAGCTGCAACAAACTAACTGTTGCACAAATTCAGCTTGAAGAAAACTCGACTTCTCAGCAGTGCAAAGGCTGTATCCTACGTCACATTACGGATCAGTCATCTATTACAAAGACGGACGTGATTCTTTACATGGATGCAGGGTGCAGGACTTTATTTCCAATTGTACAGGATGCTACTGCCAACAATTTGATTGAGTATACGTTTGTTGTGGAACATTAAAGTTCCAATTAGATCAACAGACTTTTAAAATGTTCAGGTTATCCGCTCATAATACGCTACGCCTTGGAGACCCACGATTCAGACATGAGGTGTATTGAGCGATATACCTCGGGAAGTGTTAACTATGCCTTAACTCTTCAGATATCAGCTCTAGAAATTATCAGGAAGATAAAGGTGTAATCAATTTACCCTTTGAGGCTTTTTATTTGACAGTTACCAAATAAAAGAATAAACAAATAATTGATTATTGCAGGCTTCTTTCAAGGAACTCAGGAGCTTAACTTTCTTTGTTGCTAGGAATACAAATGGCTGAAATAAAACAAAATAAATTTTTCTATTTGATTAATCAGTAAACATAACATTTTTGTACTAGCTTATGATAATATGTATAAAGGTTCTCTAGAAAAAAAAGAAAAAAGTAATGTCCGTTTAGTAATGAAGTTGCAATAAAATGTATACTTTCCAGTTTGATATCAATGTAGCAAATTCCCTTGGTCACTTGGTCTCGATTATATTCCCATTTCAATGTGATAGATAATGTACATAGAAATAATAATATTTCATTCTTACAAATAATACACTACATCGCAGAAACATGTGTTCTCAGAAATAGTTGGTGTTAATAAATGTAAGAACTACTTTGCCTCTTTTCACAAACCATAACCTTTTACGATAGTAAGAACTTTTAACTTCTTGCCAAATCTTCAGAATGTAAACATCTACCCTCTACCCTACCCTGTTGTTTTCATCCTTTGAACTCATCAAAGAAAGCTTGTTCCATGTTCTCTAGACGAAGCTATTTATTTGAACTCAGGGCGGTGGATCGTTTGTAGTGTCTCTCTAAGACATAATTATCTTTTCGAGATGTTAAGTCTTATCATACAGTCTTCTCTGAATAAAAAATTGCATTAAGTAATGAGTGAAAGTGATGCGTAAATGTTTTGCCTTTGCGTAAGCAGTCTTCTCTGAAAATTAACTGATCGTCTATCTGCTAATGGGTGAAAAGTATTTACATCAGTTTTTCTCGGCTACCTTCAACATTTCACATTTACAAATTGCACACAGAACAATGATATTTCTCAATTCCGCCAGGCGTACTACTACCAGTACCCCGAGGGCTTGTGTTTTCGAAATAAACCACGTTTTCTCCGGATGTGTTATACTCTCTCTGTAGTTCTTTAATATCAACGTCCTCAGTGTATAAAACCTCGACATGCAAGCTTTTCGTTGTACGGACCTTCCCATCCTCTCTGAAGAGAAATGGATTGTCCATCTGGTCCAGGAGTAAGAGAGTCTCATGGCAGAACGCGTCAGCCTCAGACCCAGGTCTGGTGAGAACCACTGTAACATAGTGGGCTCGACCATGACAATAGAAGTCAGTTATATATAAGTTCATGTTCTCTGTGAACAGAGCTTCAACGGGAACGTGGAGGCGCCGGTCCCCGAAGTACGAGAAATCTGGAAGTGTTTCAGATTCAGTCAGAGATACGCTGAAAAAGAGTCCATTGATGTTGCCGTTAATTGGAGAGTAACGGTCACCATTGTTGTCCTTTATGTATTTTCTCATCAATCCATCCCTGTCATTCATGATATCCTTGAATATTTTCTTTGGCTTGTTTCGAAACATTATCTTGACCTCATGGGTACCAAGGGATTCCCGAGTGAGGTAATCCTCAGCTTTTTGTTTCAGTTTCCCCAGCTCTTCTTTGGTCATCACTGTGAATGATATACATGATAATCAAAATCAATATCTTAGATGAGAACCTTTGTCAATATTTCCTTTATTTTAGGAGTATCAAAATGGTGACAGGCGGGATTCCTAATTCTGAGGTTTTAGAGATCTTTTCGGCTTGCCCGACTCTTTGAAGTAAAAATGTGTGTCACTGGTTCACCTTCATATGTGTATTGAAATATGAAACGCAACATCCAGAAAACGTTTTTGTTCTCTAAGAGAAATCAGGTCATTCGTGCTTATGTGATTATTTTTTCCCAATCTTTAACAGTGGTTGATAACCTATTGTCTAGTTGAATTGCATTAATGCCATTCCGTGAAAACATTTGTATGTAACAGTTAGTGTAATGTATTTTATATGAGTTACTTAATTCTTAAATTCAATATTTGAAACATATAATAAATAACTAATTAAAAGTAACTGACCTGTAAACACGTTTTGTGTTGCTACTCTGTGACAACTGTAGCTCTGATCTTCATGAGCAAGTTCCACAAAAATGCAGCTGTAGGTCTGCCTTGAGGAAACAGGTTTTGGTATCGTAAACGTGGAATATCTCGCCTTTGTCAAAACCAAATACTCCATTTTCTTGTCTTTCTCAATGAAAAGGGCAATGTCCGAGTTACTTGCAAGGAGTTCAGTCGGCAGGTGAAGTTTGTAAGTGTCTGGTAGCTCCAGGCTTCTTCTTAGTTTCAGCTCCTTCTGAAGTATATGATGTTATATAATGAAAGCACATAAACATATTTTAAGTTTCAGTGTGGTATTGATATCCGCCAATGTGATTTTTTATTTCAATGATTAATGACCCATACGAGCCGTTTAACCACAAATATTTTCCTTTCCATTCTCATTTCCAGTCGCCTGAAGTATTCTATCGATACAACAAATCAACATTACTTCCTATGGAGGGATTGGAGCTGTGGATATAGTATTTTGCAGAGTATAAGAACTAATTATGTAGTTTCAAGACGGCGATTCATATGTTCCCGGAGAGTTATGCGGTCTAACCTTTATTCGAAGGTCATAGTCTGACGTTGACATGCCGTTGGTATATCTCAAGAATTGATCTCCAAAGGAAGCAAAAGCCTTATACAAGATGTTTACGACCTTGACATTAGTTTCAAGGAACAGCAATGATTTCATTATCGGAACCTTGCATGTTAAAGTTGTTAGCAGCAAATCGCAATAACCATCATGCTTCATCAAGCACATTCATACTAATCTTCAAACCCTGATATTTATCTAAAGAATATAATATAAATGTGCATTTCGTACCATATCTTGACATAGGTGACATAGCGACATAGTTTACATATGCTTCTGTGCTCAGTTTGGGGGCAAGTGATTGCATAATTGGAGATGTGTGATCAGATTTGTGTAATCCAGCCGCAGTATCTTGAACACAATGAAGCCTGGGGTTCTGATATGTTGTTGTACTGGTCTTACATTAATTCTTTTTGCTCTTACTTTTGTCAACACGTCCATTTATAAATGTTGTTCTTTTATCATGTTTAAAGTGCAATTTGGAATTATTTCATCTTTAAATGTTGGAATATTTAAACTGGTTTTTACCATATATAATTCATTATATATAATGTTTTATCCCCGTAAAATCCGTTTTACAAGAATTTCCTTAATTTCGAGGAGTACAAGTTACGAACAATTGTAACATAAAAGTTATAACCCTATAGAAGTAATTTTTATCACTTGTAATCCTCTGACTTTTAATCAGGTTACACATTTATATTGCATTAAACTAATATTTCTTACCGATGTAATAAGAGACAGATTTTGTAGTGACGTGTTTGACGTCGCATCAGAAAATCGTATTTCCTTCAACCTGTAAATAAATAAATGTTTATAAAGTGAAAACAAATACAAATGCTACAGCCTTATAGACACATAAAATTGAAGAATAACATAAACAAAATAACATATGAAAAAACACTGACCAAATCAGTTTTGAATTATTACAAATTTATGGTAAACAAGAAGTTACTTTGATTTTGAAATATCTAATCGGTGGTTTGGGTATGTACATTCATAAGTGCAACATTGCATAATATCGTTGTATTTTTTCATTGTGTCACACATGTGTTTTGGTAATGCAACCTTGTTTAGTCTAGAACATTACATCGGTCTCTCGAAATACCTGAGGTAGGCTTTACTGCATTGAAGCACGGCTACCAATTTTTTTACCTGCTATTATTTACCCGATTACCTGCCACACCATTGTTCTCCAACTTCTGGATACCTTTTACAAAGCGGATTTACCTGTCGGCTACGTTCAAGACTCCATCAACTGATATAACTAAGATAAACTTCTGTGTTAATCAAGGACATTTGTAAAGATATTTAACTAACATATTTAAAGTGACTCATTTGATATTGTATTGACTATTTCTATTAGCCTAAATTGCAACCTCAAACCCCCTGCTTATTAAGTTCCCCGCAATGTTCTGTCGGAGAAATAACTTTCGCCTCCGTCAGTAATTACGTATTACCTTATTGACGAAATGCTTTCGTTTCCTGACCATATATAAAAAAAACTTTCAATTTTGTTAACGAAACTTATTGTTATGTGGTTTGACCTTGTTGTGGAGTGGTGCCTTTTACGTCTTATGTTCTGACTTCTAAATTTGTTTTTTGTTTTTATGGAAATGATCTGAACTTTTTGTATAAATTTTTTATATTTCTCTAACTAGAAATCTATTCAGTATAATGTTAAAGGATTTGTCACATGACTAGACCGATTGCAGTAGTGGTTGCTTTTGATAATATAGTAATTCTGATCTTTATATTCTTGTTTGCATTGAAACATGATAACATAATAACTTTATAGTTTCAATTGAAATTGTCAATGCACAGACTAGGAGGTATGTCCTCATAAATATCGATTCAGTAGAACATACTATAAATAGATACACGTCCATGAAATCCACATTAGGTCTCCCCATAAAAGCCTCCCAGAAACTAACACAGCTTCTACGTAAGTAAGACAATCACTTTATTAATTGATTTTCCATGTTAATCACGCTGTTAATAAAGAGGATAAATCCGCATTGAGATACTCACGGAGAGACAAGAATAATGATGTGATATACTTCTAGTCCGTTTCCTTTCTCAACCAAGCACCGCCGTCGAAAAATGTTAAATCCTTATTGTGGTCTTTATGCGTATAATGTCAAGTGTTGAAGGCGGATTTCACCTTCTAGCTATACCCCAACATTAGGCGACTGTCTCTTTATCCCTTAGAGAATCATCAATCTGCTATTCTTACCAATCTTAACTTCACCTCTTGGTGCATATTTTTTGTATTGAATTCAATTTCATGTATCTAAATCTATAGTCATGTTCAAATAGTCATCTTCAGCTCAAACATATTCATGTTATGTAAATGTATATCGTTGATCCCGTTCCACTTAGGTAAGTTTACGATCACAATAACTATAGTGGGTTGTAAATAGAAGCGTGGAAAGTTGCGAATACGTTGTTCACTCAAGCGTCATTAGGGGAAACTATCTTTCTATAATAAATATAATATTCACGTTCTCATTGCTAATTATGACAAGGACAAGGATACTCGTAATAACTGTTTGCGAAATTATAACTGCAGCTGGTAATTATAACCCATATTAAGTCAAATAGATGTGTGAAGTAAAAATAACCAAAATAGAATAGACATATTTTACCACACTAAAACAAAACAAACAATCATCAAAACATTTGGATGTTTTTGTAACATATTTTGATGCCGTCTGATAAAAATTAATTTTATGGTATGGTTACCGGCCATTTAATTCGCGCACTTTCATTTAGATTGCTTAATTATATCTCAGATGTGGCATTTTTGCTTTTAATGACGTGGTTCAGTTGAAAATTGAAATTACACGAAGGAATATAAAATTGAAACAGAAAATTATCAAAACATGTCCTTACCACGTTATTAGTACACTTAAAATGGAAATCAATCTCATTTAAATCATTAAAATTATCACTCGTACCTTACTGTGGTTCTGATTTGAGGTGTCTCTCGTGTCAGGTACCCTTAAGAATCGTCTCGATTTGATATAATAGCGGCCTCTTATTGTTGGAATCAATTAATTTATGTATGTGAAAGGTCACAGAAAAGGTCATCAGATTCTGGAGCAGTCATCAGATTTGAAGCGATTGGTTCGATTTGATTTAGATTAAAGAACAAAAGGGACGTTTTACTGCTTACTTACCAGTTAATCGAGCATGACAATCAAACCGTCGTTCTATCGATCCAATGTCCAAAACCTGAAAGTATTCAACTCTTTTTCCCACGTTGAGAACGGGCTTCAAACCGTAGACAAAAAGGGCGACTTTCTCTTCTTTATCAAAACCTCTTTTAGTCACCCATTCTTTAGATATAAAGTCGTCCAGCTTTATCATCCACAATCGTTCAAATTGGGCTCTTTCAAAGCTGACAAGCAACACTCCAATACATGTGACATCCTCCCGTAAGCCTATCAGCTTGATTTGGAGGGAATTTTTGCTATGTCCATCGAAGAACAATCTGTATTCCTGAACAAAAAACACAGTTTTAGATAGAATACAAACTGTATTTACCGTTCCTAGAACATCAGTTAGTTTAATTTAGCTGTAATGGTATATGTCATATACGTCGATACTCATAGTTAGTTAAATCTTGAACCTAGAATACTCAACGTCTCTCAAAGCGATGGCAAAATCTTTTAAATTTGGTAACTGGTTCGTGAATGGAAATGTTAATTAGAGATTGCGCGATAACGACAACAGGCTTAGTGTATACGTTTTGTTAAACTTGAAATCAACAACTACAGCTTAGATAAAAAAAATAAACCCAATTCTTCACCAAACTAGTTCCGATGATACATGAAATAAATCTCGCTTTCCTCTATTTTACTACAATGACTGTTATCAATGCATCATAAGAAAAAAGAAACATTTGACTTACCGAGTCTGACATGGCTGTACAAAGTGCGATACTAAGCACTGGATATGCAACCCTGCACCACAATTAGCAATTGTCAACCTGTTCGCGTAAGTGTTAAAAATAGCTGGTTTCTCCGTCGCGCTATTAATAAAACATTTCCAGGGTATGATTTCTTTGAAATGTGTCATGACTTTTTAAAATCTATTTTTTGATCTGACTTGTTAAACAACTTAAGCTATATTTAGGTAGTTCCTGAAGCTCCAGATGAATTTTACGGACATCAATACGCAGGAACTCTTTATCCATTATCCTAAATATTAAACAAAAGTAAAACGTAAACCTTCATCCTTTATATAATTCGTAGATAAAAATAAAAACAACAATCTGGAAAATGTTGGAATAAACTATACATGTATATTTATGGTTTATGTTAGGGGGGCAGATGCATTGTTTTGTAAACAAAGTTATCTTACAAATTCGAAAATGAATGTTGTCAATTACAGTGTTCAAACGAACCTTCAATGTTAGGTTAAGCTACGTAAATATATTCCCTTAGTTGTTTAAGAGCTGTCCACTGTAAAATGGCTGCCAGCAGTTTTTGCTTGATGTTCAATACTCTAGTGTACAACTACGGATAATTGGATTAAATAATGAGATGACTTTGAAAACAATTCTTTAAGCATAAGCATATATTCATTAGGAGCGACATTTAAGACATAAAATTTCCATACAACCTTGTACCGTCCCTTCAAGGACTCATTAACCTATTTAACCGTTCTCTCTTTGATCGTAAATTACTCAACTGCAATACTCAAAATATATCGCTACGAGCCATTAAAACAGACAGAGTTCGTTAATGTTAAAGTCGAAAATAGGGCGGATTTTCGTTCATGTGTGTTATTACTGCATAATTCATATCACTCTTTTGAAACCTATCTTTATGTAGGTACATTAACAGCATGAGCTCGCAAACACATATAAATACGAATCGTTTTTATTTCATAAGACCCTTTCGGTAACAATAGCTTTTGTACATGTCTTTGCACTACAGTGAACAATATTTATTATACATTACCGCTGAGCATTAGGTGGCAACAACGTGTACATTGTAAGCTTAGGCATAGAGGTCGTCCGGAATGTTCATAATCATCTGGGGCGGTATTCTTAAAGGAGTTAAGACAGAAAATGACTTTAATTCAAATATGAAACATGTATCCAAGAAATGTAAAAAATGCTTCAAGTTATTTACGTTTTTCGAAAACAACCCTAATTAAGTAGTTGCAAAATTCTTACCAACACATGTCATCGATATGTAATCTTCATCTTTGAAATGAGCCCTACAAACGTAACTGTATTGGCTCGGCGGAACCCACTTGGAAAACTTGGTCTCGCCTCTTCGAATCGCGTGAATCCAGTCATCCCAGCGTTTCTTGTCCTTTGGGATGATGTGGTCTCCGGGATGACTGCATTCCGGGACGACACAGGTTGTTCTTGGCATCAAGTGATGAAATGTTTCACCCGAAAAAAGTCAACACGCTTACCGCCAAACCGGAAGTTCCGCGGGACCAAGCTAAGCACAGCGCCACCTGTTTCGTACTAACGGGAAGACAACTGACTGATGTTTCCCATTGTTTACCTACCCACTTACACCCACATCATTTCTAGATTTCCTACATTCAGGTTTAACTTTTTCTTCGATTATTTATTTTAAGCAACATTCCTAGAATTTTAACTATATATTTGAAATTTGAATTCTCTTGTGACGACCTACTTAGGTTTAAGTGGAAGTACGTTTTCCTAACAAATGAGCAGAGAAGTAGTTGTGTCAGTGGTTATGTGTTCCTAACACCACACCCGTTGAAACGCGAACTCAATTCTTGCTTGACAAAATTTACTTACGACACAAAGCTTTTGTTCTTCCATATTGGTAAAATGCCAATTTGAACGAGTTCTTGTTGAAATTAAATATTTAAAATTTTTCATTTAATCATATTAATTCAAATTATCAGAGTCCATATAAGACTTTTTAACGTTTCTGTATCTGTGTTCATGGCAACTCCTAGAGTTGTTATAAACCGGAAAAAAAGCAAACACAGCCTTCACATGAAGGTAGATAAAAGCTGTCATAGACAGACTCCGATACATAGGTAATGCTTCTCTCATCGTCATGACCATTGGCAACGACTGAGTTCGACAAGTGTAGCGGTCTTTTCAAGTAACTGAGTTGATCATTTTAATTGTTTAATTCATGTGTGTTCGTGAAGCTTGGAACTATCATTGAACATTGATCCAATGAGAACAAATACTAACTCCTACATCAAGGCTCTTATCGACGACCTGATTGTGTACATTGTTATGCAATGTTATCTTTAACTGACGTGTGACATAATTTCAACTTAGAAACTTGTTATCGAGCAACAGGACTACTGCATTATAAAAAAACATGTTATCATCACATGATACATTTGCACGCATGCGGCCTCCTTGAAACAATTTTGTATTAACTGGGGTATGTTTTAAAATAATTGGAAGGTAGATATGTAGATATGGTTTGCAGATATTGCTTGATATGAATTTTGTATTAACTGGGGTATGTTTTAAAATATTGGGAAGGTCGATATGTAGTTATGGTTTGCAGATATTGCTTGATATAAATTTGGTATTAACTGGGGTATGTTTTAAAATATTGGGAAGGTAGATATGTAGATATGGTTTGCAGATATTGCTTGATATTAGAGAGGCATTCACTACAAGTGGGAGCGATAAAAAAAACCTTTTACGGATAATAAAAAGGCAGTAAGATGTTTCTCATGATAATGATATTAAAAAACAATTCTAAAAAAGACGTAAAATATTCAGTTAAGCTGTGCAAATCTATATCCCTACTTGAATTGATTAAAAGGTGAATACAAAAAATATCTACAAACGGATTTTGCTATATACTGGATAATTTTTTCTTGAAAAAGGACATTGAGCCAAAATCTACTTTCCCAAATAACAAACCACATGTTATTACCATAGAAGAAGGCATAGTAATAGACGTTATAGTAGTAAGTCCATGACGTAACGCCACCACATTTGTTAGACCAAAGGACATACGATGAAAACAAAGCCTGATTTATCATTGAAAAAGGACTCCCGTTATGGTTATTAATATTCAAACAATATGATACACAAGAGACAAACCAGATTTTAAGACAACATCGGAGATGCGGCCACACTGGAAGCTCTCTTCGTCCTGGGTCAGTTCAACCACTGCACACTTGCAGATGCTCTTGGTGGGGAATGTGAGTGGTACCACTATTTCAGGAGAGGAGGGTGTTGTCAGCATCAGGTACTTTGTTGTTACGTATGTGATGTTTTTCAGTCCAAAAATCATCAGAAGAGGCTTTTTGAATTGAGGTTTATCGGAAAGAAGGACTTTGTATGTGTTGGGTGATGTGAGGTGTGTTTTTAAGTTCAACTCACCCTTTGATTAAAAATAAAATTCATTATAAAGAACATCATTACCATAATCGTTTTATGACCTTATCGAATTTATGTTACAACATTATCATTGTTATAATCATGTTCGTCTTCGGATGTTATTTGAGAGCTTTCTTGAACTAGCATCACTAAAGAAACTTGACATCTTAAATTTCATCATCACTCTAACCAGCATGTTGTGTTCTTGGCGAATAGAAACCATTACAGAAGATAAACCGAATCCCTTGCCAAAGAAACAAATTGTTTTATGACTGTTTTGATAATTGCCATCCACATGATGTATTACCTTATCGCAGGGTGGATGTTTTTACAGAAAAAACGCCTCGTTTTGCGACTGTATCATTACACAGGCCTGTGAGACATCAACTAGGTTATTCATGCATTCGTTGTTTTCAATGGCTGAAATATTGCAAGTTGCAATATTGTGCCGGTAGGTGAAAATACCGGAAGCCTGAGAAACTTTCGTAATAAGACAGAGTATGTATAGGAATTTAGGAGAATTTGGAGAGAATGACCCTCCTTTGTTTAATAGCTCAAACATTGCTGAGAGTACATTAAATCCTACTTACTGAATCACTCTTAATGATCAAATAAGGTTGTGTATTTCATACTGACCCGGTTCCCTTTACCTGTCAGGTAAGCAATGTCGTGGGGATGTAAGCTTCTTGTTTTACAGTCAAGAGTTTTTACCACTGATTCTGAAAAAGTATCAAAACAATTGAATAAAGAGCATCAAATTTCCTGATAATGAAATAATGGTTAGCCTTCGTTTAGGGACATGTTAGTACTAATCAAAGTTAACGGTTTATTTGAATACAAGAGTTCTAAAACAATCATTGTGAAGATAATCAATAAAGAATGAATAAACCAGAAGTGAACTATTTTGTCGACAACTTTGATAACTAGGCAGTTACAAAAAAATTGGATTACATGAGAGTTTTAAGATGGTACGAAATGTTGAAATAAAAATGATTCACTAAACTTAATTGCAATATCTTGAATAATTTTTAATTAGCCATACGCACGATTTGAGTAATAACTTCATGAAAACATCATGTGGACAAGTTTCATATATTTTGAGACAGTAAATCATCAGGTCTCCCCCCTCCTTGATACCAGAGTTGATGGTGGTTCTTCATTCTCCTGCTGTAAGATGAGATTTTGTTATCATCCACACTCGGTGTATCTGTTCATCTGCCTTGAAGAGGACCACACACACTGAGATCAAGTCCTCTGGAGGGGAGATTAACTTGATGGTCAAAACTCCTCGATCTTCGTCAACGAATCTTAAAGTGAAGATCTGAAGTGGATTGGAAATCAATCAACCTTAAACAGTGTCGAATGGTAATGTATCTACAGGTTGGCAAAGTGAATATGATATTCAGATAGTTAATTAGCTAAGTCCATCATACGACTGATACATACTTTTTATTGAAAGTCAGCAGTTCTTTGTTGCAAAAGTCGATTCAATATAAAACACATAAATGTCATATTCGTTGTTTATACCAAAACATCAACAAGATGTTGTCGATGATGTGGCAATAGTCAGTCTCACCTGTTTGGGAATCTGGAGTCTACAGTAAATCTGTAAATACATTTGAGGGTAGCTCATTAAAATCAATTATCAGGGCATATGATTTAAGAATCATTTTAAGTAGACAGTGTCAAAGCTACAGGATAACTACACTGGTATTATGTATTCAAATCATAGGCTAATTTAAGCAATGGCACAGGGATAAACAGTAATTTGGTATGGTTGTTTAGGACAAAGAAAAAATAATGTCAATAATCAACTAAAGTCAATATGGATTAAGGTCGGACTCGTGCTGTTTGAGTGTTTGTGTCATGTTTGTAGGTTGTAGACTCGTGTGCGTGTATAATTCAATACATATTCATATATGATATTTACAATGGTTACACGTTGTATGTGCCTTTAAGGCAATTTAACTCGCATTTACTTTATTATATATTTATTACATTATATTATCATTATGATTAAGCAATTACATAAGGGATTGATTTGGCTTCATCTCGAAGCATTTAATGTAAACATATCTTTAAAAACTACAATAGAGCGTTTGAAGTCTGTTGTATATACCTAAGTAAAATATAGATTCATTTTCTAATATAAATTATTTTATTTGCTATTTAACTTATTGATCCAGATCTTAATTTTTAATATACAATGTGATGAAGTTATGAATTTTGTCGAAAAAGGCTTTTGTACTCTGTGTATAATCTATATCTTATGTTATTTTGTTATTTCTGAAATGATTTTACAATGATCAATATCAAAATTCACTATTGGAATAGTTTTACTTAAGAAAATCATATAAAAACTCACAGTTTCTGCCATCGTCTCTAAATAACAATCGTCACTCTTGGAGTATCAACAGCTACATGTTACGCTGAGTCATGTGATCGAACTTTATAATACTCCCAGTAAGATAGTGAAAGTAAACTTTGCTGGGTTCCAATAAATGTATGTTGAGTGTTATCAGCTTTTCTAATCTGAAATTGTTAAGATAAATTCTACGAAAAATATTGAAACTCTTTGTATTATTAAAACTAAATAAGATACATTGAAGCTGTTGTGAAAATTCACTTTGAACTGTACTGGGGGATCTTGTTTACACGATTCAGCCAAAACTGCTGAAACTATTATAAACGTCCTTACTACGACTTTAACATTGAATGGTTGAGCTGTTACTATTCCACCCATGCTGGTAGATCTTAGTGACGAGACGCCACTTTAATCGTTCGGGCCTAATTGGATGGAAACTTAAAGGAAAGTGTAAAAGTTTTCAAAATTGGCTTTCTTTGTTTTTCACTTTGACACTTGTAATTTGTTTTAAATGATGCCAAATAAATAATCATACAAAAGAAGAGAAATTTGTCGGTCACATCCCCATCTTGAACTTTATCACTTTTTCAAATTTCCGACCTTATGTATATGTGAGGAATGCAAAAACCGAACACTAAAAATCATACGATATGTAGCTGAATCATTTTCCATGAAAAGGGTTGTCCAAGAAAATGTCAATATTTTATCGTTCCAAAGCTACCTTTCAAAATTTGTGAGGTTTAAAAAATTGCCAACTTAAGGTATCTTCAAGTCAGTTACTGAAAACCCAACGAATTTTATGATTTTAGTTTGAGAGTGCACTAGTAACGCACCAAAATTCAGAAAACATTTAAAGAAAGAATTAAAGAAAACACATTTTGTGATGAAATAAACCCCCTCTCTTCCTTGTGAACCACACTAGCTCTTTGTAACAAAATTCCTTCAAATTGAAGAACTGAAGACCATTTGTGTGCGCTTGGGTACGTGTGTAAATGTGTATAGTTTGATTAGATAGGCATTAAAGGGTATTCAGTTCTTGCCCTGATTAATCTAACCTGAAGGTAGCTAATTCAGAGAAGGATGTCATCAGGGAGTCGCTGAAGGCGATGTTCATAATTCTATCATCCTAAATTAATGTGTTTTGGGTAAACTACAGTTGCCTGCCGCACTTAGTATGCTTAACACGTGCAATAGTAGTTGCAGAAGTCTCATGACGAAGGTAAAATAAAATAGATAAAATACATGCTATGCCATTCGAGGTGTACGCAACAGCGAGCAGCAGTCATTAATCAAATTCGTCCTGTCAAAATGAATGGATGTTTGCAGTATTTGGTATGTTAGCTATATGTAGCCGAATGGAAATGTATAACCTCACATGAGCAGTTTTGCTTTTCTAGTTGAGAATGAACTGTGAAGTTATTTTGAAGATTGTGAATCTTGGATGCAAGATGAGTGTCTTGACCTAGAGAGACCTGGCGCGACCTGGACAGACTCTGAGTCACGTCTTGATCGGTGTCGGCTATTCTCATTCTTTGTCACTAAACCCGTTCTTATGTGAGGCATTACCAATGTGAAGGTTTTTGTTGTACATAAATAGATATTTGTTCGAGGAGAATTAGAACTTAGACCTTTTAGTCATGCACTCCCTCTCACCTGTATACAACTTTATGATTTTCAGTTTTGTTGCTAACCTTGCAATACAGCATGTAAATTACACTAATTTCACTCTTTTAACATGGCTGCAGTGATCTGAAAACAGCCACAACGTATTTTTCTCAAAACAATGCTCAAATCCCTTCTGTACGCCACGATCGAGCTCAAAATAGGCTCAATCCTGTTTTCGCTTGCGAATGTATTTTTAATTAAATGGTGTCTCTACGGCCATTGTAGTTTTGAAATGATGTCTTACCAGTTGTGACTAACAGTTTAGCCCCTCAGTATAGCAACAATACAAGTTTTTGCCTCTGTAGCCTGATACAGGAGTTTTACTACTAAATTGAGTATTTAAATCTCAATTAAATATTCAAGCATCAAGCATCATGTTATTGTAATCGGTGTATTTTTTCCTAAATACTGTTATACTTATTATGAAATAACTAACAGTAATCCTCATAATATGTTCCCTTGCTTTTCGGTCAAACTCACTGAAGATCTAAGATATATTTTGTGTTATTACATGGATCTCAGATGCCAATGATTTTCAATAGTACCTTGTAATATTTCTTTCTGCACAACGGTACGTTGAAGCAAAACTTTTTAACGGATAACTTTGTAAACGCCTAGCCATGATCAGCGCTCGTCAGCAATAACTCTTTTTTCCTTCATTTGAAAATCCATTTCGTGTAATTTACGAATCAGCATGAATGGATTTCAACAATGCTTATTTACAAGACAAATGTTGTTATTCCAATGAAAGAAGACTTGTTTATATTATATATATCGTCAATAGTGTCATACAGTAAGATATTTAGCTCCTTTATTATATTACATGTTTCAGCATTTTCTAAATATTCTCTCATAAACCACTGTGCGATTTTGTATACTGTTTTAATACTTTTAATTTGTAGATAGAAAAAATCAATCTGTCTGCCTTTCTACAATAATTCTACCGTGAAAACTAGGTAATGCAATAAAAAGCATGAGGAGTTAACACTTGATATTATAAAACAAGAATAAGCAAGTCGGTTTTATTCATTTTATCGATATTACTGTTGCCATAACAATTTTACAGTTAAATTGACGTGTTCTATCATCCATTCCACACTTTTTGCATTGCAGATATATTCCTAAGTAAACACTTAACATGTCATTTTATATTAAAAAAATATGTTGAAGAGCACTGAATTATTTCCTCTTGACATAATGCAGAACACCTGCTACATCCGTAATAAACTTAATAAAAAAGGTTAGTTTGTCATTTATTCCATGCATGTCTAATGTTTCAAAGGTGAAATGGGGTTTAGCGCCGCTTTCAAGAGTATTTCAATATTTTAGGGAGAAAGCCCGCAACAACATTCAGTCTATGTATTGAGGTGAAACCAGCGAGCATCGGCTGCAACTAGCGAATATTGGCTGGTAACGCACTGAATTTGTGCAGGATTGCACCCAAACCTAAAGCGTTTAGAACAGTTCTCTACTGCAGACAAAGTTGCCGTGCCCCTGGCAGGATACGAACCACGGACCTCTTGATCCGAAGCCAAACGCGCTAACCACTTCGATATCCCGCCCTTAATTTTACGAAGCATTGTATTCTAACATTCATACCATACATGAGTGGCCTATTGATGAAATGAACTTCCTGAAAAGATCATGAAAAGGTGCCTTTAATATGAAGAAATATTGAAATGGATATCTTGAACATGAACGGAGTATTGACAATAAATGATTTTATTAAATGTTCCTCTAAAGGTGTTATAATTAAACCGTTCCAAATCCATAGATAAAAAAACTCATAGAAAAAGTTTGGGAGTAACTAAGCGAGCTGTTGTATTTTGAACTATCTTTTAGATGAATTCTTGCTGAAGCTGCAACAAACTAACTGTTGCACAAATTCAGCTTGAAGAAAACTCGACTTCTCATCAATGCAAAGGCTGTATCCTACGTCACATTATGGATCAGTCAACTATTACAAAGACGGACGTAATTTTTTACATGGATGCAGGATGCAGGACTTGATTTCCAATTGTCAACTAATCAAGTTGTGATTTTGACCTACAGGGTGCTATTGCCAACAATTTGATTGAGTTGAGTTTGATGTGAAACATTAAAGTTCCAATTAGATCAACAGACTCTTGAAATGTTCAGGTTATCCGCTATTTACACACCACTTCCGGTCTCGTTGCTATGGTTTCCTTTGTTCTAACTTTAGGTGTATTGACCGATACACCTCTCCTTTTCTTATCACCTACTCTTTTTTGTACATCTAAAGTTAGTCAGGTGAGCAGATCTTCAACTCTGACAAACAAAGGGTCTAATTATAAACAACGAAGTCGGGAATCGAATCTGGGACCATAATGTTTCAGAGCAGTGACTCATCTAACTAAGCTACTGAGGATTGATACATACATTATTATGTATACGTTTTTATTTTCCCCAAAATCAAGCCTATGTATATATATATATGTATATATATATATATATATATATATATATATATATATATATATATATTATATAACTCGACTGGAGTGGGGTATAAGTCAGATATACCCACACTTCCCTCGTAGCATCACTCAATACACCTCCTTTTTGAATCGTGGTTCCTCGGCCAGTAAAGCAAATGAAACATTTTCCAATTCATGTTTATTTTGTCCTTGGTCACCCAGCATTAAATATGCCTAAACTCTTCACATATCAGCTCTGTAAATTTCCAGCAAGATAAAGTTGTAAACAAATTACCCTTTGAGTCTTGTTATTTGACAGTTACCAAATAACAGAATGAACAAATTAGTTGTTATTGCAGGGTTCTTTTAAGCAACTCATGAGCTTAACTTTCTTCATTCCTAGGAATCTGAATGGCTGAAATAATTTTATTTTTATTTTTTCTATATTATTAATCAATGTACATAGCATGTTTATATTAGCTGATGATGATTTATATACATATTCCTTGAAAATAAATGTAATGTCCGTTTAGTAATGAAGTTGTAATAAAATGCATTATTTCCAGTTCGATATCAATGAACCAAACGATTGACTAGAATTACCCTTGGTCACTTTGTCTCGATTTTATTCCCATTTAAATGCGATAGATAATGTACATAGAAATAATAATCTGTCATTCTTACAAATAATACATTACATCGCCTATTTAACAGATTACACAAATCACTGTGAACTTATGTTCTCAGAAATGGTTGGTGTTTAAAACATGTAAGAACTACATTGCCTCTTTCCGGATTTCACAAACAATAACCTTTTACGATAGTTAGATTGCACATATTAAAAACTTTTTAGTTCTTGATTTGCCAAATCTTCGGACAATCTACCCTCTTTGTTGTATTCATCCTTTGAAAGAAAGCTTGTTCGATGTTCTCTAGACGAAGCTATTTATTTGAAACTCAGGACGGTGGATCGTTTGTAGTGTCTTTCTCAGACATAATTAATTTTTCAAGATGTTAAGTCTAATCCATCTATCAAGCAGTCTTCACTGAATAATTCACTGATCGCCTATCTGCTAATGGGTGAAAATTATTTACATAAGTTTTTCTCGGCTACCTTCAACATTTCACATTTACAAATTGCACACAGAACAATGATATTTCTCAATTCCGCCAGGCGTACTTCTACCAGTACCCCGTGGGCTTGTGTATTCGAAATAAACCACTTTTTCTCCGCATTTGTTATACTCTCTCTGTAGTTCTTTAATATCAACGTCCTCAGTGTATAAAACCTCGACATGCAAGCTTTTCGTTGTACGGACCTTCCCATCCTCTCTGAAGAGAAATGGATTGTCCATCTGGTCCAGGAGTAAGAGAGTCTCATGGCAGAACGCGTCAGCCTCAGACCCAGGTCTGGTGAGAACCACTGTAACATAGTGGGCTCGACCATGACAATAGAAGTCAGTTATATATAAGTTCATGTTTTCTGTGAACAGAGCTTCAACGGGAACGTGGAGGCGCCGGTCCCCGAAGTACGAGAAATCTGGAAGTGTTTCAGATTCAGTCAGAAATACGCTGAAAAAGAGTCCATTAATGTTGCCGTTAATTGGAGAGTAACGGTCACCATTATTGTCATTTATATATTTTTTCATTAATCCATCTTTTTGATTTATTATGTCTTCAAATATTTCCCTCGGCTTGTTTCTATACATTACTTTGACCTCATGGGTCCCAAGGGATCTCTGAGTGAGGTAATCCTCAGCTTTTTGTTTCAATTTCCCCAGCTCTTCTTTGGTCATCACTGTGAATGAAATACATGATAATCAAAATCAATATCTTAGATTAGAACCTTTGTCATTGATGCGTTTTTTTCAGGAGTGTCAAAATGGTTGACAGGCGGGATTCCTAATTCTGAGGTTTTAGAGATCTTTTCGGCTTGCCTGACTTTTTGAAGTAAACATTTGTGTCACTGGTTCACCCACATATGGGTATGGGAATATGAAACGCAACATCCAGAAAACGTTGTTGTTCTCTAAGAGAAATCAGGTCATTCGTGCTAATGTGATTGTTTACTTAATTTACCCAATCTTTAACAGTGGATGATAACCTATTGTTTAGTTGAATTGCATTAATTCCATTACGTGAAAACATTTGTACACTATGTAAACAGTAAGTGTAATGTATTGTCTATGAGTTACTTAATTCTTAAATTCAATATTTGAAACATATAATACATAACTACTCAATCAGTAATTAAAAGTAACTGACCTGTAAACACGTTTTGTGTTGCTACTCTGTGGCAACTGTAGCTCTGATCTTCATGAGCAAGTTCCAAAAAAATGCACCTGTAGGTCTGCCTTGAAGAAACAGGTTTTGGTATGGTAAACGTGGAATATCTCGCCTTTGTCAAAACCAAATACTCCATTTTGTTGTCTTTCTCAATGAAAATGGCAATGTCCGAGTTACTTGCAAGGTGTTCAGTGGGCAGGTGAAGTTTGTAAGAGTCTGGTAGCTCCAAGCTTCTTCTTAGTTTCAGCTCCTCCTGAAGTATATGATGTTAATAATTAGAAAAAATAAATATGTTTGCAGTTTCCTTTCCAAAATAATTTATTAATCACTATGTGTGGTAATGATATCCACCAAAGGGATTATTTTTAACGATTAGATCAATTTAACTACAAATATTTGCCTTTTCCATTTAGCCTTAAGTCGACTCAACTCATCAACAATAAAATCTCCTATGGCGTGATTAGCATGAAGCAGGGGATTTAATATGTAGCAGAGTACCAGCTAGGACTAGGAATCTCTCAAGAACTATTCTTACATAGTTTCAAGACGGCGAGAGGCACGTGCCCGAAGATTTATGCTGTTCAACCTTTATTCCAAGGTCACAGGGTGATATTGACATTTTTCCCTTGTTAGCGAGATATCTCAAGAACTGGTTTCTTGATCTCCAAGGGAAGCCTAAAACCTTAAAGTCATTTCTCATTTTCGCAAGGCAAATTGTAATGCATGCCGGACGAATAGTTCACCACTCACAGAAATCTTTCCCCTGACGTTTGCAACAATTTTCAGAACTCTGCAGGCATTCTAGCCCTCAATAATTAAGTTCAAACTACCCTACCCTGATATTACGTGTTTTGCGAGCGTTAGTCCTTACCACGTCATTTCGCCAAGGCCGTGACGAAGAACACATAAAATTTCCCAGCTGAATATCCAATTTAAAGAGCTAATAGCTTACCCTTTTTCAAATACTGAAATAACAAAAAGGTGGTTAACTAAATGAAGAATGCATCTGTCATAAATATCGGCGCTACAATTACTAGATTTCCGGTGTTTCGCACTCGCGATGGGATTGCACTTGATTCGGTACCTCATCGGTCTGAAACGGCTTACGCCAATAAGCTGCTTCATCCAAAATTGTAAAACGGGCATAAAAATTAAAATCTTTGCAAACGTGACAGGAAATATTTGTGTTAGTGATCAAATTTTGTTCGTGAAGAATAATTAGTTCAGTTTAGTTGTCTTACAAAAGTGAGACTATGACTTTAAATAAGGAGTTGTTTATGACCCTACATTTGTTTCAAGGTTACAGCAAGGTTGATAGTGATTGTTCATTTGATTTTTTAACTTCAGTAATAAACAGATAAACGTACTCTGTTAACGACAATCGTGTCTAAATAGCAGTATATCCCTTCCCGTCTCTCCATCTTTCAGGTCTCGTAAAAGATCGTAAAATCCAGACCTCCCTTACCAAAAAGTACTAATCGTACGACTGCTGTATAGGGACAAGCCAACATCCATTCTCATACTTCCACCCAGCGACTGAACTTGAGCATCAATGATCAAAGGCAGCCAAAATACATCATGCAGCTTGTATTGTCAATGTATCTTGCTTGGATCATGCTTTCAACAATCGATGAAAGAAGCTATCACACAACCCCTACTAAAAGACCGTGATGTATTAATAAATGGTGGAAAATTGATGTTACGAAGTTTACGAATCGGCCTCTCGGACACACCACAGTACAGAGACTGCCCCGAATGCAGCTGACAAGGACGGAGGACGCATTTTAGGACTACTAGACCTGTTGTCAATATTCGATATTGTGGATCATAATGTGCTGCTCAACCTGCTTGATAAACGGATTGACATCAAGGGTTCAGGTCCAGACTGTGCCGGTCTGACAGATCACAGGTTGTTTGTATCGATGTTATTAACTAAAAGAAGAAAGATCTATCGTAAGGTGTTCCTCGGGGATCTGTTCTTCGGCCGATAGGTGAGCACACAAAACCCAAAATGTCACATGCAAGGAAACAGGGGGTCATATTTGATTCATCACTAAGCCATTTATTAGCCAGTCCGTCAGTTAACATCAGCTGTATACTTGTTGTGCCAAAGACAAGAACACAGATGTCGGAGAGGGAGATAGATATTTTAGAAAAGCAGGCCCGGTACTCCGGTAACACCAACACCTTTACACTTTCAAATCCTATTTCAAAGACTCGCTAATGCAGAGAAGCATTCAATCTGTCACTTTTATTTGTAATTATCTGTGAATTTATGCGCTTCATGGGAGCTTTCTATGCTTTCCAGCTCTACATTCATAGATGTATATATATCCCTCGCTCTCTGCAAATACTTCGTCTATAAACAAAGTATGTCATGGACACTCATTCAATATCCTCTAATTAACAACATTTTGTATGAAATGAGAGGATTTATCGGAGAGACTTATATAAGCCAATTTATTCGATGTATTTTGTTTGGGAGCCAGTGATTGCATATTTGGAAATATGTAAACAGATTTGGAAAATTTGTGCCGCAACTCAAGACACAGAATTTTGATTAAGTGAAGCCTGGAGAGCGGAGATGCTGTACTTGCTTTGAGACTTTCACATTAATCTAGTTTAAGTTTACTAGTGTCAACAAAAACATTCATAAATATTATTTTATTATCATGTTTTAAGCCAACTATGGAAAGATTTTACCTAACAAAAAAGAACGTTGAAACTGTATAAGAACATATATAATTTATTATATATAAAGCTAGTAATTATCCGCTTAATATTCGTCTAATAAGAATCAAAGCAGTTTATAGGCTGTCAAGGTACGAAATATTGTAACATAACGTTTGTATCCCGATAAAGGTAATATTTTGAAAAACCTTTCTTCAGGCTACTAATCATATTAAGCATGTCTGGTGTATGTATGTAATGCATCAAACTAATATTTCTCACCGATGTAGTAAGTGTCAGATCTTGCATAGACTTGAGTGACATCGAATCAGAAAATCGTATTTCCTTCAAACCTGTAAATAAACAAATGTTTATAAATTGAAAAAGTATTATAGCCTTATAGAGCAAAATCTTGTAGAAAAAAACATTGACAGAATAATAAAATAAAAAGCATTGACCAAATCAGTTCTGAATTGTTAAACATGTATGGTAGACAGAATATTAATGCTGGTTGAAAGTATCTAATCGTGTTTTTGGATATGTAAACATTCATAAGTACAACATTGTAAGATATCGTTGCATTGTTGTTTTTTTTGTGTCACACACTTGTTTGGGTTTTACAACCAAAGTAGTCAAGACCATGACATTAGTCACTACCCGAGACATGTCTTTACTGCTTTGAGGTATATTTACAAATTTATAAAATCTCATTGACATTGACATTAGTTGAACCTATATTGTAAACTTACAGTCTGTGCTTATATAGTTTCCGGCAAAGCTTGGTGGGAGACAAAACATTTTCGCCTCCGTCAGTAATAGTTCTGAAATGCTTTCGTTTCCGAACCATATACTTAAAAAACACCGTTCACTTCTGTATACGAAACTGTCTTGTGGTTTGACCTTGTTCTGGAGTAGTGCCTTTTACTACTTTGGTTATTTGGCTTTTAAAATTCTTTTCTGTTTATAAGGAAGGGTTTTAAACTTGGTGTTTATTGCGGTAGGCACATCACTATTGCAGTAATTGTGCCTTTTGCATCCTTGCTTATTATTTACTTTTTTGTATTCTAACTTGTTTGCGTTAAAACATGATAACGTAATAACAATACAGCTTCCATTGATATTTGCAATGCACAGACCCACAAGCATGTCCTTACGATAATCAATGCAGTACAACGTACTATGAATAGTTACTCGTCAATGGAATTGATTGCTTTCCCCTGTAATTAAACTGTCTCTAATATGGAAAATATATCCGCAATCATTGCATTAGGATACTCGCGTACAGACTTGAATGATAAGGTGATAAATCTCGAAGGCGTTTCCCTTCGTCACCAAGCAACGCCGTCGATATAGTTTCAATTGAAATTGTCAATGCACATACCACGAGGTATATCCTCACGATAATCAACGTACTATAAATAGATACATTTCAATGAATCAACGTTCTTCTTATAATAGCCTTCTAGAAACTGATAGAAACTGACAGCTTCTTCAAACTTAGTTCATTGATTGCTTCTCCCTGGAATCATATTGTCTCTAATAGGGAAGATTCAACCGCTAGCTTTGCATTGTGATACTCGCGTTCAGTCAAAAATAATAAGGTGATTTATTTCGTAGGCGTGTCCCTTCCTCATCAACAAACGCCGTTCTGGTCTTTTTCGCACCTAATTTCATGTGTTTAAAAAAGTTCAACATTAAAATATAAAAGTTAAGTTTACGAAATTACTAACTATGTCGGTAGTGAACAGTAGCGTATTATTATCACTCAATCGTCATTCGACGAGATGAAAAAAGAAACTATCCTTTTATATTAATGATATTTACGTTCTCGTTGCTAAAGGTGACAGGAAAAGACTTACTGTTTGCAAAATAATACTTGCAAATGCTATTAATGACTAATATTAAGGTGAATAGATGTGTGAAAACTAATAGATAGAAAATATATTTTATACCACACTTAAACCAATGAAATAATCTTCAACACAATTTGATATTGTTGTATCATATATTGACGTGGTCTCTTTTCAAGAAAATGATTAGATTGTATTGTACCAGTCAATTTTTCAGAGCACTTTCATTCAGATCATATAAAACATATTGCAGATGTTGCAATGTAGTTTTCTCAATGGCGAGGTTCAATGGAATAGAATAATAGCAAATGAAAATTACAACAACAAAAATTAAAAAACGGGAACACGGAAAACGAACAATTATTACAACTTATAAAGTTATCAGTACACTTCAAGATGCAAAGCAATCTCATTAAATTCAGATCGTAGTTATCCCTCGTAGCTTATTGTGCTTCTGATTTCAGTGTTGTCGTGTCAGGTACCCTCTACACTCCAGTCAATCAGCAACGCGGTCAGGAAGCCGTCGGCAAGATTTGATATATTAGCGGCGTCTGATTGTTGACATTCATTTATTGTATCTAATTTATGTGAAAGGTCACAAAAAGGCCATCACATTCTGTAGCAATAATCATTTAAGAGCCGATGGGTTCGGTTTGTTTTAGAAAAGATCAAAGAACACTTTTCACTGCTACTTACCAGTTAATCGTACGTCAAAGTCATACCGTCGCTCAAGCGATCCAATATCCAAAACCTGAAAATATTCAACTCTCTGTCCAATGTTGAGTACGGGCTTACACCCATAGACAAAAAGGCCGAGTGTTCCTTCTTTATCAAAACGTCCTTCAATTATACATTCTTCAGATTTAAGATCGCTGAGGTTTATCATCCAAAATCGTTCAAATTGGGCTCTATGCATCCACGTGAAGCGTTCATATCTGACAAGCAACACTGCAATACATGTCACATCCTCCCGTAAGCCTATCAGCTTTATTTGGAGTGAACTTTCGCTTTTCCCACCGAAGAACAAACTGTATTCCTGAAAAAAATATCATTTTAAAATAATTTACACACAGGTGGGATGTTGACAATTTCCCCATATATTCCCATATTTACCGTTCCTACAACATCAACCAGTAGAATCTAAATTTAGTTGTAATGGTATACGCCCCATCCGTCAATAACCATTGACCTCATGAACATTGCAGTATGTTAAAGCATAATCATAGAATACTCAATTTCTCGTAAAGCTGTGCCTAATTCTTTTGAACTTGATAACTGGTTCGTTATTGGTATTATTTAGTAGAGATTGCGAGACAACAGCAACAGCTAGGCTGAGTCTGTACTTACTGTTTATATGGTAAAGAACAAGCTACATCGTTGATAGAAATATGTCGATTCCTTCATCAAAACGAGTTCTGATGATAGATTATTAAACACACCTCATTGTCCTTTATTTCAATGCAATGAATGTTATTAATGCATTTTATTATAGAAAAAAGAAACATTTGACCTACCGTGTCTGACATGGCTGTACAAAGTGCGATACTGTGCACTAGATTTGCAACTATGCACCACAATAAGCAATTGTGAACGTGTTCGCGTAAGTGTTAAAAATAGCTGGTTTCTCCGTCGCGCTATTAATAAAACATTACCAGGGTATGATTTCTTTGAAATGTATCATGACTTTTTAAAATTTATTTTTGATCTGACTTGTTAAACAACTTAAGCTATATTCAGGTAGGTCCTGAAGCTCCAGATGAATTTTACGGACATCAATACGCAGGAATTCTTTATCGATTGTCCTAGATATTAAAACGAAAGTAAAACGTACACCTTCATCCTGTATATAATTCGTAAATAAAAAGAAAAACAACAACCTGCAAAATGTTGTAATAAACTATACTTGTATATTTATGGTTTATGTTAAGGGGGCAGTTGCACGTTTTTGGAAACAAAGTGATCTTACAAATTCGAAAATGAATGTTGTCAATTACAGTGTTCAAACGAACGTTACATGTTGGTTTAGCTACGCATATATATATATATATATATATATATATATATATATATATATATATATATATATATTTCCTTAGTTGTTTAAAAGTTGTTCACAATAAAATGGCTGCCAGCAGTTTTTGCTTGATGTTCAATACTCTAGTGTACGACTACGAATAATTTGATTGAATAATGAGATGTCTTTGAAAACAATTCATTTAGCATAAGCATATATTTACTAGGAAAGACATTTAAGACATAAAATTTCCATACAACGTTGTACCGTCCCTTCAGTGATTTATTAACCTATTTAACCGTTCTACTTTTGATCATAAATTACTCAAGTGCAATAATCAACATATATCGCCACGAGCCATTCAAACAGAGTTCGTAAATTTATGAGTCGAAAATAGGGCGGATTTTTGTTCATGTGTGTTATTACTGCATAATTCATATCATTCTTTTGAAACCTATCTTTATGTAGATACATTTACAGCATGAGCTCGCAAACACATAGAAATACGAATCGTTTTTAGTTCATAAGACTCTTTCGGTAATAATAGCTTTAGTTGTACATGTCTTTACACTCTAGTGAACAATTATTACACATAACCGCTGAGCATTAGGTGGCAAAAACGTGTACATTGTAAGCTTAGGCATAGAGGCCGTCCGGCATGTTGATAATCATCTGGGGCGGTATTCTTAAAGGAGTTAAGACTAAAAATGACTTCAGTTGAAATGTAAAAAAAAAATATGTTTTGAATTCAATTTTACTATGTTTTAGTCATATTCACAAAAGGTTTTGGTCTTATGTTTTTAACCTTTTTTACTTAAATTCTAAGCAAGTGTATAGGTAGGCGTAACTTTTAACCTCTGACTTAGGTCACTAGCTGAATGGCTTATTTACACTTCATATGAAATATTGTAATATTAAGTATATCATAGAACTGTTGATGTAAGCCGTGGATTGGTGGATTGTCTTTATTCTGTGCAGCATTTCTGTCCTCTCTTTTTCCAAAATAATAACATAAAATCATTGATCTACATTTGTAGGATTGAATATATGCAATATTCAATTGTTTAACTACCCACTCACACCTACATCATTTCTAGTCTTCCTACCATCAGGTTAATTTTTTTCTTCGATTATTTAATTTAAGCAACATTCCTAGAGTCAAAACTTTATATTTGAAATTTGAATTATTTGTGACGCCTTACTCTTACTTTTTTCCTTATTTTAACAATTTAGTAGAGAACTAGTTGTGTCAGAGGTTATGTGTTCATAACGCCACACACGTCGAATAGCGAACTCAATTATTGCTTGGCAAAATATACTTACGACAAAGCTTGAGTTCTACCATATTGGTAAAATGCCTTTTGGAACGAACTATGGATCGAGTGCTTGTTGTAAATAAATATATTAAATATTTCCTTGCATCATATTAATATGAATTATCCGTGTCTATATAGCATTGTTTAATGTTCATAGCAGGAGCTTGAGTTGAAATGAACAGGAAGGTAAGCGAACATTGTCTTCACAAAATGGTATATAATAGCTGACATAGAAATATTCCGATAGACGGTAATGCTCCTCTAATCGTCATGGCCAGTAGCATCGACTGGATCAGACAATTGTTCGGGTCTTTTCAAGTAACTGAGTCGATCGTTTTCATAGATTAATTCATGTGTATTCGAGAAGCTGGGAGATATCATTGAACATTGATCCAATCAGAACGAATGCTAACTCCTATATCAAGGCTCTTATCGACGACCTGATTGTGCACATTGTTATGCAATGTTATCTTCAACTGACGTGTGACATTATTTCAACTTCAAACTTTGTTATCGAGCGACAGGACTACTACATTATAATCAACATGTCATTATAACATGATACACTTGCACATTCGATTTATTTTTATATCAACACGTGCGGCCTCCTTGAAATAATTGTGTATTAATTGGGTTTTGTTTTAAAGTATTGGGAAGGTATATTTTACAACAAACGTAGATATCCCTTGTAGATATAAATTAGCTTGATATGACACAGGCGTTCACTAACAGGGGTGCGACAAAAAATATTACAGATGTTAAAAGAGCAGACGCTTCACTAAATAATTTGATCGCACCAAAAACCAAAATGTTACCACCCTAGACCATGTTTTTAAGAAAAAAAAATAGTTCTAAAACAGACGTCATATGTTCAACTAAGCTGTACAAATCTACTTGAATTGAGGTGTATACACAAAAATAGCCGCAAACGGATTTTGCTTGATACTTGATAATTTTGTATTGAATAAGGACAGTTAGCCAAAATCTAATTTCGCAACTAAGAAACCGCATGTTTTTACCATAGAAGAAGGCATTGTAATAGACAAAGCGTAGTCCATGATGTAACGCCATCAAGTTTGTTTTACCAAAGGACATACAATGAAAACAAAGCCTGATTTACCAGTTGATACTTTTGTGTGTGTAAAACTTGAATGTTGAGTTTTAGTTATGTATGACTGAAACGTTATGTTATATTATTATTATTGTTATATTTATTATTCATATTATTACGAATATATCCGTATATCTTCAACGAAGGACTTTCTTTTGAGGTTTATGAAATGTGAAAGAAATCATGGAAGCGGGATTTATAGTTTGCAATGAATTTTAAAAAAAACAGCATGTCAAAGAAATGCCCATTCAATTGAGGCGCACTGTATGCAATGTTTTTGTGCGACAATAAGAGGCCCTTAACAAATTCAATTCACTAATAAGAATAATAAATAATGTCATTTCATTTTAACCTCGATTCCTTTAACAATATGACATTGTTGTTTTGCAATAGCTAATCTTTGTCGATTATGAGGAGTTATCAAATCAGCAACAAATATAGTCACTGATAACGATAATAGATTTCATTGAATCGATTAGCATCAATTTGATTTGTTTACACCTGGATATTGCAGTTTTCTTCACATTATGGCACCGAAAGTGAGTTTTAACATACCAATTTTTATTTAAGGTCTATTATGAAAAATTACATTGTACTCTTTTAATTTTCAAAGAGACGCAGGATGATCATCAATATAGATATAGTAATATGGTAAATGCTTAACCATAAATAGTAAAAATGTCATACGTCCTGTCTCAGGGTAAAGCGTATATGCTTACGCTCCACTCTTCTAAAGGGTATACGTTTACGTCCTGTCTCAGGGTAAAACGTATATGCTTACGCTCCACTCTTCTAAAAGGTATACGTTTTACCCTGAGACAGGAAGAATGTTATCATACATTTCAAAACCCTTACGCTACTGACTCATTTTGGGGGACGCTTTTTCCCGCAATGACTGTCTGCATGACCACCCTTGCCCCTCTAAGTAAGGTTCCCATGATGCGGGTTATAATCACACCATGTTGGAATTTATGAATAGTAAAATTTATGAAACATAGTCAAGAAGAATTATGATGATTTATGGACATTTACCTTCGGAAAATGAAAGCATGCCTATTTTACGTCTTAATTAAACCCTGGAGTAAGTTCAATGACGTGGACTCTATTCATTATCATGTCATTATTATTAATATCTGAGGTTCCAATACTATATCAAGTATTAAAATGGAGAAGAATTAAATTAAACTTCAGTCAAGTCATCCTCACTTCTCCACGGGTAATTTCCAAAACATGTACCCTATTCAATATTGCGACATACAATTTAAAATTCCTAAGGAAAAAATACTTACATGGAGCAGAAAAGAATAGAATGAAACATTAAGTCATGCCTGTGGACGGTCTTTTCCTCTGATTAAAGAGGTGTTTTTCCTATGGGAATATTTGCTGTCACACTCAGTGCTTATTTATCCTCTTTGTAGTTAAATTGTTTATCCTATTAAATATTACGATACTGCTGTAGTATTATATGAGAGCGAGTTTATGCCTCTTTCAAGAGTATTTCACTAATATCATTACTAATATCATAACGGTGAAAAGCCTCATCACAATTATGCCTATGTATTGTGGTGAAACCTGCACGCATCGGATGGAACTAGCGAACCATCGATTTAACTGCATTAAAATTACGTGTAGCATTGAAAACAACCTGGCTGCCAGTAAATTTCTAATTATAAAAAAAGTATCAAAGAATAAAGTCATGTAGGACACGAGTCAGTTTAGAAATGGTAAGAAATGTTATAACAAAATACACAATAGAACTTCCATCAGTACCTTTGCTTTAAAGAGTCGGCATTTTTATGTTAAGCATATGTTAAGTACATTTACATGAAATCATTTGATTTTATAAGCACTGCAGAAGAAATTGTTCTCTATGTTTGTTCAACAAATCGAGCACTGAATATACATTCACATTGACATAACCTTAATGACTTTTGGTAAATTGATTTGTACTCAAATCCACTTCAGATCTTCACTTTAAAGTTCGTTGACGAGGAACAGGAATTGACCATCATGCTGACATCACTTCCAAATGAGTTGACCTCTTTGTGCCTTGTCCTCTTTGAGCCAAATGAACAGATACATCGAGTCTGGATGTTAAAAGAACCTCACTTAAAAGTCGGAGTATGGAGAACAACAACCACTCTTGGAGCCCTGAAGGAGAAAGAACTTATGATATACTGCCTCAAAAGATCTGAAGATTATCCGCATGATGCCTTTCATGAAGTTATTACAAGATGCAGCACCCCTTTAGATGGTCTCAATCGTAAGCATGGTTACTCCACTCAATCATATTTACTTTGCATCGTTGTCCTAAAGCCAAGTGAAGAAAAAGAGAGATGATTAACCCAAGGCGTTACTTGGTGAACTTGACAATTAATACCATCGTCTAAGTAAAGAATTACAGCTGTCTTAATTTATCAAAGAGAAGCTTTCGATTACAAGACTTTTACATTATTGCTTGCCAAAATGTTTACCCTAAACTAATAGTTTAAGCATCGCTTCATGACCTGCCCAATAAATATTTATCCGTTCAGGTGTATTTCATGGCATATTAAAAGAGAAGCTATCAATTGTGACGTCTCATCGTAGCGCTGCCAAAATAGCGGTCATGTCGCAGATACGTTGGTTTCGGCAATAGTGCTTGATTTATGAGGTCGAGTAGTAGACAGAATACAAAACTACCTACCATTTCATACTATTTTTTTTATCAAACTTGTGTTAGTATAGTAAATGTTATGCTATACTTTCAAAGACTATTTCATAATCTGTTAAACAGATGTCCATCATACTCTTTTCAGAATCGGTGGTTATATCCCTTGACTGTAGAAGGAGAAGTTTTCAGCCTCACGACATTGCCTACCTTACTGGACACGGGAAAAGGGTTTGTAAAGGACGCAAATCATTACTTTATACGATGGTTCGTTTCACCGTTGAGAAATTGTCAGCTAAACTTGTGCAGTGTTCAATGGCTTTATGTTTTAAATAATATTTTCACATTAAACATTGATAGTGTTATTATGAAGCAAATATTTTAAGATGATTTTCAATGTTGATGTAGAAAATGAAGATACAAATGGAAATTACGATTATGGATTTTAATAGCACGAAATTTATCAAAAAAGAAAATGTAAATACGAATGAGTATGAAAATGATGTTGATAATGACAATTTCATACATTTTGAATTTAAGACTGAGCTGAACTTAACAACGCGTCTCACACCATCAAACACACACAGAATGCATCTTACTGATCAGCCCCAAATCAACAAGCATATTTTGATGATCTTTGGACTGAAAAACATCACATATGTAACAACAAAGTACCTGATGCTGACCACGCCCTCCTCTCCTGAAATAGCGATACCACTCACACTCCCCAACAAGAGCATCTACAAGTGTGCAGTGGTGGAACTGACCCAGGACGGAGAGGGCTTTCAGTGTGGCCGCATCTCTGATGTTGTCTTAAAATCTGGTTTGTCTCTTGTGTATCATATTGTTTAAATATTAATAACCATAACGGGTGTCCTTGCATGAGGCATTACCATTTGTTTAGGTTATACTTTCGCTAGAAGGTTATAAATATGACTGCATTGCTGATGTGCTTTTCAAGTCTCGCTCTCGCCCCAATCAGTGTGGCCGCATCTCTGATGTTTTAAAATCCGGTTTGTCCCTTGTCCTTATTGTTTACATTTATCAATTATGAAGAATTCCTTGGCATGACGCAGTAACTCATACCCTTAATACAAGTGGATACTTTTGATAGGAAGCGGTCTATGTGATGTCGTCTACAAGCCTGATTGTCCCTTGTTAACACGAATGTTAAACCTATATTTGTCATAGGACCTTTCTGACATGATGTTGAACCAGTTAAGGCCCATTTCCAGATAGGCCACATATTACTTTTGATGACACCAGAATTTCATCTATCATAAGTTAAAGACATTTTTTTTGGAAGCATATTTTAGTACAACTTATAAGACTTGATGACATCACTGTCAATATAAACTTATTAACTGAAACTCCTAAATTATTGTGAATCGATGTCAACAATTGAGAATAAACTTTATGCTGTTAAATTGTTTTTTTCAAAATATTTTACCGCTCCTATGACGTCCTATTTTTCTTGATTGGTAATATACGATTTTGATTATTATTAAAAATGATAATGATGCAATTATTGACTGATATAACCTATATAAATTGACAAGAGAAAAAAATTTGAGTTAATCTGTAGGCTTCAAAATACTATTTGTAAATCCTCTCAATAAAACTTCTTATTTTAATTAAAATATAAATTAAATATTGGTCAAATCCTTTTTGTTCGGTCAATATAATAGATAATCTTCTGGAAATACAATGCAAAGTTATTAGGTGACATGATATTATTTCTTTATTTTTATTGAAACAAGTGTCATGCATAATCAGTTGGTTTTTTTGCAAGTAAAAATGTATTATGTAACTTGCATAATCTTAATCTTTTGAAGCCTTTTAAACGAATGCAAATGAATGTGTATATTTCCAGTTATGCAAAGGGAAGATTTGGAAAGGCTGAAACAAAAGGGAGAAAATTTTGTCCAGCCGATGGCCACTCATGAAGTGCGTTTCTTGCACAGAACAAAACCCAAAGCAGTAATGAATGAGATTATGAACAAACAGAATGGGTTGATAGAGACACATTTGAAAGACAATACTGGAGATCCTAATTCGGCCCTTAACAACAACATAAGTGGAATCTTCTTCAATATTGATGCAGAAAACAATCATTTATTCTCACCTTTCGGAGATCATCGCTTATATATCCCGGTAAATGTTCTTTTCAACCAGGAAGCCAACCTCTACTTTGCCGACTTCTACTGTGTCGGAGGACCCCACATAGTTACCCTTGTCCTCACCAAGCCTGGTTCAGAGAGCGACAACTTCTGTCATAACTTCTTGTTCAAGCTTGACAAGATGAACAATCCGTTTTTGTTTCTGGAAGATGGCAAAGTTCGAGCAAGGGAAAGTAGAGGTCGTCTTTTTATTGAAGTTTTCTACACTGAAAACATTGACATCAGGCATCTTCAGGGAAAGTATAATACACCAGGACGTGAAGAAGTTCACTTCTCGAATGTACGGGCAATTGGGATGGGAGACAGTGTGAAAAGCGGATATCCGAAAACTCCTGGATGTCAAATTTGTAATGTCTGAGTTTGTAAGAGTTTTCATGTAACTGAATCTTTGAAAGCAAACAAATTCTTGTTTAATTGAAAATACAGTTTAATAGAAAGGGACCTGAAGAAGTTTACTTTGTAGATGTTCAAGCAAATGGGATGGGAGGCAGTGCAGCAAGTGGTTATCCAAAAACTCCTGGTTGTCATATTTGTAATGTCTAACCTACGAAAACTTGTTTTTATTTGAATGTTAGTACGAATCATTGGGTTCATTGATTACAAAGTGGAAGATGCGATATTATAAACCTCACTTTAACCTTCGTCTTTTATCACTGGATACATGACACATATGGCTATTATGGTCTCCGTTTTCAAACTATTTATTTGGATTATATGTATATTCCCAAATACTAATAATTAATAAGTCTTTGGAAAAAGATGAAATGCTCGAATTATTAGTTTTTATTAGTTTAATGTCTGACCAATTGCAGAAAAACTATAAGCCTTTTCTTTTTAAATGTTGCACATTTTTATCTATTCTATTCTAAGGGATGTAGTGCCGAATTTCAATTAATATCGTGAATGGTTGCATATTTTACAAATTTTTATATTTTGTACTTAGTCATTTCGTACCGTCAAAATTTGTAGTATTGATGTTTAAAATCTATCCATCTGATTCTTTCAAAATATTTGCACATTGTATTGTGATTTCTTTTTAAGTTGGGGTAAATATTTGTGATATTTTCATTGATGTTCAATGAAATTTCCACTGACCAATCCGAACATATAACGTTATTTTTCTGATTTGTGTAAGATAGGTTTAATTTTTTGTGCTAAGATGGACATCTAATGCTGTATATGAATATGTTGTTTCTTATGTGCTTTACCATCAATGCTGTAGATACTTGGATGTACGTTTGGTATGGTTTGCCCTCTACCAAATGAGATTTCATATCTATGTGTACTTTTATACCTTTTTTAGTTAGATCTATGTAAGTTTTTGAAAGAATGGCACTGGTCATATTGTTTTCTAATTTTGTGATACATATTGCCTTCTATTGTTCCTTTGAAATCGACAGATCATAATCAAAATTACAGTATGAATGAAACAGTTGTGTTCTGTCATGCGTATTGTATTGCGTTTTTCTACTGTTTTTTGTAAGATGGGACACCTTTTTATTTTTTTAGTTAGAGCCATGTAAGTTTTTTAAAGAAACTGGCACTACTGCTCTCCAATATTGTGAAACATATTGCCCTCTATTGTTCCTTTCAGTTCAGTCTTAATGTTGATCTGAAGGTGGTGTGTTACTTGCCCATTGGATGGTTTTATATCCAAGCTAGCCTCAAGCAAGAATTTGATAGGAGACGTAAATTTCACTCTGTAAAATTAATTCACATCGTGTTATTAAAGAGCCAAATTGAAATAATATTTTATGTTTTGAAACAATTGAGAACTTATTTAGCTTTATTCATTTTGCCAATCAGTTTTTATAACCATGATATCTACTCACTAAAACAGTAAATCCCATTTCCCGTTCTTCTTTCTATCTTAATTAGTAATAGCTATATTTGACAAGCGATTTTATTACTTGACTTGTGTATTTCTTGCTTTATCAACGTTCTTATCTCGTTATGTATTGTGTAAAGAAAACATTGAAGTGAATAACATTTTTTTTATATTAGAAATTGATATTTGAATAATGAATAAACAGTTTCACGGTATTTACACTTGTTTGTCATTCACTGCAATGCAAAGGCAGAGTTTGATTTACGTTCTATGCTTTTGAACCCCATGAAGATTAACAGTATTTTAATTGCATACAGCTTCATGCAGGTGCTGACTCAATCAAGACTACGCAATGAATTGTAGGTTAAAATTGTAGTATAGAACTTTACCTTGTGTATTCATCACATGAAACTTATAATTATTGTTATATAATTATCCTTTGAAATTGTTTTATAATTAAAATTTTAACAATACCTATACTGTAAACGTAAGTGTACACACCTAAATACTATGGCAGGTTTAAGGATTTTATGAGGTTTGAAGTAGGTTTATAAAGGTTTTGTCTATTACTTTATGTTTGACATACAAACATTCATAATCTCAATATTGGACATGAACAACAAACACCTTTTTGAGACGCATTATTTTATTTACCATAAGCTTCCTAGTATTCATAAATCTGTATCACACACGTATGACACATTTGATGAATTGTGATATCAATATTTATGAGTGTACCTTCCATGTTAAGTATGAATATGTCATACTACACGAACTTGAGCGAGTTTTTACACAAAATCAAACTTGCTGAGTACTTGTATATGTCCAGTTTCCTGTTTATTACTGACCCGTTTAAATCAAGCTACACTGAGGCTATGTATGTATGTCATTCACTGCAATGCAAAGGCAGAGTTTGATTTACGTTCTATGCTTTTGAACCCCATGAAGATTAACAGTATTTTAATTGCATACAGCTTCATGCAGGTGCTGACTCAATCAAGACTACGCAATGAATTGTAGGTTAAAATTGTAGTATAGAACTTTACCTTGTGTATTCATCACATGAAACTTATAATTATTGTTATATAATTATCCTTTGAAATTGTTTTATAATTAAAATTTTAACAATACCTATACTGTAAACGTAAGTGTACACACCTAAATACTATGGCAGGTTTAAGGATTTTATGAGGTTTGAAGTAGGTTTATAAAGGTTTTGTCTATTACTTTATGTTTGACATACAAACATTCATAATCTCAATATTGGACATGAACAACAAACACCTTTTTGAGACGCATTATTTTATTTACCATAAGCTTCCTAGTATTCATAAATCTGTATCACACACGTATGACACATTTGATGAATTGTGATATCAATATTTATGAGTGTACCTTCCATGTTAAGTATGAATATGTCATACTACACGAACTTGAGCGAGTTTTTACACAAAATCAAACTTGCTGAGTACTTGTATATGTCCAGTTTCCTGTTTATTACTGACCCGTTTAAATCAAGCTACACTGAGGCTATGTATGTGTGATTTGACAGTCTGAAATAAATAGACTGTGTTCCGAGGAATAACAGTTTTAAAATATTGACTAGAGCAAGATTCGAACGTACTTCAGCAGGGGCCACATGTCTTCTCCACAACGGTCTGAAAGCATCCGCCTTTCTCGCACATTCTGGAGCAATCTCAACTAGCCAATCACAATGGCTGCGGCAAAAACCTTTGTTATGTATCTAAGGGCAATTAACTAGCGTTTAGCCTTTGTTAATCTTGATCGCCGCTATCGTTATTTTAAACGCGATGATTCGATTTGTCCGCTAATGACTAGGTCTTGTCTGGTTTAAACTGGTGAAAGAACGTACGAGCAAGGCGGGTGCTTTCGGACCGTTGAGGTCAGCCCCTGATAGAATACTTTCGAGTCCTGCTAGAGTCAATACTTACAAACTTTTATTCCTCGGAACACCGTCGATTTTAATCAGACTGGGTGATTTGATATCAACTGACTATAAAATGATACTATATTACCTATTTTAACGGCTATGTTAAGTATTGTGTTAAATCGTTAAAAGCGTGACAATAGTAAGAGTTTGCGAATCAACTTTATCTCTTAATGTAACACCATAATTACTCTTTAGTAGTCAACTTAACGTGTGAGTGATAATAAAGTTCATTGAATCAAAATACTATCCCGACAGGAAAACTGCATTTAGTGCATAAAGTGAAAGAAAAGCATGTTCTGTCAATTACCTACATATTCCCATTCACCATCGCAATACGACACTTTAATGACAAATAACCAAATCTAAATTTTGAAACGAAGCAACAACAAAAAACTAATCTAAGGATTTTAAAATGTAAAACCATAAAGACAACAATAGTACTGTTTAGATAACAAACAGGTGCAGACAGGTGTTTTATTGTATGAACAAAAACACGAGAGTCGACCTGTATTTTCTGAGGATGAGTGAAAGCTTGTACAAAAATAAAGTATGTCACATCTAAAGAAATTAATATGGATTTTTGCTTTAAGCATACTTGTGCCATCTATGTTTCACGAAATAGATAATCAAGTCACAAGTTTTCATTAAAATATGGTCAGGAGAAATATTCAAAACAATATCAGTAATTTTTCTCAATATCTCTGAACAAAAATTACACTTGCTGATTAAGGAAATATTCATGATAGTGGAAAGGACAAATCTTGTTTAAATTATGATTGTCGTCATTGTTGCAAGAATTGAAAATAAGGTTAAATTGAGGCAGAAGTCATCATAATTCAAGAATTTGCTTGCTTTCAAAGATTCAGTTACATGAAGATTCTTACAAACTCAGACATTACAAATTTTACATACAGGAGTTTTCGGATATCCGCTTTTCACACTGTCTCCCATCCCAAATGCCTCTACATCCGAGAAGTAAACTTTTTCACGTCCTGGTGTATTATACTCTCCCTGAAGATGCCTGATATCCACATTTTCAGTGTAGAAAAGTTCCAAATACTTGCCTCCTTGAACTTTGCCATCTTCAAGGAACAAAAACGGATTATTCATCTTGTCAAGCTCAAGCAGGAAGTTATGACAGAAGTTGTCGCTCTCTGAACCAGGCTTGGTGAGGACAAGGGTAACTATGTGGGGTCCTCCGACACAATAGAAGTCGGAGAAGTAGAGCTGAGCTTCCTGGTTGAAAAGAACAGTCACTGGGAGATGCAGTCGATAGTCCCCGAACGGAGAGGAAGGCTGAGAGGTGACGGTACCAAGGCTGAAGAAGATTCCATTGAGGTTGTTGTTGATTGGTGAATGGGGATCTCCGTTGTTGTCTTTCAAATGTGTCTCCATCAACCCATTCCGTTTGTTCATAATGTCATCCATTGCTTCTCTTGGTTTTGTTCTGTGCAAGATATTTACTTCATGTGTGGCTATCGACTGCATGAAATCTTCTGCTTTTTGTTTCAATCTTCCCAACTCTTCCTTAGCCATGACTGTACATATAATATAACATTTTTAGACATTGGTTCCAGAAGAAAATCTTTGTCCACATAATTCTTATATAAAATATGAAATATGTTATACTATATAACTAAATTTAAATTCAAGTTGACCGCAAACAAAATAATATGAAAAAATTCATACAATCGATGTATAAAGAGCCAATTATTTCATTGGTTAATTCATGTGTTCTCAACACAACCTTTCATTTGTTCATAAGCAGAATAAAAAGGGAACTCTGAGCAAAGGTATTGCTCCTCCTATGATTACCTCTGTTTAACTTTGAGCACTTTCTAAACTTTAAGTGAGATAATCTAGCGACATGAAGTAAAATACCATGTACCTGACGAATTCCAGCATGTGAAAAAATGCATTAAAGGCTTGCTTCCTGTTACCTTTGCAATGCCATTCACTAGAAGAAGAAGCTTAATCTAACTTGAGCTTCCTCAAGAACGAGATTTGAAAAGCACATCAGCAATGCAGTCATATTTATAACCTTCTAGCGAAAGTATAACCTAAACAAATGGTAATGCCTCATGCAAGGACACCCGTTATGCTTTTTAATATTTAAAAAATATGATACACAAGAGACAAACCAGATTTTAAGACAACATCAGAGATGCGGCAACGCTGAAAGCTCTCTCCGTTCTGGGTCAGTTCCACCACTGCACACTTGTAGATGCTCTTGTTGGGGAGTGTGAGTGGTACCACTATTTCAGGAGAGGAGGGTGTTGTCAGCATCAGGTACTTTGTTGTTACGTATGTGATGTTTTTCAGTCCAAAAATCATCAGAAGAGGCTTTTTGAATTGAGGTTCATCGGAAAGAAGGACTCTGTATGTGTTGGGTGATGTGAGGCGTGTTTTTAAGTTCAACTCACTCTTTAATTAAAAGATTTCATTATCAAGAACAACATAACCTTAATCATTTTATGACGTTATCATTTATCGAATTTATGTTTCAACATTATCATTGTTTTAATCATGTTCGTCTTAGCAAAGAATAAAGGTTTAAAAATAGACAATAACATTACCACTGTATGTTGTTATCATAAAAAATGAACAATATCTATATTCAAAACCATGTTCGTGTCTTATTAATTATCACTGTTGTCATTTTCATTCCAGATGTTTAACTAATTTTTCAAGCTAGAGGTAATTGGAGAGGGTTCTTTCACAGGACAAAAAGTAGTGGAATCCGTTTACCGGATTCCTTCCGGATACCCACGGATCCCTGCTAATTTGGTATACTGGGATCCGGTGACGGATACCTCAACGGATCCCAGATCCGGCCGGATTCCAACGGATACCTTAACGGATCCCTGCAAATTTGGTATACTGGGATCCGGTGATGGATACCTTAACGGATCCCGGATCCGGCCGGATTCCAACGGATACCTCAATGGATACCGACTTGTAGGGATCCGGTGCCTGACACCTTTCACCAGATGCTGTCTTATTTCTAGAGTGGTCAAGAATTGAACAATGAAAGGTTCACACCTCTAGTAAAATTTATTTTTCATGCTTGTTAAAAGACAATTTTTCTATCTTTTAAATACTGAATTGACTTCACAATTTTAGGTATTTACATTCATGACAAAAATAGAGCAACGGTCTCTGTAGCTAATCAACCTTTGTATTGTTGATGTTCAAGACTTTAAGATTTATACCTGTTAGGTCTAAAAGAGAAATACATAAAAAAGATTGTCCAATATCAGTACATTAGACAAGATGCTTTCACATAAAATTGGAATAAATCAATAAAACTAAATATTTTTCCTTAAATCATGAAACAAATAGAAAGCAGATCCTTTTTACAAATTGCAGTTAGGGAGTAACTATAATTCTATTTATTCACACTTTTAGTCATAAAAATAAAATAATTATATTAGTTGTCAAATACAAATTCTATATATAATTGCCCTCTCATTTCTTGTGGATATATTTTCTGTAAGCACTAAAGGCACTTCTAACATCATTTCTAACCAACTTTCTTCATCCAACTACAGACTCACAATTTGCTGTCCACTCATCCCCAATTAACACCAACCAAACAGGTGCGAATTCGCAAAGAAATCGCAATGATATCAGGTTTTCACATGCCTGTCCCAAGCTACTATGAGCCCACTAATAATAAACTGCAGACTTAACGAGGTGGGTGATGGACTGTAACATGGCTAACAATTTTATGTTCACATTTTGCTTCTTCATAAATTGTGATACTGACATGAACTTCAGCTTGTTTGAATCATCATTACAACATGAATATGATTACATTGACCATTTCAATAAGCTTTCAAATAAACCCCTGCCAAACTGCAGGTTTAAAAATATTTCTCTATGTTGTTCCAAGTGAAAAAACTAAGAAAGTACTTCACCTTACTTGAAGCCTGACCTTGACATTCAACTAAACCAAACAAGTAAGTTTCAAGTTAAAATTAAATTAAAGCCATAAATTAAATCAACCTGCACTTTAGATAATGAATAAATGTAACATTGTTATATTTTAAATCCCACTACAATTTCAACCTTTCTAGGCCTCTATGCCTAATTCCTAGAAGAACATATTATCATTCTAGATGAAATTACTATCATTTTCTTTCTAAAAAATCTGCATCTAAAAATTCCTTAGTAAGGTATATGTCATCACAATTGTTTTGTTGACGCCATAAAGAGAAAAAAGAGTTTTCAAATTCAATTGAACATTTTAGTTTCAGAGAGCGAAGTACAGTATTCCATAAAGGTAGTTACGCTTGAACGCACAAGCTTGAGCATCCAGCACCTGTCAGATTATTCACATGTTACCTTGACTAGGTAATTAGATTGAAACAAACAAAGGATTTGATTTTTGTTTGTGAAGCTAATTCAGAGATTGTATGCTTCTGTAATAGGCAAACTATAAATATACATTTGTATTGGCCCTTATGGATGTTGCATTTTCCTTCAGTAAAAGAGAAGCTAGACAAAACAACAAGTTTCAGATGTTTTGCCATGAAGATAAACTTTTTAGCACATCTTTTCCTTGATTCATAACTTTAAGTATTGGAAAGAGGGAAAAGTATTTTGTAACTTTGCATCTTTCCTTGATTTGCTTTGATAGGCTAAACTAGAAACAGTGTTGTTGAGTGAGCATTGTTGATGGACTATCATATTGAATCTTGTATGACCAGCATCTGATTGCATTGCAGACTGAGACAGGATTGGTGTAGCCAAAGTGTTACAGGTTACTGAAAGAAAGGGAAAAATGAATGAGACATTGGAGGCAGAGGGAACTCAAATCTTACTTTAAACTTTAAAATTATTGATGTATTAATAGACACATTCATATTCGGTCAGACAAATATTTTCATTTTTACAATATATGAACAAAGTTTGAGTGTTGTAATTTACAGATGTGCGTAGCAGTACTATTTATTTAGACTCTTGAGTCACATAAGATATCCCAAAAGTTAAAGTTTTGATTGAATTGTCAAAATACTCACATCTTGATACTGATCAGCTAAGGTATCATGGCTGTCACTCCATATTGGTCCATTGTCTTCATCTTAATACATGAAAATATAATCATAAGATTTTCACAATTTTCAGAAAATTTATTTCACAGAGAGAGGAAGGCATAGGTCACTAAAGGGGGGGGGGGGGGGGGGGGGGGGGAGGGGGAGTACTATGTTTTCTCTTTGTTCTTCTAGGGGAGAGATACACATGTGTTGTACTGCTACTTTTACTACTTGTATCTGACATGATTCATTACACACATATATAAGGAGGTAAAGGGACTATTTCTTCTTGGATTTTCTTAACTGCATTCAACCTACCATCAACATGGAATCATCCATTACTTGGTGCATTAATGCCTGCAATGAAAATAAAGAACAAGAACAAGGATACATTCACAAAGTATAGTTCATAGTTAATTATTACTGCAATGATAATAATGATCACCTATATTAAAAAAGAATTCATGAATAGATGAACAAATCAGTTTGAAGAAACATTGATTTTTATGAAATTTCTATAAAAAGAAGATAATGAATCAAAAATGACTTTTGGAATGATTGAAGAATAAAAAACCATTGATAAAACATTATATTGAAGAAAATAATTACTAAGTAAATGTCTTTCATGGCTATAAATAAATTGACATAAACATATACATACAATAATTCATATCACTTTTGTGTAAATTTTATCCTCCATACACATAGACTTTTGCAGGAAATACAGGGTTAAGTTTTTACATCCTACATTTTGATCCTGGTGGCATTTTATCTTAGTGATATAGTTAATGAAAGCAATGACAAGCTTTTTGTCTTCCAAAGTCTTTTACCTCAAGAAAGCATATTTGTCATCAAATTGACTTTAATATTGGTCATTCTGTCATTAAGTCAATATAACTCTTATTGGAAATATGTTTCCAAAGCCTGTTTTTTCATTAATGTCATTATTTCATGATCTATTATTTTAAACGCAAGATGGTTTAGATGGATGTTTGAATGGAACAGTTTATACAAATTGGATCAGTTAACTTGTGTGCAGGATAGCATCTCATAACTACAGCATGCAGTGTATCTATTATTCCATGTAGGCAATAATCACTGTAGGCATTATTACACCTAACCTCCCATCCAACATACCTCTTTCCCTGTTGCTCCAAGCAATTACAGAAAAGATCTAAGGAGACATGGTGATAAATTTGTGTATTGAAGGAATACCCCAATTGAGTTCAATATACATGAAATTACTGGCAAACTAGTCAGATGTAAGGCCAGCAGGCCTAACGAGCTAGTGTATTCCAAAAAGTGGCCTGACAGACCAGTTGATTTGATTTTTATACAATGACATTTGGGTTATACAATTGTGCCATAGACATTGCTCGTTTGAATACTTATTACTTATTACCAGATGAATTTTATTAAATTTTATCAATCACTGCCTTTAAAGTGGACATTAAAGCCCCTTTACTTTTTAGTAGAGGAAGAACATGTTTAATCTTAATATCCTTAACACAAAAAGAGAGATGCTTTATTTCAATGAATATAGAATAATTATTTAAAGATCTACTCAACTTTCCTATTTTAAAAACGGAAAATGTCTACTACACTGACTCACCAAGATTTGATTCAACTTCAGCTTTAAGATAATCAATATTGTTTGACAATGATGATCTTTGAGGTGAAAATCAATCCTTTGTGTCATGGATGATAAAATTTTCCTTACAAAACTCAGATTTTTGATGATTATCATCATCATCTATAACAGAAATCCTGTCACACTTTTAGTATGTTTATTTATACTTTTTAATGGTTAGCCAGTTCAGAAAAAAAAACTAAAGTCCCAGGTTTGATCCCTTTTCTAGATTGACATATTGCATATGTATTGAAATGATAAATTGCAATTTAAAAGAGTGACTTCACTATGAAAGAAAAAAAATCAAAATTACTATAATATCCTGTGTACACAGCTGGACCTGCCAGTGTTAATACTGAACACCCAGTCTGTATTATTTAAACACCTCTGCATTTGCACACAAAAGATACTATGAGTTATTATGAAAAGAATATTGAATAAAACTTTTCCCCACGGCTTCAACGTTGCACAATTCTTCCTCAATGGCTAATCTAAACCTTGCTGCTTCCCTCTCAATAATTGTGTTTTTAGAGCAGTGTCCAAAATGGAAATAACTTGCAATTCTCATAACATTTCTCATTGGATTATCAAGATTTGTTGTAGTACCCTTGATGGCAGGATAAGAAAAGTTGGGGAAATAATGCAAGGCCTATCTAAAATAGCATGTCATTGGAGCAAGTCAGGCCCCCGTACGGGAAGATGACTAACGTTTAGAAAAGAACTAGTGTGTATTGATATGTCGCTACTTCGCATCGCTACTTCGCATCACCCTTTCACTATTTTGGATCACCATTTTACCATTTTGCATCGCTACTTCGCTATTTCGCATTGCGTCTTTGCTACTTCACCCTAGGTTGGGATATCACAAACCAGCAAAGAAATGGCAGGAGTACCATTCGCCATAAAAGCTGAAACCTTTCTGAACTCACAATTACACTGCAGCATCCTTAGATTTTCATAGGTCATGCTACCTTGACCAGCTTCCATCTTTTGAAAGATTAAATGAGCCTTAGCATATGGTAGTAAGTATTCACTGTAACTGATAATTTTATGGTTTAATTTGCATAACAAAACAAAACTAAAGTGACTTTGAATCCATAAACACATTAACATACCCAGCTCTTCAAATCAAGTTCATTTCCATTTCATGGCTTTGGATTGGAGTTGGACATTGGCCTAACTTGTTTTTTTGGGGGGAAACAAACTCACAGCAACCCACATTATCCTGATCCTGTGAATCCATACTGAAACTGAATACATGAAATGGCGAATAATACAATAAAAAACAATTTAATGAGAAGAACTTAATTTCTGTATGGGAAAGTGTTTATTCTATTGTTCCAAGCCTTTTTCTAAAGAGTTCAAAAGAAATTAAGGGGGGAAACACACTAAAGAGCATTTTTCAATCAATACTCATCAGAAGATGAGATATCATGACAGTCCCCAATCCTTCATATATTTATAAAAATCAATTTTTGGGTGAAACACACTATAAAGCATTTTGTAATCAAAACTTATCAGAAAATGATATCACGTCAGTTCCAAGTATGACTGAATTGTTTTAAATAAAAATCTCCATTTAATTTTTTTTTAGAAATTCAACGAGAAAGTCGACTAAGATATTTGTATGTTGTCCAACCTCAAATATAAACATGACCCACATACAAAAGTGGGTGAAATTATCTTTTCTTAGGCAATAAACAGTAGGCTACAAAAAAGTTATACTCATACCTTGACTACTTAATGACTTGGAGGGAAATGAAGTTGATATTTTTTCTCTAAAATTTTATGAAATATAACTTAGCTATATTGGTATAATTTTCTAAACAAAAAACTGGTTGGATATATTAGCCAAATGTTTTATCTTTCCAGCCATGTGTCCATTGAAGTGGGATGTTTAATTTTTTTTATTGACTAAGATGTTTTGTTTCTATTGATCGGCAATTAAGCTGCAACAGATATGTTTAAGATCTAAACTTTGGGTGCGCATTCATCGCACATTAACTGAAGTTTAATTTATCTGTAAATAGTAAAACTTGAGGGTTCCTAAAAGTGAATTGATAGAGAATCGTATTGCCAGAGAGAAGAATTATGGAATAAGAACAAATTAAACGAACGCCAAATCGTACAGTAAAAAGGGGAAAGTCATTAACGCACAGAAGGCAAACGATTAGTTGAGAGTGTTTGATAGATAATATTTTAGTATTCTTGAAAACTTGTTAACATTATTTTGTCTTCTATGAATATAGTGCATAAAGTGTGAATACTAGTTATCTTTATAAATTTATCCCTAGTTAGCACTCGGGGTTGAGTATATGAATTTTAATATGATATCAAGATATTGTTTGATAAAGTATTGTTAATTCGATTGTTCTAACCGCTAGGCATCTTAGATTATGATATCAAGATATATGGTATTAAGATCGTATCCGAGCCCAAAAATATTTCATGAAACGGAGCATCTTTTCAAATCGATATTAACATACATCAAATAAGACGCGACCTCATACAAAAGCCGAACGAACTTTCTTACTTAACGGACACTAACACATCCCACCTGTTTAATTGTCAAAGTGACTTATGAATTAACCGACATGCAGGTGGCGCGTGCTTAAGTGAGTTCATTCAAGTGTGACGACAAAGCTAACGTATACAATTCATTATTGCTTTGATTTAAAGATGTCGTTCTTACGTTCACCAAACATAAGAAACAAAATACACAAGAATGATATTTAAGACCTCGTTCGAGAAATTTTGTGGTAAATAATCTATTAGCGGTACGCAATTAAGGTAAGGTGAGGAGCGCAGAGTTGCCACCCTTAGAAATTTTCTGAAGTAAGGAAAACAATGTTTGTGAAACTGAGAATGGGTAATTTTAAAGCTCTAGACTAAATGAGAAAAATGTCTTGAACGTTGCTTTTTAAAATTTAATCCATTGTCAACGCCTGAAAGCCATTCATCCCTTGTTCAGGGACACACATAGGTTTTATCATGGATGTGAGTTGAATCATATTGTTGACATATTTGTGATTTTAATTGACTATCTTTGTGGACATACTAGTGCTGCAGTTTCAATCTTCTATGCTACTCTTTAGATGATCAGTGATAAAGTTTTCAATTGAACAAGTTTGTTGTTGGTTTTGAAATATTTTTGATAAAAAAAATTAAATGAATTAATTAGCTAGGAAACACAAACCAGGATGACTTAATTATACTGGAGACATATTAGAAAAGCACATGAATGCAAATGCTCAAAATTAAGAATTCATGTGATACATATAGTTGGACTTATAAAACATACCAGTATGTTGTTGCATCAAGCATTTGTTGAAAAAAAAGACAGAATTAATCATCAGTAGTATTGGAAATAAGTTTTAATTTCATATTTACTCATTGTCTACAATCATATGGGCCCAGCCAATCAATCACCAATTACCTATTGGTTAAATGAGAATTAAAATTTTTTAATATAAGATTTCCAAATATCTTTTACTGTTTCAGACTCCTAGTAAGCAGCTAGGTGACTATGAAACAGAGACAGAAAAAGAATATGGTCTTGTCTCCATAATCATTGTAGTTTCTATCAATTGTTTAGAACTGACAAGATATGGAACATAACTGGACATGTAAGTGTATGTGTACAGTAGATAAAACAAATCTGGAAAAGCACAGAAGTGAAAAGTCACCAACTTCAAGTCTACTTTTGACTCACCAAAAAAATTAGATAAAAATAAAATGTGTCATTTCTTAAAAAAAATTAAGCAAAGTTTGTCTTGAAATTCCAACAGAGCTGTGTGACTTAGTGCAGAAAATAAGTCCATTTTATTTGACACTAGATGATTTTTGAAACCGTGATGTCTATATCATAATTCACATAACACAGTGGCAGATACTGTAACTAAAATTATTAAGTAAGTAACTTTTCATTCTAAAACCTATTAAGATAATTGAGTAGGTACTTCTTTATTTACCCTAACAAAAGTAATTATCAAGTATTAAACAATTTTGCAAACAAATATCTGATCAGGTAAGGGTACTCAATCAATCATCAATTGTAATCAATAAAGGAAATGCCAGTATTAATATGAAAAATAAATTGAATTATAGTTGTAAAGCTTTCATAGTTCAGTTCTTGTCTATTCTAGCAAGACGAAGAGATCCGGCGAGTATCCGTCACCGGATTCCTGTAAACTCAACTACTTGGTATCCGTTAAGGTATCAGTTGGAATCCGGCCGGATCCGGGATCCGTTAAGGTATCCGTCACCGGATCCCAGTATACCAAAATCGCAGGGATCCGTTAAGGTATCCGTTGGAATCCGGCCGGATCTGGGATCCGTTGAGGTATCCGTCACCGGATCCCAGTATACCAAATTAGCAGGGATCCGTGGGTATCCGGAAGGAATCCGGTAAACGGATTCCACTACTTTTTGTCCTGTGTTTAAAGAACTAAAATCACTTAAGAAAATTGACATCTTAAAATTCTTCATCACTCCAACCAGCATTTTGTGGTCATGGCGACTAGAAACTAGAAACCATTACAGAAGACAAACTTAGTACCTTACCAAAGAAACAAATTGTTTTAATGACTGTTTTAATAATTGCCCTCCACGTGATGCAGTCCCTTATCGCCGTGTGGATGTTTTTTAAAGAACACAAACGCCTCGTTTTGCGACTGTATCAATGCACAGGCCTGTGTGACATCAAAAAGGTTATTCATGCATTCGTTGTTGTTAATGGCTGAAATGTTGCCAGGTAGATCAAGTTGCAATATTGTGCCAATAGGTGAAAATGCCGGAATCCCGAGAAACCTTCGTAATAAGACAGAGGTTGTATAGGAACTTATGAGAATTGGGAGAGAATGACCCTCTTTTAGATTGCATCCATGTGTTTAATTGCTAAAACATTGCTGGGAGTATGTTAAATCCAACTCACTGACTCACTCTTAATGATCAAACAATGTTGTGAATTCCATACTGACCCGATTCCCTTCACCTGTCAGGTAAGCAATGTCGTGAGGTTTAGAGCTTCTTGTTTTACAGTCAAGAGTTATTACCACTGATTCTGGAAAAGGACCAAAACAATCGAATTAAGAGCATCAAATTTGCTGATAATGAAATAATGGTCAGCCTTCTTTCGGGGGCATGTTACTACCACTCAAAGTAAACGGTTTATTTGAATGAAAGAGTTCTAAAACACTTACTGTAAAGATAATCAAGAAGAGAATAATCCAGAAGTGAACTATTTTGTGGACAACTTTGATGACTAGGCAGTTAGTTAGCTGAAGTAGTTAATTTAAATGGCACAATCAAATGCCCATTTGATTTACAAAAACAACCGACTACATGAGAGTTTTAAGATCGTACGAAATGTTAAAGGAAAAACGATTCACGAAACTTAATTGCAATATATTGAAAATTTCTGTTTAATTAGCCATACTCACGATTAAACCCAGCAAAAGTGGTTTCGAGTTGAGTAATAACTTCATGAAAATCATCATGCGGACAAGTTTCATATCCTTTTAGACAGTATATCATCAGGTTTTCCCCCTCCTTGAAGACACCAGAGTTGATTGTGGTTCTCCAATCTCCGACTGTAAGGTGAGATTTTGCTATCATCCACACTCGGTGTATCTGTTCATTTGGCTTGAAATGGACCACACACAGAGAGTCCAAGTCCTCTGGAAGTGAGGTTAACTTGATGGCCAAACCTCCTCCCTCCTCACCAACGAATCTTAAAGTGAAGATCTGAAGTGGATTGAAAATCAAATCAACCTTAATCAGTGTCGTATATGATATTCAGATATTTAATTAGTTAAGTCCATGGATCATACGACTGATACATACTTTTTATTGAAAGTCATCTGTTCTTAATTGCAAATGTCAATTCAAAATAAAACACCTGTATAGATATCATTTTCGTTGTTTATACCCCAACATCAACAAGATGTTGTCGATGATGTTGCAAAAGTCAGTCTCACCTCTTTGGGAATATTGAGTCTACAGTAAATCTGTAAATAAATGTTATATTTTATATATATTTAAGTTCAATTATTAGTGCATATGATTTTAGAATCATACTGAGTAGACATTGTCAAAGCTACAGGATAACTCCACTGTATGGGTATACAGGATAACTCGAGTCTATTGGTAAGAAGTGCCATATGGATTTCAGACCTCAACACAATAGGCGAAAACAGCACATGATAATTATTTTTCATGTTTGTGAGAGATAAATACTTTGGCAAAATCAATAGAAGATATCAGGTTATACCAATAATCCGTTTTACAGGATTTCGAGTTCAAATTTAAGCATAGATTGATATCAAAATTCATTTCTATACAATTTGGACATTAGTCATGACAACCTTTTTATTTATCATAGTAGTGAAATAATTACACTTGAGAATGTATTATTGGGGAATACTGGTAGAACAGATTCGTACAATGATAGATGGGTAATGGCTGCAAAAAGAATATCACATCATTTGATTGAAATTCTAAATTATAATTTACTTTTTTTTGTTTCAGTCAAGAACAATATAGCAAGACATGATAATGTCAAATGATGCACGTAAGACTTGTCCATAAAAAGTAAAGTCTCTCTCAGAAACAGACCCAAAAGTCACCACAGTGCACAGTTGGTGTCATCAATATATCTGATGCATGTATCTAAACATAACATATCTACTCTGTAGGGTTTTGTCTTCTCAATGTTTAATTCTTGGGTAGTTTAATGAGCTTGTTAGAGCTTGGGTAGACAGTGTCAAATCTACGGGATAACTCCACTGTATGGGTAGGACTTGCCATGTGATTCCAAACCCCAGCATATTAGGCGAGGACGGTACGTTGTTTTATCTGTTTTCTGTTTGTTAGATATAATATTAATTACTTTGTACTAAATCCACTATGCATTTTGCAAGGTCAAATCACTGGAAGACATCACGATTTTCTGATAATCCGATTAAGCAGGATGACATAAAAGTTCATTTCTATACGAAGTAGGTATTAATCAAGATAACTTGTGTATATATTGTAGTTGTGAAATAGTTAAACTTGAGCACTTATTTTTCTTGGCGAAAACTAAACATCTTATTTCTCTACTGGTTCAATAAAACTGGTATAATAATGGATGAACATTGGCTTCAATAGAGATATCGCAACATTTAATTATAATTCTAAATACAAATAGCAAATAATCATCACAAAGAAATGCATAGAAGATTAAATTACGCTGATTTTCCTTTCAACCAAAGTTTTGTGTGTGAAGTAAAACGTTGTTATTAAAACACGCATTTTTGCGTACAAAGAAAATGGTCAGGGCATGGAAATGGCAAATCAATGAGGACCTGATTAGCACCATCTTCCTTCATTTTCTGTTAAAGGTGTTGACGAATTTCTTAATATTATACATATAATGTATTTGTGCAATGTGAAAGTTGATTATTTTGTCAGAAAATAGGCTTTTGTACTGTTTGTATAATCTTTATCTTGTGTTAATTTGTAAAATACTCTGAGATGACATTAAATTAGTTTAATATACGAATAGCTATAAATCAGAAACCATATCAAAACTCACAGTTTCTGCCATCGTGTCTATATCAAGATCTTCACTCTTTGGGATTCAATAGCTTTAATTTGTCTTTGTTATAAGAACAATAAAACCAAACAATTGTGGGTAATAGTAACGGCTAAATCATTCATTGATAAAGGTGTAAGAAAGACGTATATATGATAAGCAAAATATATGCGATCTACAGTATGAGTAGAAAAGCAAGACATCCACTTTTCCATCAGATTAAAAAGACATAATAATACATTATAAATCATGTCTTATCGTCGTCTACTCGCACAAACCAAACTTTCTCCGTTTGGTCCTCCCTCCGCGTTCTACTAACATAACTATTAACATGAGATTCACCCGCATTAAACATAGTATATGTGCTATCTGAAATGACAATGGTTAAGACTCATAATATATTTCACATCTTTAAGATGGTTGAATGATATATAAGAATTTGGCATGAATGTAATATATTCACAGACGTTGATGTATGTATAACATCTGACGTAATACAGATATGTAATATAAAAACTTTGAAATTAACACAAAATTCTACAAAGATTAAGTTACCACTCTATATGAGTTTAAAGCGTCTACAGCAACTTGAATTGATGCATTTAGGATAATAAGATATTTGCATTTGTCTTGAAGTATGTGCCAATGGCTTCGGTACTCTTTACTGTATGTCTGTCGATTAATAAACAACAACAAAATGTTCTTTTTCATTAAACTTTTCCTATGAAACTTAAAGAAGAGCTTTTCTAGTTAAAACCATTGTTGCGCCGCTTCTTGTTAATATCTTTCGCTGGTATTGATTAATTTTCACGCGAATGTATCGTTACTCAGTTAGATAAATTGTCTTGAGTTAAACGGCAGTTACAATTTACTTAGTTACAGTCTACTTACTGATAGCCCTTTGGGTGGGTATTTGGCACTCGAATAACAAAATACACATAACAAAAATGACCCCGCCACAACACCATTATGGATATACATTATTAACAATCAGATTTCGCAAAGGTTCAATCTATGACAGGGGTCAGAATGATTTGGTATGTAAAGCGTCTATCAAATGAAACCTGGTCCTTCAGATTGAAAGTATCCCTTAAACTGAAATAATTGAATATAATCATGTACTACATAGAATTCTACTCTAAAGCAAAGTCTGTGATAACCAAAATTACTAATTTTAGGCCTTTGCTGTTAATAAGATGGTAGCAGGAAATGAAATTCATGGTCGAAATCAGAAGAATTAGAGTAATTGGGTTGCAGAAGTTTTCAAATTTATCTAGTTTGGCCAGAAAACGAGAAATTCGACAAGTTACCTTTCAAACTAAGTGTGACGTAATGTCATTGGGTATGTAACCTTTCAATTGGCTAATTCATCAACAAACAATTCCGAGAAATGTAAACGTTCCTATTTAATCATTCATGATTCATTTCAATAGATAGAAACTACACTTTGAACTTACATACTGTTGTTTATTGTCTACCAAAATCATTTTGGAAGCAAATGCCTCTGCTACAGAAAATGGCCATTGTGGATTTCCTTTCGGGGGATTAAGGGATTAATTTTGGTACATAATACCAGAATACTTATCACGATATGCTGTATGGTATAACATGTTAGGATAAAAAATGGTTGGTCAAAAACTCTTATGCCTGAAACGATAGCAAAATCAGACCCCTCGACAACAAAAATCGATAGCTTTCAGGAAGTTTCCTATATATATATTTTTTAATTCAAAGGTAATAAGTGTATATATATATATGTATTATCAATAACTTTCGCTCTACCGCCCTTGTGCTTTAGCAATAATAGTTCAGGACAAACTATACTATTCGGGGTTTTTTCTAAGATGACATTTGAAGATTTTAATCGTCTCAACATAAAATAGTGTCTACATCGTTGACATTAATAATTCATGAACAGGGCTAACGGTTGGCCTTTCCAAGTACTAAACCCAATCCCTACTTTAAATCGACTTTTACTTGGTTCAAACCTTTAGTATTTTAGGTAAGCATTTTAACTTTATCATTTATTCACTTTTGAATAACATTTTCTTCTTTTTATTTCTTTAAAAACAATTGAGTAACATCTCTTGTTATAAAAAACACTTAACACTTGACTTTTACAAACCCATATACATATAAGGTTTTTCATGTGGTTAACATTACAAAAATAAGTATGGGTATTATTTGATTTGGAAGCGTGATGGCGAATTGAATCCGGATATTAATTTGTTGCTGCTGTCATAAACGTTGCAAGTGATGGTTTAATCTATTATATAGGCAGACTGTAAGAACTGTACATCAGGAATTACATACTTAATGGGTTGATCTGTGCAGTCTGATTAAATTAGACCGTGTTCCGAGGAATAAAAGTTTTCAAAATATTGATTCGTAACAAAACTCGATGTAACGATAATATTGTGTAACGAAATATTATCGCTTGTCGCCAATATATTATTGTCAGGGATACGCCGTGTTGATGGATACACTTCTTCTGTGACACAACAAAAAAATAACAAATAAATTGTTTATTGTACATTTTATGATAACAAACCTTAATTCATGTAATGAAAAGTGAATACAAACTCCTAAGTAACATTTTTGCAGTTTAAAAGCAAATTCATTGTAAAATGAATTCATATTTGTAAGCGGGTTCACATAGAGATAATTGCACCCTAGTAAAAGAACGAAATTAGTTCAATAATTGATTACAAAACGAAACATTGGTTATATTTATCACCAATTCTTTATACATTAGTGAATAATTTAAAATTAATACAACCTAAAATATAAGATCATTAAAAACAACACTCACGTTTTCAGCCATCGTCTTTCAACTACGATCTTTTCTCTTGAATGATTAACAATGAAATGAAAAGCCTTGAAATGTGACCAACATATATAGTAAAACCTGAAAGGTTGTGAAAGTAAAACTTGTTAGGTTCGACGAAATGTTGATTGTTATCAGCTTGGAAATTTTTCAAACATTGTTCGAGAAAAATCAATTGAATCAAAGGTTACCAACATACTGTGGCCATTTAAATATCTACATTATGAACATTCATTAACATAGATTAAAACTTTTTTTAAATACTCCATGTACTACAAACGACTTTAGAAAATCAATCATTATTGATAGGAGGGGTTGAAAAGAGTAACTCAAATGAAATGTATTCTTATGCCATTCAACTTACAAAGGACATTTGTATGAATGAATGTAAGAGTTAAAATAATAGTTATACGTCACGCGAAAGTTACATTACATACAAAATACCTATTGCACAATTCAAAGAAATGTTTCCGATCATGTCACTCCAACCTTTGTTCCCCCGTTTACTATAAATATATGTCACCAGTATTGATTGATTTTCAAACGAAGGTGTGTCATTAATCAGGTAGATAAGTTATCTTGAGGCATAGGGCAGTTACATTTTCCTTACCGACAACCCTTTGACGGCCGTTTATGTAACGAATTTAAAACAATGTGTAATGTACACATTTAATGTATAACAAAATTAATGGAGGCTCAAAACCATTGTGGTAATACATTTATAAACATTAGATTGAGTTATTTCATAATTAATTTACTATTTCAACAAAACAATTCAACAATTCAACTATTTTAACAAATTTCAATAAAACAACATCAGCTTTTCAAAATTCTTTAATTATGTAGATATAAACAGGGCGGTCTTAATTCAACTTACTTATTTATTATTAAAGATAAGGTTAGGTGAGTTTCACTTTTATCGTAGCTGACTACGTGTAGTATAGTTCTCTGCTGCAGACAAAATTGCCGAGCCCTGGCGGGATTCAAATCACGCGTACGGAATCTTGATCCGAAGCCGAGCGCTAACCACCGCAATATCCCGCGCTTATAGATGAAGTAATATTAATACAAAAGGGGTAAACAAGAAAGGGACAAAGTAGTTCATTATTGTAAAATCAAGAACAGTTAGAACAATCTGTAAACTGCCTTTCGAATATATGTATAATGTTTGTAATATGTTAATTTTAATAACGTGTTTGTAAAAGACCTTTTGGAAGCAACAGTATTAAAACTCAGTGGTTCATGCATTTCAAAAGAGTAGCTTCGAGCTCCTTGAATAACGCATTACTTTGTTTTTCTATCATGTCTAACGTCATGATTTATTTAATTGATGTAGTGTATGCTCATGTATCATTGTAACTAATGGACTAGCGAATGTTACATCAATAATGTTAATTTTATTGATATGTGTATTTATTTATTTTATCATGATTTACTTGAGATTAGCAAATTGAGTATCTACTGTGTGTCGATGTTAAATAGAGGTTATCATGCGTGTATGTTTTGGGATGGTAAATATCCTGCATTAGGAATAAACATTGTATTTTGCGAGCCTTGGCGAGGTAAATACATTGTATTTATTCCTAATGCAGGATATTTACCATCCCAAAACATACGAGCATGATAACCTCTCTATCATACAAAGTACTTATGTATTAATTTTGCCAATATAGGTCTGGCGTCATTACTTGAGCTGTAAAATTTACAAATCCAAAAGCCAAATCCTGGTATAGCTAGCTATCTAACAAGCCAATGAAATCCATTGATTTCAAGATAGTAGGTTCAAGCGCCTTGCGTAACGACAGTTCATTGGCTGAAATAATAACAGGTGAACTAACCCACAAATATCAAGACGATCAAGGCGTAAGGGACCCGGGTATTGTGAAGGAGCGAGATGGGATTCACACACGATGATTAGCAAGGTTGATTTAAGCATGATCTATACCAATGTCTGAGTTCTTCAGCTTCGCTCCATTACTGTAAACCGTAGATCAAAATTCTTGTTACGCGTTTATATATTCGCCTCAATGAGGGAAGAGTTGAAAGCAACAGCAAAATCACCAAGTTTCACAGAAGAGTTATTATCATGTTTAATGGAATCTATAATTTCCAAAATTATACTTCCTCTGCACCTTCTAAATAAATAGAAAGGATGGTTAGGATTGTCCACCATGTCACATGTATATATTATTTCCTCTCGCCATGTCTCATTTACTGGCTTGATGTCGGGGACTCGCTTATGAGCCTGCGAGAGGCACACTTCTAAAGAAATACAAAGGAAGGGTTTTCATAATTTTATTATAAAAACAAATAAAGCATTTTACATGAATAGACAGTTCCTTATCTTATCTACTCTACCTATCGAACGTATCCCTATACTTTCTCTACCCCCATGATACTTTACCCATCCTGGAAATTGTTGGCACCACGAAACCCTGCCTGTCCAACTTCCTACGCTTTCTGGTACATTAATCATCTTATGGGTATTTTTTTCTCTTAACCAATCATTTCTTTACTTCACCCTATGACATACGTCAGCCAGTAGTGTACTTTGATCTTCGACATCAATAACTTCGAACCTTAACCTTCTGTGACGTCACTACCTACTCTCTCTAATTGGTTGATACACCTAGCAGATGCTCAGTAATTCATAACGTCACGATATCGCATTTTATCTCTCATTTATTCTTCTTACTAAGTTGTAATTGACATAAGAAATTATTACATGTTAGGCTTGGTCGTAAATTCCAATTGACCAAGTGTCACATATGTCGGCATACTTGGCCTAAACTCATTTCTCATCCGTGTTTCACATGATTGATGACTAAAGAACACGCACCTTTTGATCACCTGCTCTATTATGTCTTTTGTCTACACAATTGGTACTCTCAAATAATATTTCCTGATTTAAACCTTATTCTAACATACTGAATATTTCCTAAAAACATATACACTTATTTACTTTTTATCTCACTACATAACACTATCAATTCTGTCTACTTTACAATCCTATAGAAGTTTTTGAAATGCCAATTTTAAATACGGGAAAGCGATCCGTTTTAGGAAGACGCAGAAAGTCAACTTCAAGGGGCTAATCGGTGGATAGGAAGACTGGCCACGTGTTTCTGTTATAACAAATGTAGTAATGAAATACTCGGCTTAGCCATACCATTACTCGATCTAGTCCGTCATTTCAACTATAAATAATCAATTAAGAAAAAGACAGGGATAAACTATACAAAATTGTTTATTCAGCATTAGAATTAATATATAAGCAAAAACGCGTTTCTTCATTGTTCTCGCCTCGATGTACATGTTTCTTCACAGCACCGTTCAGGAGCGGACTAAGGTTCTGTAATAAAATTGAAAATAATGATAAACAAAAAATAAACCGTTCCATAAAATAAATCAAACACTTAATATCGATGGTTTCATGTATGGAGTTTTATGTATTTTTTAATATTGAAATATAGTGTTTTATACTTTCAAGAACAACCATGTCGGGTAAAGATACGCGACGGGTAAAGATACACACTCGCACTAAACTAAGCCTTGTAAATCAGGATAAGTGATAGCTTGTAATACATTATTGTGTTTGCATTTTTAGTCAGTTTGGAAGCTATAATGAAGTTTTTTTTAATTGTAAAAAGGACTTGAATGTTGATTAGTGGCACAAAAAGCTGACAAAATGGGAAACAGCAACAAAATTCCTAGCAATCATGGCGTCATCAAATAGTTAGCCTTTTCACATAACGGTGGTCAATGGAAACCGAAATATTGATTTATATATCGGGTTTTCCTTACCTAAACTTTAGAAAATAGTTTTAAAATCTGTCCAAATCATAATAATTTAGATCTTAGGTGTATTCAAACCCTGTCTGCGTATCGTTAGCCTAGACATGCCGACGTATGGGAATAAGGGGGCTGCCGTTATATCTAAGCGTCTTCAAAATTATTCTGATAATTGTAATTTGATAAGTGAATCACAAGCCGGCTTTCGAAAATCGTATTCCACATCAGATAATATTTTTGCTCTTAAAGCTTTAATAGACATTTTCCAAAACCTGAAAAGAAAGCTCTACTGTGTCTTCATCGATTTTAGTAAGGCATTTGACACTGTTTGGCGGAGTGGTCTTTGGCTGAAAATGATTAAAAATAACATAAGTGGAAAATGCTTCCAAGTGATCTATAATATGTATCAAAATATTAAGTCATGTATTTCCCATAATGGTGCTATATCTTCATTTTTTTCATGCGAAATTGGAGTGAGGCAGGGCGAAAAATTTATCCCCCTTCTTATTTGCATTATATCTAAATGACCTCGAGTCCTTTTTAACAGAAAATAATTTTAATGGTTTAAATACGGTGGAAAATCTACTTGAAGAACAAATTCATGTTTACATTAAATTATTATTACTTTTATATGCTGACGATACAGTTATTTTAGCTGAGTCAAGTGAAGATCTACAACATGCCTTAGATGTATTTTCAGATTACTGCACGCTTTGGAAACTAAAAGTTAATATTTCAAAAACGAAAATCATAATATTCTCTAAAGGCACGTGTAGAAAACACCCGACATTTTCCTTCCATGGTGATAATATTGATGTTGTTAAAGAATATGTTTATCTTGGTATTTCATTTAGTAACAATGGTCGTTTCTGTAAATGTATTAAACGCCTGTATGGGCAAGCTTCAAGATCAATGTTCACATTACTGCGTAAAGTTAATTTTTTAGATATCCCCCTTGATTGTCAGTTAAAACTATTTGATCAACTTGTACAACCAATACTATTATATTCATCTGAAGTGTGGGGATTTGAAAATATTATGTGTCTTGAACGGCTTCATCTTAAATTTTGTAAATATATTCTTAAAGTAAAAGTGTCTACGCCAGATTATATGGTGTATGGCGAACTTGGCCGTTATCCACTCAGTATTTGTATAAAAAGTAGAATTATCTCTTTCTGGTGTAAAATGTTGCAAAACACTAACAAATTATCATATAAAATGTACCTTCTTATGTATACTTTACAAAATGCCAATCCTAAATTTAATTTCAATTTAATTAATTCAATTGAAGGAATATTGCGGGAAACAGGTTTCATTTATGTATGGATAAATCAAAATTGTAACAGTTCACACATTTTAAAATCATCTATTAAACGAGTCCTTATTGGTCAATTTTTCCAAATGTGGACTGCTTCTCAAATTGATTCATCAAAAGCTAAATACTACAAAATTTACAAAACTAAACCTCATATCGACTCATCTATTTTAGAACTCCCTAGCAATCTAAGAATTTGGCTTACCCGCTTCAAAACTTCAAACCATAGACTACCTATTGAAACTGGTCGGTGGAGTAAAATTGATAAGGACCAAAGAATTTGTAAACTCTGTAAGATCTCCACCGGTGATGAAATTCATTTCCTTTTGGCCTGCCCCTTTCTATCAGAATTAAGATGAAAATACCTCCCATCGTATTACTGTAAGTACCCTTCAATTGAAAAGTATATAGCCCTCATGAAAACTACTTATAAACCACTTTTACTAAACTTAGCAAAATTCGTTAAAGAAGGTCTGTGTAAGTTTTAATCTATGCACGACACATGTCTATGTATACGGCACACTATTACTCCAATTTATTTTTGGATATATATATATAAACATATATGTATATAATATTATAATATATTTAACTGTTCTCTATGTCACTGTTGTGAATTATGAGAAATAAAATTCTGTTCTGTTCTGTTCTATATTAATTATTACTAACAAGTAAAGAAGTGAGCACAGCTCACATACCCCCGCTTCAAACTATAGCCTGGCTTTCTTTGTTGGTCTAACCCTCAAAAAGCTACTCAAGGGTTCATGGTTGATAAGTGTATTAAGTTTGTTGATGCTAGCATGTATTGTTTAGGAAAAAGCACTTTGTCAGAGAGTCATTGTTTTAGTAATGATTCAATGGAAACTGCAAAAATTAAAAACAATTTGTCGGTCTCACCCTCAAAAGGCACACCTATGAACCATGGGTGATAAGTGTATGAAGTTATATGAAGATAGCATGTATAGTTTAGAAGATGTACTCCGGACAAAGGACTTGGATCATAGATTCACTGTTTTAGTCAAGTTTCCATTGAAACCGCAAAAACTAAAAAAAATGCTTTGTTGATCTAACCCTCAAAAGGCACATCTAGGGATCATGGTTAATAAGTGTATTAAGTGTGTTGAAGCTGGCATGTATAGTTGAGGTGATATGCTCCGGACAAAGATATGTGAATGACGGACGGACTAAATGAACGCTAGAAACTCCGCTTACGCTGTAAGGCGAGCTCTAATCTTTGAGATTGAAGTGGTTTTAACCCATATTTTGTATTTTTCGCGGATGAATGATTGTGTATCACTTAGGTGCGTAGCTATACCCGACATCACTTTTGTCCATTCGTTTGAGTTCTGCTAATATATACAAATAACGCGTGAAGCGTTTATCAATCATCATTCATGATATTTATCATTAGTGGTTACCTGAGAATAAGTTGAGTTCCCTTGTTGGAGACAGCTAGAACATTGACATTCATATTGGGTGCTTCTTTTTTTTTTTTTTTTTTTTTTTTTTTTTTTTTATTTTTATTTTTTTTTCTCCATCATTACAATTCATTTATACAGTTCATTTCATAACAACAGTAGATCAAAGAAACATTGAATATGAATTACAGGTTAATAAACAGTGTGAACACAAGCAGTACATAGGTATTTACACAATCCCGTTTGTGGTTAGGTACAATAATAAAGTTGAGAAAAATCATCGGTATCAAAAAAGATTATGACATAATGACCAGAATTTAGTAAAATCATCATATTTGCACTCTGAATACGAATTATAGCGGTCAACGAAGTACATAATTTTAATATCTTCCTTAATATGTTTCAAGTTTGGCAATCTATCCCTTTGTTTCGTTTTGAAAATGTTATATTTTACAACTGATGTGATGAGATTTAAAACAAAGTTTCTCTTTTCACAATATCCTAAGATAATATTTTTGCTGGAAAATGTAATTATTGTACCGGTTTTTTCATATAACCATTTTTCTATTTCTTTCCATATACTCTTAACGAATTTACATTCGCATAATAGATGTAATATTGATTCTACATCGGATTTGCAAAAAGAACATTTATTAGATTCTATGTATTTCATTTTCATAAGCAAATCATTTGTTGGCAGAAACCTATGAATTATACTGTATTGGAACCAAGATAGCTTAACACTGTTAAACGGTTTAAAGGATATTTTTTCAATTTTTTCCCAAGTTTCTTCCTCAATGTGTTCTTTCAGTTCATTTTGCCATTTTCCTCGGTATGTTAAAGGTTTTATAGGTTTTATTGATATCAGAATATCGTAAATTTGTCTACATCCTTTTGGATCCCCTACAATATTTTGTAATAGATAGGGTAGAATTGGTGCTTGAATTTTCTTTTCAATTTGAACTTTTATAGATTTGCAGTAGCATTTTATGGATTCTATTAATCCTTGGAGTTCCAAAAAATTAGTTTTGCATTCATATATTTCGTTCAGCTGTTCCACAGTTAAAAAACTTCCATTTTTATTGTACATATCATTTATGTATGTAATGCCTTTGTTGGAATAATGTTTATAATTTATTGTTTTTCCGCCAATTTTTATATTATCATTTAGCCATAGATTTTGGGAAAGGATATCATTTGCATTTTGTGCCGCCTTTGACTTTGCTGTCACGAATTTCCCCCAAGCTTTTAGAGTATCCTTCCAGAATTGATTAGTTTTGGGTGTTATAACGGATTCTAGTAAGTGTGTTTCGCATGTCTGTATGGCACTGTTTATGTCTCGTTGTGTATGAGCGTATAACAATGTTTTTATTTTGGATTCAGAGTTTGCTAATCTTTTGATCCATGATATTTTTTGCGATTGAATAACACTTACAATATCTGGTGCTCTTATTCCGCCATCTTCATAGTTCTTAGTGATAGTATTTCTGTTAACTTTGTCGGGTTTGTTTCTCCATATAAATTTGAAGCATAGTTGTTCAATTTCTTTAATCATTTGATCGCTTGGATTAGGTAGGGCTGCGAAAAGGTGATTAAGTTTTGGTAATAGTAGGCTTTTCAGTATAACATTTCTTCCTAAGGGAGTTAGATCTCTGGCTAGCCATTGATTCATGGATTGCTTCAACAGCTTAAGTTTGTCTTTGTAATTGCGCTCAACCATTTCCGCGAGGTTGTGTGTAAATACTATACCTAGGAGTGTAAAGGAATCATTGCTCCAATCTAAATTCCAGTTTCTGCAAAATTTTCTTTTTGAATTTCTTTCTGAACCTATCCATATTACTTGCGTTTTGTTGACGTTTAGTTTTAAACCTGAAAATGAGGCATATTTGTTTAAGGTTTCTAATGTAGCCTGTAAGCATTTTTCAGTACCATCTAATATAAGCGAGGTGTCATCAGCATACTGAGAAATAAGATATTCTGTATCTCCTACTTGTATCCCTTTTATTTTATCATTGTTTCTTATCATTATAGCTAAAATTTCGGCGCAGAGAAGGAATATATATGGGGATATAGGATCGCCTTGGCGACATCCTCTTGATATGTCAAAATAATTTGAAAGAAAACCATTGACAATGACGCATGATTGTATATTCTTAAAAAAGGTGTTTATCCATCTCGTGATCGATTTACCAAAATTAAAGAACTTCAAGACTTCCTGAATAAAATTCCAGTCAACAGAATCGAACGCCTTTTCAAAATCGATGAGAAGTAGAATTCCTGGTTTATTCATATATTCGGTGTAGTCAATTATATCGTAAACTAGGCGAGTACATTCACCAATATATCTATTAGACATAAATCCTTTTTGATCTTCGTTTATTATAAACGGTAACACGGTTTTTATTCGATTTGCAATAGTTGATGATCCAATTTTATATGCTACGTTTAGTAAAGAGATTGGTCTCCAGTTCCGGAGCAAATGTTTAGATTTGCCTTTTTTTGGAAAGCAGGTAATAATACCTTGTTTTTGAGTCAGTGATAGTTCTCCTTTATCATAAGCTAAGTTTAGTGATCTGATTAGATATTCGTGTATATTGGACCAGAAGAATTTGAAAAATTCGACAGTAAATCCAGATGAGCCTGGACTTTTGTTATTTTTCATATTTTTCAGACTTTTTAATACTTCTTCATATCCAAGCTTTCCTTCCAACTCTGATTGTTGTTCTTTGGATAATTTTGGGACTTCTATGTCTTTAAGCAATTCTGTGAGGTTTACTTTATCGCTTGGTTTCCTATGATACAGGTTGTAATAAAATGATTTAGTTTCATTGATTAGGTCATCCTTTTTATTAATAATTTCTTTCTGTTCATTTTCAAGTTTAAGTATTGCTTTGTTTAAGAAATTTCTATTTTCTAGCGATAGAAAATATTTTGTTGGTTTTTCGCCCTCTTCCTTCCACTTGGCTTTAGATCGCAAGAGTATCCCTTCGATTTCATTTTTATTAATAATTTCTAATTGCTCATTTGCATCTTTTAGTTTGTGTTGCAGTTTTTGTTTAGAGTCAATGTCATTTAATGCGTCAAGTTCTATTTCAAGCTCATCGATTGTTTTTACAAGGTTTTGTTTGAGTTTCTGGTTTTCTTTCTTCTTATACGATGAATACTTTATTGTATGTCCTCTTATCATTAATAGTAAGGTTTCAAAAAATAGTTGGTCATTGATTTTGAAGATGTATTTACCATCTTCATCTATATATGATTTATACATTTCTTTTGTTTCATCAATCAGTAGTTTAGTTTTTTCAACATATGTTTTATCATAAAGTAAGGAATTGTTAAATTTCCAGTAGCTTTTGCCTCTTTCTATATCGCTTAACTTTAGTTTTATCCAGGTAATAGAATGATCTGATCTATATGCAGCATCAATGCCTGTTTCTTGGACAGAGCACTCGAGATTTTTGGATATTATAAAATAATCTAGTCTTGCTTGCTTGACAGGAGTTTTCTGTCTCCATGTGTAACGTTTATTATCAAGATTTTGTTCCCTCCATGGGTCTATTAGATCATTTTCTTCCATAAAATCTAACCAAGTCTCTCTTGCTTTTATATTATTTATATTTTTATAGTTAAAATAGTCTAGTTGTGGATCTTGGACAAAATTCCAGTCTCCGCATATAGAGAAACTGTCGGATTGTAATTCAGTAATAATTGATATGAGATTTTCGTAGAATTCTGGAGTGTCCGTATTTGGTCCGTAAATTGTGATTAAAGATATTGTCTTATCGAGAATTTTTAGTTTTAGTGCTACGTAATTACCATTTACATCCAATCGCGTTTCTTCAATTGTGCAATCAAAATTGTCATTAATAAGTATCGCTGTACCTCTAGCATTGCTTCTATAAGAGCTAAAATAGCAATATTTTGTACCCCATTCTTCTCTAATTTTGATTTCTAACTCTTTTGTAAAATGTGTATCTTGAATACAATATATATGAGCTTTCTTACTTTTCAGATGATTAAATACGTCAGTTCGCTTACGCTTGTTATTCAGGCCTTGGCAATTTGAGGATATTATTTTCAGTGTGTCATACATTATGGTGGATAATGTGTATTACATGTTATGAGTGAGCTGTAATGTTCGTTAAGTTGTGTATGGAGAAAGGTTTTATGATAAGGCGGTGAAAGTAGATGGGAATAGTTTGGAGAAAACGAATAGAAAATATAGATAATTACCTTCATTTGTACAGTAAGTGTTCCGGCCATGTATAATCCTGTATATTTCTGTTCCGCGGCCATGAAAGAAGTAATGTTATCCAGTTTTGAATTCGGGAGTTGATCTTTAGTGCGAGACATGTCATTTCCTTGTTGTAATCGTGCAGCGCATTCGTCGCACGTGCAGTTTGTCAATATCAATGTCTAATCATCTCAACACAGGCTGTTTTGTAAATGTCACATGTTGGATATAAATAATGACTGGTGGTTTGATATTTGATTCTATTTGTTATATCTTTTCGTTATAACTATTAATGTATGTCTATTATAATTGGATTTATTTTTTACTAATTCATTTGACTAACTTCTAATATTTAGATTATTCATTTTTACTTATAACATTATGATGATTCAGAAGATACAGTTGTTTTAGTTTTCATTCTATTCATGTGTATTTTGGAAATACTAATTGTGATTTGTTAATAGTTAAAGAATATTTTGTAAAAGGTTATATTGTGTTAATGAAGTATATTGTTATGGTTTGAGTTAACATTGTGGTTATTCATATTATTATGTTGAGTGTTTCATTATATAATGATATAGTAATAACAAATATTTACAAAAGAGAGATAGGGCAAATGGAAACAGTGCAAAACATATATAAATAAAGTAAATAAGAATGGTGTATGACCATCAAATGGTACACATATATACATACATATACATACATACATGTACGCTTACATACATACTTATACATATTCATCCCAGAGAAGTGCTTGTAGGTAATAGGCCACTTTGAAATTATCAACATTCCAAATCATGAACATTGGTGCATATGTACATTCAAGATACATGTATAAGGATGATTATTTAGCATTTGGCATAGCATTTGTTGTATATGAAAAATTCATTTATGCATTTAAGTGCCTATTTTCTAATTGTATTTCATCCATGTGGTAAGGTTGCTCAATCATATTAATAGAGGAATGTGTCATAAATCTAGCAGTAGGCTCATGACCATATACTGTAAACAAGTAAATATGAGAAATAATTCATCTTAATATCCATTGTAGAAAACTTAAAATATGCAAACACATGCAATTTTTTAACAGACATTTGCAATTTTATGTCAAAGTTTTGTGAAACTTAGTTAGTAGAAATACTTCATGATATTATGAAGAAACTATGAAGAAGCTGATACACAAGTAATTATGGTAAACAAAAATATTATTCTAATATTTTTCTAACAAGTTGTTAGGATGAATTTATAGAGCTATAAAGATCTTAAATTGTAATCATATAATCATAGCTTCTATATCATTGTGTATACATAGATGTGGACAGTAATAAAAGTGAGTTTGTAGATGTGCATGGGCATTCAATACTGTCACAAAAGTATGACTTTTTAGTAACTTGTTTGCATAGTTATTGGAAAAAAATCATGAAGGCAGAAGAACATATAGTTAATAACATTAATGTTTTACTACATATGTTCAATTTCATTCATGACTTCTGCTTCAGAAGTGTAATGAATGATAAAATATATCACATCCAGCAAACTTTTGTCATATGGTATATTATATTCTTCTAATTCCAGATAAGAAAGGTTAATCATTTCTCATTTAGAATGATTATTCATATATTTAGTAGTACTTTTCTTATATAATAAATGGAATGTTGGTAAGATGTTTATAGATGGATGTGTTATAACAATCAGAGCATGTTTCATTGACATATGAATGAGACTCACTCATAGACTCAGAATACAATTACTGAACTTGTTCTTACATCACCATAGTTTTGAGAATGGTAGTTTTTGATGTCATCTCTATTGACATTAGGAGTACTATATTTTTCATAATGGGTAGTGACAAGTATTTAGAAGAGTATTTAAGGGTTTGGTTTGAATAGATTATAGCAGTTCACTGAGTTTATCAATATTGCAGAAGATGGTCAGGTATGGTCACAGGGACCCTTCTCCATGCTGTTTGTGGGTCACTTGGCTTTTTTTGCTCCAAGACAAGGTCAATTCCTTTAATCCTGATCCTAGTGTACATGTTGTATTTTGTTCTTAGGCCATAAGCTGCTTTGTTTAAGTGTGATCTTATCTTTTTCATGCTGTTTGGTAAGTCAGTTTGAATGTTCATTGGAGATCCATAGAGCGCTGATCTCGCCCTGAACACATCTTCGCGATCAGCCATTGAAATGAATGATGCTATGATGGTAGGTGGTCTTGGTGGTACGTTGTTATCCACGTTGTATCTTGGTCTGGGTAGCCTATGAACTGATTTAAAGTAGATTTGTTCTACTTTTTCGGAGGGAAGTTTTAAAGTTTTTATTAAGATGTTCCTTATTACTGACTCAGGGTCTTCACTTCTCTCTTCTGGTATGCCATTGAAAAGAAGGTTTGGTTTCCTGTCGTGTAGCTCTTTTAGGATAGCCTCCTGTTTTAACTGAGTACATTTAAGATCTACATCTGCACGCAAATCATTTATTGAGGTTTTGATGTTGTCAATTGCGTCTGATTGAAGTCTGAGAGAGTTCTCAGCATCATCGACTCGTGATTTCGTAGATGCTACGTCGGCTTCTATCTTTGATATTGCCTCTTGTAAATTGGAGTTTATAGTGTCAATTTTTTTGGACAAATTTCGTTCCGACGCCAGTATTAGCTCTTTCAGTTCATTAAAGCCTACTGGCTCATCGGAGGGGACATCACCTGAAGAGCGTGTGTTTGCCGAGGGACGATGACTAGATCGGGTCGCCATGTTGTTTTGCTGAGTGGTGTCTCACGATTGAAGTTTGTGTTTCAATATGTTCGTGTTCTTCCGTGAAACTCGAAAAGTCACATACACTGAATAACTTAATGACTCTGTAAATAAGCAACTCACTTTTTGGCCCCAAATATCGTCTTAAAGAGCAGGATTATAACATTGTTGCCGGAGCTGAAAAACACTCGTTCACTCCATTGTGACCTTCACCTTCATTCCAATTGTAAGGCGAGCTCTAATCTTTGAGATTGAAGTGGTTTTAACCCATATTTTGTATTTTTCGCGGATGAATGATTGTGTATCACTTAGGTGCGTAGCTATACCCGACATCACTTTTGTCCATTCGTTTGAGTTCTGCTAATATATACAAATAACGCGTGAAGCGTTTATCAATCATCATTCATGATATTTATCATTAGTGGTTACCTGAGAATAAGTTGAGTTCCCTTGTTGGAGACAGCTAGAACATTGACATTCATATTGGGTGCTTCTTACTCTCCCCTGCCTCCCCGGTCCTCCGCCTCGTCCTCCTCGAGCTCAGCAGCCCAATGTGTTAAGAGAATTGAATATTGTCACAATAATTTGAAAGATTTTCGTACAGTTACAACAAACTGATGTGGTACACTTATGGGCACTATAGCGCGCATATTTACGAAATATTGGTGACTCTAGTGAAGTCGTGTAAAGGAAGCAATTCCCGTTGACTTTACATATGTTTCATAAACATAGAATTTAAATTTCATATGAAGATCGGACATTTAACTACTAATTGGTATCTGTAGGAATGGTCGTACTATTTAGGAAGCGTATATTTAAGCTCATTTTAACGCTTCTCAAATAATGGGATTAATTTCAGATGTTCGGAATACTCAGCACCTGACGGGGCAAAAGTGAAATTAATTAACACTGAAATTTCAGATTGTGTATATCACTTTTGTTATCACAGAAAGAAGTTGAATTCTGTCGGTAATTTTGAGAGATAACTTATTTTCAACCTAAAGTGTCCGTGTACTACCTCACCCTTTTTACATTATGTCTACAATTTATCGTGTGGTTCACCTAGAAGCTAACCAATTTGGTTTCGAATCACTGCTTCAAAGTCCGATATCTATGATTCTAATTTGCCAAATCTTTTCATAAAATATTACTAAGGAATTCCTTTTTGGTGTAAATAATTTTCATGGTTATTTCCCATCAAGATAAGATTATCTCAAATGTGGGCATCCTTCTTTCGCTCCCTATAGAGGCCGTAACGAGGGTGCCCACATTTCTTACGAGACAGTTTCTGAAGCTAAATAACTTTAAACGTATTATGTAATGCCCACATTTTTTAGGATCTACTATGACATTATTTCTATAAATAAGTACATTATGGGAACTATTCTACGAAGTAAAGTGAATCCAACTTATTTTTGGCCGACTGAGAGAAGGACGATCGTGTACACAGCCATAACAACAAGCAGGGCTTTCTTATTGGTCAAAAGGAGGTCAGGATCATGGATCATCCGTGTACGTTCATTGGTTGATGCATTTGATACAAGGTCAGGACAAAGTTGCGATGGAGCGTGGTTTCCATCTACGATTTAGACTAGACAAATGTGGGCCCACATTTCAAATATGAAACAAAAACCATTAGAATATGTTTACATCAGTGTAAAAGAAAATGCAGTTCAGGACATTTTAAAGTGTTGATGGAAACATCTCTTTAAACGTTACTCATATTGCTTATTATAAACACTACAATAACAATGACAATAAACAATAAATGAAACTGGCAATTTTTTATGCTCCAAAGAACTTCAAAGGTACAATGCCACACACACAAAATTGAATGCAAAAAGTAGCCTCATGCATGGCTTAACAATGTCGATATTGCTTAATTAAACATATAATAACACACCCACACTCACTGACAGTGCATTTGAGAATTTTATAGTCACACAGTTATGTAAATAACTATAAATTTACAGATGTTTTGAGTTAGTTTAATAAAATATAGCAAAGAATAACCGCAATTGCCAAGCCAGTTATACTACTGGGAGGGAGGGAGTGGTTTAATTTGCTGAGCACGTCAAAAAATTATGCCGTCGCCATACTGCATTTTCAGATCAGCGCAGACAAAGAGAGGTAACTCTGCGACCTAAAAAAATACAATATTCCTACAACTAGTTAAACTCGAATTTAACATATCAAATTCCTATAATGAAATCCAAAACCATGCAATCATGTTTTCTTTAAGTTCAATGAAATTAATTGTTTTGTTTCCCTCAATATGAAAATAAAAATTTGTATATCTGAACATGTTATAATCCTTATTTTTCTATCTCCATCATGATTTTATAGTTTTTAAAATGTGGGCCCCCTAATATTGTGGCTTAAAGGTGACTGATAAAAGAGGGCCCACATTTGAATTATCACACAAAGACTAAATATAAGAATATGTTTATATCGGTACCACATGATTTGAGGGTTCCTTGAAATGTGGGCCCCTAATTTGGTTGCTTAGATTGTCACAATATGGAATGACAACAAGATTCAAAGCTTGAATAAATGAAATTTATTCAAAATTAATGCAATAAATATCTATATTAAATCCCCCTCCCCAATTCTATCTCGCATACAAACACACCCACATACTCACGGTTACCCGAACATACTCCCAGAACACTACACACACGCACAATACTTCCAGTGAATACAACATTAACCTATAGCAATTAATTACATATTACATATTTGCTTTATACTTAAACAAATTATACTCTAATACTTGTACAATGTCCAAGAATACACATGGCTCCAATGCTTTGCAGAGCTTATTGTCCATACGTCTCACTAAACAGTCCTGTGTCAGTTACACGCTGGACGCCTACACATCGGCGGTCCAGAAAGGCATACACATCCTGGGGTCTGACCTCGCCCACTGGTCTGGTGTTTCACCACGGGTGTTTCTGGCGGAACGTCGCCCAGGCACAATTCTCGGGCTGCACTAGACCCGGACACTATACAAAATGATAAGATATTTATCATTCAACACACACGAGTATTACAACTCAGAATGATTAACACCATTACATAATCATTCAACACACACGAGCCTAACAGCTCAGAGTGATTTACACCCTTACATAACCATTCAACATACAACGAGCGAAACTGCTCAGAATGATTTATACACTTCAGCAATTATAGCATCATATCAGAACAACATACGTTATTCACTACACAACAAATGCTTACACTCGCTGAATACAACATTGTTTTAACAATGTAAAATACTGACTGCATTAAATGCATGACATACATGTGAGACATGGTTTCACCAATATTACTTTAGCCATGATACTTTTCCTATATGAACATTCATGTTACAACAATGTAATTGTGGACAAATCAAATAATACTCACGTCATGAAAATACACCCGTTGACCTGTTCTCTCAAGCCTCCTTTCATGACTGTACCCAACAACCTTTCCAAACACATTTTATAACTTTTCTGCATACTTTCCACACACCTTGCACACTTCCCACCCACCTTGCATGCTTTCCACACCTCACCTAACCATACTGATACCAACTACAGTCCAACCACATTATGTGATATCACCTACAGTTAAACCAAATTATGGTGATCTTGACACTACCCCCCATCCTAGGAAATTGTTTACAAAAACAACAAGTAAAGAAGTGAGCACAGCTCACATACCCCCGCTTCAAACTATAGTCTGGCTTTCTATGTTGGTCTTACCCTCAAAAAGCTCACTTAGGGATCATGGTTGATAAGTGTATTAAGTTTGTTGAAGCTAGCATGTATAGTTTAGGAGATATGCTCAGGAAAAAGCACTTTGTCAGATAGTCATTGTTTTAGTAACGTTTCCATGTAAAACGCAAAAAATACAAATAATTTGTTGGTCTTACCCTCAAGAGACGCACCAATATGGATAAGTGTATGAAGTTTGGTGATGATAGCATGTACGGTTTAGAAGATATACTCCGGACAAAGGACTTAGTCATAAATTCACTGTTTTTGTCATGTTTCCATGGAAAGCGCAAAAAAATAAAAATCATTTGTTGGTCTAACCCTCAAAAGGCACATCAATGGATCATGGTTGATAAGTGTATGAAGTTTGGTAAAGATAGCATGTATAGTTATGAAGATATACTCCGTACAAAGGACTTTGTCACTGTTTAAGTCATGTTTCCATGGAAACCGCAAAAAATAAAAATCATTTGTTGGTCTAACCCTCAAAATCACATCTAGGGATCATGTTTTATAAGTGTATGAAGTTTGATGAAGATAGCATGTATAGTTTAGGATAAATGCTCCGGACAAAGGACTTGGTCATAGAGTCACTGTTTTAGTCATGTTTCCATGGAAACCTAAAAAAATAAAAATCATTTGGTGGTCTAACCCTCAAAAGGCACATCTAGGGATCATGGTTGATAAGTGTATGAAGTTTGTTGAAGCTAGCATGTATAGTTTAGGAGATATGCTCCGGACAAAGGACTTGGTCATAGAGTCACTGTTTTAGTCATGTTTCCATGGAAACCGCAAAAAATAAAAATCATTTGTTAGTCTAACCCTTAAAAGGCACATCTAGGGATCATGGTTGATAAGTGTATGAAGTTTGGTGAAGCTAGCATGTATAGTTTAGGAGATATGCTCCGGACAAAGGACTTGGTCATAGAGTCACTGTTTTAGTCATGTTTCCATGGAAACCGCAAAAAATAAAAATCATTTGTTAGTCTAACCCTTAAAAGGCACATCTAGGGATCATGGTTGATAAGTGTATGAAGTTTGGTGAAGCTAGCATGTATAGTTTAGGAGATATGCTCCGGACAAAGGACTTGGTCATAGAGTCACTGTTTCAGTCATGTTTCCATGGAAACTGCAAAAAATAAAAATCATTTGTTGGTCTAACCCTCAAAAGGCACATCTAGGGATCATGGTTGATAAGTGTATGAAGTTTGGTGAAGCTAGCATGTATAGTTAAAGGAGATATGCTCCGGACAAAGATTTGCGACGGACGGACAGACGGACAGACGGACGGACAGAATGAACGCTATATACCCCCGCTTACGCTGTAAGGCGGGGGTATAATTATACATTATACTAAGATCACACAGAATACACAGAATACTGGAAAGCAAAACCCCACTCATGTTGGGCATCGGCTCAGAAGATCGGCCCCAACATTCTCCACACCCTTCACCGCCCGGATACAGAATCTGTACGATTGCAAAGCTAAGGCCCACCTCATAACTCGCCCGTTTGCCAACTTAGCTTTTGTCATCCACACCAAAGGCTCATGATCTGTCTCCAGCACAAACTCTCTCCCATACAAAAATCTACACAATTTCTGTACACTCCAAACAATTGCCAAACACTCCTTCTCTATTGTAGAGTACGCCTTCTCTCGATCCAACAATTTCCTGCTCACATACATAATTGGAAATTTCTCACCTTCGTGTTCTTGAAGGAGTACGGCTCCAATACCTACATCTGAGGCATCCGTCCTCAACAGAAACGATTTATCCAAGTCAGGTAACTTGAGAATCGGTGCACTTGCCATGAGTTGCTTCAGCGTCTGAAACGCCTGTTCCTGAGCCTCATCCCAAACTACAGTATTAGGCTGACAAAAGAGGGCCCACATTTAAGATATTAACCCTCGTACGACTTTTTGGGGTCTATTAGACCCCAGCAGCATGTTTTAAGCTGCAACAATGGAATAAAGTTTTATTATTGAACACGCTTTTGTGTATTCTCAAGTTGGTCATTTTAACCCAAGAAAATGTTATTCAGATGTATCTTTGTATACGATAATGAAATATGCATGCCTTCAAACTCGTATACCCCCTGCCCACCACGTGGGGTCTAATAGACCCCCGCAGTAATATGGACACGATGATTGTCGCCACTCACCATAATTCCCTTTCAAGCTTGATAATGCATTGGGTTATGTGTCATGCATAAGTGTAAGTCTTGGATGTTCAATCATCGCAAATAATTACACTTCTAAATGATTTGAAAATAATTGTTTTGTACCGTGAGAAATCCACTGAACAATCCAACGAATTGCTCTATATACTTCATAGATGAGTGTAATAGTCACATTCTGGCCGTGTAAAGATGGCAGAACGTAATGTTTTTAATTTCATGCAAAATGAGTTGTGTGGCGACAAAGATGATAATGAGCCAAGCGAAAATGAGTCCGAGTCAGACGAGGAGTATATTCCTCCCAGTGATGATTCGGACATGAGTGATGTTGCAGCCATTCCAGATGAGGTTTCATCAATTGACGACAGTTCAGATGATGATTTGAATTCAATTGATGATTCGTTTTTGGCCAGAGATGGAACACGATGGTCAAAGGTTCCCCTTCCAACATCACGAACACCATCACGAAATATCATCAGACAAGCAAATCCAAAGGTGAGGAACGTTTGTGGTCATTTTGAAACCCCACTCCAATCTTTCAGTCTGTTCTTCCCCAATGACGTGATTGATATAATTGTTACCTACACCAACATGTTCGCGAAGTCGAAAACAGTCCAATGCAGGCCTACCTTACAAACGGTGAAATAATCAGCGGAATAGAAGGAAAATACGCTGAAATGGTGCAAAAATCATTCGTATAGGATAATAATTACTCAAAACTTGAAGAAAATGCCTCTCGAACGGAAACGGTGGCCGTTTTTAATAGAAAACTAATCTTCCCGAATGGAAACAATGTCAGCGAATGAGCCACACAAGCTTCCAAGTCGGTAACCGACACCGCCGAAAACCGAAACAACTCGTCCAAAATTGTCAATTTTCCCTTCTGAGTCTCGCTTTCAGTTCAGCAAAATGGCAGCACCGCTAAGCGATCACGAAAAGGTGAGTGATGTTTTTTCGTTATTTTAATTCCAAAACATTACCAATGACAATCTTCTATATCCCAACGTACGGGGAAAAGGATGATCTTTTAAGATGGACATACAGATGTAGGCTCCCGGGCGTAGATTGCGCAAACAGTGGTACACGACTCGCGAGTCGACCATGTGACAGTAATAACTACGAAGGTTGATATGTGAGAGTTTCGCTTTAACATTTAACGTTTTTACTCTCACGAGGCCCAATTTACGAAGCTCCAGAAGGGACATGGTAAAAAAAAAATTTTTTACGTACGTACGTGTTATTATTACGTACGTACGTGATATCATCACGTACGTACGTAATAAATATCACGTACGTACGTAATAATAACACGTACGTACGTAGTAAGCTAATACGTACGTACGTGATAATACCACGTGATACTTTAGGATTTAAGGAGGAAGTAGATCTAAACATGGAGAGGGACATAATTGTTCGACTCTACTTCGATCTGGGTTTTAACAAGACTGAAATGCTTTATTTCCTAGCTGCAAAACACCGGATAGTAGCAAGCAATAGACCTCTGAAACGCATTTTGAAAGGACTACGTCTGTATCGACGTAAGCATTCAGATGACAGATATGCTATTGCACAAATCGAAAAAACCCTTCAGCTGAACCTAGAGATTTTTGATAGAGTAGTATCGAAAGAGTTTATGTAACTCATAGCAGAAATGAGAAGATCCCGATTGAATATAAATTGAGTGATGGGCGTATGTCTAGTGATGGACAAACTGGGACCCTGGAAAGATGCTTTGTCGAATCTTGAGTTGTAATTGTAATACGACTTGAAAATGCGTAAATTGTGATATGAAAAGTGAAGATAATAATCTCAACAAAATGTCCTTGACGATTTAATTCAACAGTCGAATAGCTTTCTCATTTCTCCACATGATTAATACTTTGTTCATTTAGTTTGAGTGAAATCCAATTTAATTTGTAAATTGTTTATTAATGTCAATATATTATACAATGAACTAATCTTTTCTCGTATAAAAGTTTTGACACAAGGATTTACAATAGTCAATGTTGGTATGAAATCACCACCATTACATATTTAGTCGTAATATATGTGGATTTGACACTTTCCTTTTTTGTAGAAACAAATGTCGAATAATAACGTTTAATAATGTTTAGAATAGTTGCTTTAGTCAAATCATAATTTGCGAGTCAACTGAAAAGAATGATACGTATTTTTCTGCAAGAATACGAAGCTTATGTGACTACATGTGCTCTTAAATTAGCTAATTTTTCAGCAACAATCATTACACTATAAGTAAACTAAAAGTGAAACTTAAATTTTCACTTATAGTGTGATGCAAACAAATAAATTTACAATATTTGTTGTAACAACAAATATTTGACTGTATTATATCTGTCTAAATGATGTTATTTTTAAAACATAAACCCGTTTTTTTACTTATCATCCTTGAAGACATACTACGAAATGAAAATATAGTATCTTAAATGAAGAGTTTCCTTCCTTGGATGTGACAGTGTGATTGACTACTGTTGCTCGAATGTGAATATGATTTCACAATGTGAAGTTACTTTAAATGGGTCATTTTCGAACAAATCAAAACATACATATCATACAAATTCTAGTTTTTACTGAAAGCTTATAATATGTATGTGTCCTTCATTTTGTTCTATATTTCTCTGCTAAAATCAATACAAAAAAATGCAATGCCTCGATAAAAAATATAATATGGTGATGAAAAGTGAAGGTTTAATCAAGGTGATGCTTACACCATCCTTTGCGTTATTAAGAGGCCATATTTTAACAAATGCTGTTGCAAATGCTTGTTAGATGATATGATAAGGAGCATAATCTTGGGAAAATATATCTAATTTTTTTCAATTTCTTCTTTCTTCAATTAGAGTAATGTAATCTTTAGCAAGTTACCGACAAATGCAAACACTTATTATAGACGGCGATCAATCAACGTAGCCGGTTCTTTAATTACGACATACCGTAAATCCTTGAATAATCGCCTGTCGTTAATAATCGCCTGCTTTCAGTATAGGCCGGGTCTAAGATCTCGTTAAAATGAATAATCGCCTGCCTTGCCTTGCTTGGTTTGCTTGAGCATTGTGAAAAACATTTTGAATATCACCTTTTTCTATGTTTTCTGGCTTTTTATAATATATGCATATTTTGAGAACAGTAATAGAGTCTATTTTAATGTTTCAATATACAATTCGCGATGATGATGATGTTTTTGTTTCATTATTTTGCCTGCCTCTTAAAAGTCAAATCGGTGGTTGAAATTAATAAGCGCTTGATAATTATTCAAGGATCTACGGTATATATGTTATTTTCTATTGGACATTTAACAAAGTGAGTGTTTCAATAGATATTATTTTGTTATAAAACGTCTTTTTTCAAATATTCTTTTAGGTCAGAAGTATTTTAAAGAAAGAGAAATTAACAAGTGATTACATAGCTGATTAGACATAATTTATTTTAGGCGACATTTTGTTAATGTAGCCGGCAATTCAAGAATTGTCGAGACATCAATTCTTGCCCATGACCGCTTAGAAGGCTAGTTACTAGCTTGAGTTTGAATGACTTTCACTAAAGACTCTTGTTGTATACTGTTTGCTGAAAAAAATAAAATGCCTTTGTTTATGTCAGAAGTCTGTCTCATGAACATTCTTTATGTCTTGAAGTGCAATAACCGTACAACGGGAGATAACTCCAAAAAAAGTTAAACCGAGCCATACTCTATTTCTTGTATATATATCCAAGATTATTGATAGATAGAGTACTTATAGGTTTGCAAAAAGACCACTGCTACTCAATCGCCTTCTAATGAGATTGCAAGATAGGAAATTAAATGTTCATAGCAGCTTAGTGAGGCTGTGTTCATCATTTACCTACCACGTGGTTTGTGTTTGTCACTTGCTACACACGCTGTGTGGTGACTGCTTATAATATCATATGTTATTTCTTATCTGACCTCTCAATTATCAATCAAAATAAATATTTTCTGAATCCATGACAGAACTGAGTTGACTCAGATAAGTTTCTGCTTACTAGCGCTTTCTATCGACAGCTCCTAAGCTTACAACATTCAAATTTAGTTATTACGTACGTACGTAATAACATTACGTACGTACGTGGTATTGTACTACGTACGTACGTAATATTATCACGTACGTACGTGATAATACTACGTACGTACGTAAAATAAATTTTTTTTTACCATGTCCCTTCTGGAGCTTCGTACCAATTTGTCCCTGAATTGAAAATTTCCATGTATAAATAGATTGTGTTTACTATCATCAAATACCAGTTAATCTATAAAAAGTGATGAAAAATACAGAATCCGATTTTTTTGTACGAATTTAACACATTCAATACGTTAATGATTTTTTGTCTCCAGGTTTCGTGCTACCATTAACACTGACAACATTTAATGTTTTTTTCTGATTTCCAAACCCAGTTTAATAGTTAATATTTACATTTCAAATGAAATTGTTCATTATTTGTATCATGATACATTATTGTCATGACAATTTACAAGTAAGTACAGTGTTTCAGATTGTGTTCAGTCAGTGAGACAATTGTCTCATGAAGCTAAAAAATTATGAGACATTTTCAAAAACAATGAGTCAAGCATTAAAACAAACAAAAAAATCAAATATATTGTTTTGATGTTTGTGACATAAACGTTTCCATTTCCCTAATCCCATTATTAAAGTCGGTCATATAAAGATATATATTGAAAATAACATTGGGAACTATGCAGCAGCCTAGGTGTCTAAAATTGAATTTTAATTCAGTCACTCAAATCATTCTGATTTATTAATTTTCTTAACAGTTTTTCACTTAACGCTTAACATTTCAATGTTTAATAAGCAAGTTTCACTAGGCATTCATTCAGTTAATCACTATACTGGGTGTTTAGAATTTTATCATAACATCAATTTAAAGCAGACGATGTACAGATCTATTCATAGACGTAACCGTGCCGTGGTAAAATACTAAAAATATATTACATTGAGTAAACTAAAAGCAATCAAGTTCTTTTAAACATGATTAAGTAGAATTATGATGCATATTAACTACTTGACACACACCACGTAATGTTTTGACCCTGTACTGAAAGCCGACAGTGACAATCATGATATAACATAGGTCGCTGTTCCTTTGTGCACCCCTTTTAACGCTAGCTCCAAACACTGTGGGCTTCATATATATCATGCTCGGTCGATGCATAGAGCTTTGTAACCGGAAATTGAAGTTATTGGAGGGAGGGTATAGTAACAGCATGTAAACAATGAGGTTTTGCGATTTCCCGACAGTTTAATATTGTATCCTCTATGAAGATGAGTTGACAGCTTTTTCAAAATTCAATTGTACAATTTAACAATTACACTCGACAGTTAGTAGCATAAGGCTGATAACCCATGCGACATTTTTAAGAAATCATGCGAGAATGTCGCGGTCGCGCCGTAAACACTGTAATTATTGTAATCCCATAAGGCCTTGGCGCAAGGAAACTTGAAGCTTAAAGGTAGAATTAATGATTTCTCAAATTGCTAACTGTCATATGAACTATTTATCTTTTTAATGTGATCAGGCAAGTGCAATTGGTAATAAGGGTGAAAGTTAATTGGTCGAAAATATAATTGAAGAGTTTCTCATTATGTTTGTTTCGCAATTTATTTCAATTTATTTATAAGAAATATTTTCTCAAAAAGCACAACAATCTTCCTACATTTTCAAAATTATTCACAAGTGATTTAAATCCATTTGGCAAAAGAAAACAATGTTATCTGTACACTCCAATTGGCCATTCATGCAAACCATCAATTTTTATTTGTGAAAACTGTAAAATCACCAAAATCGTTTTCATAGTCATTTTAACTCTTATGGATGAAAGGCCTAAAAGCGCCGGAAGCTCTTACTCTATATTAAGAGAAAATTCATTTATGTCAATAACTGGAATGTATCAGGAAAGGTATAGTTTTGAATGTCTAGAGGCTAGAAAACTCAATTTTTTTATATTATTAATTATCAAGAAAAACAGATTATGATAATCATACTTCTTTTTTAGGTCTAACATGGGAAGACATAAGTACAGACTGACACTTAACAGAAGAAAAGCCAAGCGTAAACCTGAAAAAGAAACCGATGAACATCTACTGGACAAAGAAGAGAATCACTTGGAGCACAGCACGCCTGTGAAAAAGCATCGCAGTGACTCACAGACCATTCCTTTGTCGCCAATTCAGGAAGTTTTATCACCTAATGGTGATATTGATGATGAAGGCTTAGCTCTCCATTTTTCAAGAAATACCAGTGGGCTATCAGACAACACTGACAATTGTCACAACAAATCTAATAGTGAACTTGAAAAAACCTTTGGCAAGGCAAGTAGTCTTACCTGTTCACGTCATGAGGTAAGTTTTGTTAACCTTTGTGAGAAATGTGGTAAATATGGAGATTCAAAGTGCACACATGATTACAGTTCTGGAGGCCTATGTGAAAAATGTGGATTGGAGTGTTTAGGGTCAGGGACACGAACAGTGAGAGGAAGGAATGAAACCTCTAACTCAGAACTGTGTGACAATGACAGCCTAATCACTTTGTTTACATCAGTTCGTACAAAATTGTCTGAACTTGGAAAAGAAGACTTCTTGGAGAAACTTCTAAGAATCATAGATTCTGGTAGACTTGACCTTGAGGGACTCACATTTCAGATGATTTCTGATACTGTTAATGCTTTGAGTGTAGACTCATTGACACAGATGAGGTTTTCATGGCAATCTAAGTGTTTTTGGAAATTATTTCTCACAAAATGTGGAGGGATGGATCTTCGATTGCTAATCCACCACTGGACTCAATACCTTATCGTGGTGTGGTGGTTTGCGTGCTTCAGAGACCCTGAGAGCTATGCCAGCTGGAGCTAAGAGGCTCCTGGTAGGGACACCCAAGCTGGACAGGTCGACGGGTAGAAGCCAGACTAAATTTGAGTCCTTCTAAAACCTGTTGTCTATCTCTCACTACGCCTTTCTTTCCGTCTTTTCCTAAACCTTTCGATCCCTTTCTCCCTGATCTGTCCACTCTCTTTTGGATGCTTGTCATCCACGTGTTTAATAACTGAAATATTGTTCAAAGCACGTTAAACCCCAACTCACTCACACTCACTCGATTGCTAAATGGATGGAAATCTATAGGAACAAAATTAGCAGAAGAGTGTAAGAGAGGATGTTTGGATTCTGATAAGTCAGACATTATCTTGGCAGTTCCTGATGAGGATGTTTTGAAGAAATTTGACCCTTACAATGGGGAGTGGCCCCAGAAGACTCCACCAGGATTTTCTGAGAAAATTGCATGTAAAGTTGCCGAGTCAGTGTCTGTAAAGGAAAGCAGTGTGTGTCTTTCTTTGGATGGGAAAAAGATTACCCCTGGACTTAAACATGAGAAAGGAGACATCAACCTTTTAGGAATGGAAGAGGATGGTCCTACCCTGCATGAAAGACAGAGAGTTTTTGCTCAGGAACAAGAATCAATATGAAATATAGGTCAGCTCATAAAGGAAGCTGGATCAACACCAAGAGAAGCAATCTTACACAGCATATTACAATCCCTGAGGTGGACTTTGACTCTTTTGAGTGAAAAATCTGTACAATTGACAGCGGAATTAGAAAAGAAAAATTATTCACTCGAAATGTTGAAGAAAATGGGTGGGGAAGATTACAAGAATTCAAAATACTGCTTTGTGATACAGCAGGTCATTGCAACACAGGTCTCAATGATTCTGGTATCACCAGTATAAACTTGCCGAATTTCTATGCGCTTCATGACATCGACAGCCTTCAAAACAGCAGTGTGGACTTCAAAAGGGATTTAGCCGCCTTCTTGTTAGAGCAAGGACCACAGTATGTCAAGCAAAGGAGTGAAGCCTGGTTCTGTTTTAGACGGGCTGTTAATGTGACAGGAAGTACCCTATTTTCAGCTGCTTGGGCAAATGGACTTAAAGCTCTAAGAGAACACTTTCTTCAACAAAAGAGAGGTAAGCAAGCTCCAGAGTTCACTCAGGAAGCAACGGATGCAATGAAACATGGAGAGGAGCATGAAATTGATGCCATGGCTACTTTCTGTACCAGATTCCTTCCGGTATATCTGCCAGACTGTGCTGTATATGAAGTCGGCTGTTTCAGACTCAACGCTGGAAATGTACCTATGCTTGTGTCACCAGATGGAATGGTCACCAATCTACAGACTGAAAAAGTAGAAGCTGTACTGGAAATCAAATGCCCCTACATAGCTAAACTTCACACAAGCATTCCCTCTAGGTATTACCTTCAGGTACAGTCTGAAATTATGGCACTTGATGTTGATCACTGCTACTTTGTTTCTTACAAAGAAAATGAAACACGGATTTTCAAAATTTCAAGAGACCCTGAAATTTGGAACTTGACTGTTTCTTGCCTCCAGGAAGTCTTTGGCAATGGAAAAGACAAGGTGCCATCAAAATTGTCAGAAAATTCTAAACTGCTTTGCAAGAAAATCAAAACTGCTGTGTCTCTGAATTGCAAGTTAATTGCTCAAGTATCATCAGTCTCCACAACAGCGCCTCAGAATCCTTTATTGATCCCAGACATAATGACAACCCATGTGTGTCAAGACAGTCCATTACCAGACATAGATATGCAGTGGAATGTTGACAAGTCATTTTCTACAATTGAAACTGTCTCGGTCAACAATGGAAAGATATATCAACTGTTGAGAAAAAAAGCAACAGAAGGTGTCACTCCAGTTGCATCAGACACAGACAGGATATGGAGTAGAGATCAAGTCATAGGAGCACCCAATACCTATTTTCTGAAGGGATACAGTTTGTCAATGTCAGTTATGCAGTCAATTTTAGAGGAGACCATGCAGAAACTCCATGGGAAAGGAATGCACGTGCCTTGCATTTCATTTGATGGCCAATTTATGAAGCTTGTGCGTGAAGACATATCCGGTCAACCACAAACATTGCTTCAATTACAAAAGAAACACTGGCAATCTGTCACAAAGATGTCCAAAGCAGCTATCATTGCTGAATTTAAAGCAACAGGTGTCATCAGTAGCATAGGTGATCTGTCCATGGACAGACTATCAAATGCCATTAAAGTTGGTACAAAAAGCAACCACCCACTCCCAAAAACATGTTTGCTCTATCTCTCTAAACTGGAAAGGGCAAAAGAAGCAATGGAATCAACTGCTGAGTCAGCAACAGAGGCAGAAGATCGAAACAGTCCCACATCTATTTGTGATGATGCAACATCTTTAGAAGAACTTCTACCATCAACCTTTGACAATGCTGACATTGCTGACACCGAGCTGCCAGACCTTGTAACTGAGGATATCGATGATGACGATCAGTAACCTTTAAACGTCCAAGAAAGTGAAACAGTGAATGTCATGAACCTAACTCATCAAAATTATGTTGACTTTTCAAACGATTTTGATGCTTGGAACAATCGGACTACTGATGAAATAAAGCTATTTCTGTCAAGTTGTGACCAACTGTCCAATTTGAAAATTCCTGAACTGAAAATGATTTGCAGATTCTTGAAACATCAGATGAACGTCAACATTACACTCTCAGGAACCACATTTGAGCTTCTGGGTAAAATCAAGAAATTTCTTGAGGTTAAAGGCATCTTAGTAGCTCCAATGCGGAAGAGAGCAATACCTTCCTTGTCTGCTCTTGCAGCTCATGAATTGCAGATCAGTACATACCCGAAAGCAGCTCTCAATGTTTCCTTTGCTGAATGGACTTTCCCAGGGATAGTGAAGCAATGGCGAAAGAACTCAAAAATTAAGCATGACATGATAATACCAGAACTGAACCCTACAAGACCACTGAACTGGTTCTACATTCCAGAGTATTCAAACGTCCGGAACCAACTAGAGACAAAAAAGATTGATACACATCATCTGTTAACAAGGCACAGATCTGCTCTTTGTAAAGGAAATGTGGGGAGGTCATCAAGATCCCATTTCATTGAAGTTGCAAATTATGGCAAGACTTCACTGAAACCTGGAATGATGGAACAACAATTGAACATGCAGTCATCACACTTTGCAAGAATAACATTCTCTGATGCAGTGCAGACAGAACTAGAGGGGAGGGGATACCATGAGTCAGCCTATTTATGCAAATGTGTAAGTATTCTTTATTACAGTAGACAATCTTCCAAATTCAATTGCTTGGTACAAGTCAAATATGTCTAAAGAGTGTTACTTACATAAGGAGACTAACATAGGTTTATATGGAATGATGTACATATAGAGCTATGAACTGTAACTAAATCGTTATGATGATAATATGTATGTATTTGGCCAGAATTAACATTCACCAGGATTACTATTGAGAAATCTACTGAACAGTGGTAGATATGCATTCCAGGAATGTGTAATGTACCATCTCCTGAATATGAATTTGGATCTGTTGGTCAATTCTAGATATGAAAATATTATTATTATTTATCTAATTCTTGTATTCCAGGTAAGAGGATGGTTTCAATCTTGTGATGAACCAGGAATATCAGCTGTGGAAAGATGTCGTCTTTAACTTCGGTATGAAAAGAATATGGCTTATATGAAATGCACTAGAAAGTTAAAGGCATTTGTCAGATTTGAATTTGAAAGAAAGAAGTAAATGATACAAAACATACTGATTATTTAGTAACAACAGTCTCATATTCCAAATTAATTTTTCAAATGAACTTATAAAATTTGTTTACCTACCACTTAATATTTATATACTATTAATCAGCAGATGAATATTGAGTCAATTGGATTTAGACTTGGGGAAATATGCTTAATTGAGTTTTCTTTTGTTCAGGTATCGAGACTATTTGTTGTCACTTGTCAACTTGTCCTCATTTCCCCCACCTGGATAGCACATCAAGGGATACTCTTCTGCTCTATGGGAGGCCACTATTGCTGCCATAGACACTGATTTCATAATGTATGCAATCACTCGTCATAGAACATACAACAACAGGGCACTTGGGAGTCAGCCATGCGAGAGCCTGTATTCTTGTCTAGCAACCATGCCAGGAGCAAAGAATGGAGTTCCCAGCTGTGTAGACTTGGAGGTCAATATGGCCAAGATTTGTGGAGAGTGTGTTGTAAGGCAGGATCCAACAAGGTATTTATTTTCCATTGATCCTTGATTCACATTATTGATTTACTTCAAATCTATAATTTCAAGTGTTTATAATATTTTAAGAAAAGAAATTGTATTTGTTTATTTGTTATCACTAAAACCCGAGCTTACGTAGTACACAAGAAAAGGATATTCCGCGTAATGACATCATAATTCAGTAGCGAACACTATTCGTGCGGGTGAAATATAATTACAACAATTTGTCGTGGTATATATACTATTTGTCAAATATCATGTTGTAGATGAAACAATTATCTACCAACTGATACAATTTTTTGGCGTTTTTGAAAAAATGTTGTATCAGAAACACTAACATACTCAATGGCGCTTTAAGGCAGTTTGATCTATTTCCACTGTAAGAGTTAATGCCAGAGTATTGATTCACATGACAATAAAGCCCAAGTTAATTATCTATTTATAAACAAATCTTATTTTAAATCTAGTTGTTTATATATATCAGAAAATAATCTCCATGCAAGTTCCCTAAACTGTGTAAGCTTATTATTTGAATGTATTTGAATTAAAATTTACAGAGGTTTTTCTGCAAGACTCTCAAGTGCACCCGTATACCCCAAATTGCTTTTGGAAAGAGATGTCGGAATTCTTCCACCACCTTGCAACCCGCCCCTCTTCATCAATCAGATACAAATCCAGGTGTGTAAAAGAAACTGAAAGGAAAACATGCATCCTTTATTGCAAAGTTATGCCAGTTACAATCACAACGCCTGGAAGGAATAACCATAGTTAATGCACTGAGTAATGCATGATTATTACAAAATGCCATTCATCTCGCTACCAGGGGGCAGAATAGCACTTTTGAAGAAGAGATCAAGGGTTTGATTCCCACCAGGGGCTTGGCAATTTTGTATTCAGTACATTAAGGTTTGGGTGAAATGCTACACTGAATTTCACCATATTAACAGTTCCAGCTGATGCTTGCAGGTTTCAATGTTATACATAGCCACAGTAGTGAAGCAATAATACTAGAAGCCATGATGTAAATCAAATACTATTGAATCATGTTAAACCCCAAATGACCACAAGTTTTAAGTTTAATATGTGTCGGTAAATATTGTTCTGTGAAATTTGAAATATCTTCATTTAAATTGTAGAATCATCTCTTTGACTCAAAGGAGAGAAGGAGATTGACCCGGCAAGAACCAAGAGGACTCACAGCCCCATATGAGCCAGGTAGAGGGGCTGTTGGAGTTGGAATAAAAGTTCAATAATAAGTGGACGGTCAAAAATCACAAATTTATCATCACAAACAGAAGAGAAGTTCAATAATAAGTGGACGGTCAAAAATCACACGTAATAATCTAAACTACTTGCACAATGAAAAACATGAGTCAGGAATCAAATATCACCCATGCTAATTAGGTCAACGAAAGACTGGGACTAAAATTCAGGAATCAATTATTTACACAAATGTCACTTTTCTTATTAAAAAAATACTGAATGGCACGAAAAAGAAACATACATAACAGAGGGAAACAAAAAGATTGCTCTCTGTGTAGAGGAATGGTGGAAATTGTGACTATGCAAAATAACAAGGACGGAATAACATGATTGTCTCTATAAACTATAAATGGATGAAAAATAAATTGCATAAATACTAACTAGGCAGACCGTAACTGTGGTCTTTCTTTTAATTTTTATTTTAAAAATACTGAACGGCACGAAAAAGAAACATACAAAACAGAGGGAAACCAAAAGATTGCTCTCCGTGTAGAGGAATGGTCGAAATTGTGACTATGCAAAATAACATGATTGTCTCTATAAACTATATATGGATGAAAAATAAATTGCATGTATACTAACTAGGCAGACCGTAACAGTGGGTACTGCTTATCTACAAAAACCTAACTCATTTTCAGGATGGCTTAAAAAAGCATTAGACATTTTTCATGGTATCTCATTTGGTTGTAATAATACATTTAGTTTCATTATTTTCAATCTTAATACAGGATTGTACATTTGTAAACCAAAACTTTGTCTCTCCATAGCATGAACAGTAACATATTTTTGATATTTGGAAGAAGAGTCGCTTCTTGAGAAAATAACATTTAACGTTTCAACATGCGCAACTGTATCATCATAACCAATTTTTTTAAGTACCTAGAAACTTGAACATTGACAACTAACAAAGTTAAGAGAGTGAAATAAACTCCAATTACATGGATATACAACTTATTTTTATGTGCAGCAAACATTGTGGCATACACTAATGTAATCAATCCTTGGTTGATCACTTCCTTGACATCATTAGTATATTAGTCAAAATAGTAAAAAATCCTCTACTCATAGTACTGTATAGTTTTATAACAATAGATGGTTTGTCAACCAACTCTAAGAATTAACCAGTCAGAGATTGGGACAGATATGGGCCTTTTGACAAATTGGATGAAAAAATGACCCGTTGATTTTATAAAATTTAATATTGCTAAAATAAAAATTGGCTCTTTCAAATATCATAAATGACTAAAAGCCCTTAAAATGGCCAAACATAAACTATGATAAAGGGTGCCTTTCCCAATCCATGCCCATTATTTTGAAATGACGGAATATGGGAGCAAAACCCCATGTACAAATCTATCAGAATTAACAATTAGAACATGAAAGTTTTGAAATACTGAACGACATATGAGGTAGATGCTCACCCGAGTACTAGGAATGTGATATTTTGGAAAACTTGACTCAATATGAATTAAGGCACAAGAGGAAGATAAATAACAGGGGAAACCAAAAGGTTGCTTTCTGTGTAAAGGAATGGTTGAAATAACAGAAAACCTTTGATGTACGTAATAAAGTAGTTTTAATCCATAGAAAAGTTCATTAACTCAACTCCAAGCATATCCACGAATGGAGAAAAAATCCCACAATTTGTTTTCTTATCAAGCAAATTGAGCCGCTGGAACATGAAAGTCAAATATGTGAATTGGAAAACCTAAAATAAACAAGATTTTGTAAATATAAGTAAATAATATGAGTTTCTGAGTCAAAGTAAATCAGTGGAAGTGGACACGAGTCACAAATCTTCCCATTGTTGGTCAGATTTTGGGAAATCACATTTAACTGTAGCTGTGTGCCTTTTTAAGTTGGCCTTGTCCTTGAAGGCATGCGCACAAACGTCACAAACATGAGGCCTGGATTCACTGTGGACTTGAGTGGCATGCCTCTTGACACAGGCATACCACTTGCTCTGGTATGAGCAAATCTCACACTTGAAGATGGTAGGGTGCACATCATGAGTGACACTATGGACGTTCAACTGTTGCTTAGTGGCAAATCTTTTGTCACACAGATCACATGATAGTGGCTTTGAGTGAGATGTGTAGTGCCTCTTCAGGTGTGAGGAAGAAGTGAACACCTTATCACACTCGTCACAGCTATGAACTTCCCCTGAGTGTGATTTAATATGTTACCTCATGCCACGATAGGTACTGAGCACTTTTCCGCATGTCTTGCAACGGCACACTCCGGTATTTGTATGAACTTTGCTTCTGTGCTCCTTTAATAGCAAGTTATTAAAAAACTTCATACCACAAATTACACACAGGAAATGGAACGACATTTCATGCTTCCTCCTGTTGTGGGATCTCATTGTAGAGCGGTTTTTTAATTTCTTTCCACATGATTCACATTCAAAAGTTGGAACGTCAGGGACACTTTGTGAAAGAGGTAGTATAGGAGACAATCCTGAAAAGAAAATGTTGAAATGAATTTGTGTGATATACATTTTATAACATGACAAAAGTAAGCGGAGTTCACATGCCAAGGACAAATATTTGTCAAATGTGATAGCATTTGTGTGCAATTAAGCAATGAACCTTAAACTAAATAATTAACATTTCATAATTTTACCTGTAAAATATAAGTAATCGGAAACGAATAACTCATCTGTTCTACTTCAAAATTGATTATTTTGCCTAAAAAACAAAGCCATTGTTAAAATTTGATGTGTATCTTAAACATATTGTTTAAAACATATTGTAATGAGATATTGTGATAGGTAACATGTCATTAAATATCTGTTTTTACGTGCAACAATGAACTCATGGACAATGAAATGGACAAGTTGACTTACCACATATCTCAGAATCTCTTGACTGAGAGGGGGATGGGGTCTCAGGAACACACTGAATTGAAGCAAGTAACTGAAAAAATAAACACATATTTGTTATATAAGAAAACATGGTTTACTTCTGACAATTAAACTGCACCTATTGAGTACAAAGGTATCTAAAACATGGGCAATGAAAACAAACCCAGTGAAAATAGTACTCAAAACATAATATGAACTGAAATCATTTACATCATAAAAAGAAGGTCCAATTGTTTTTTTGTAGAAGACAAAATTCAAGAGGAAGTTATTATTCATTCATGTATGTTGTTAGAACATGATTATAATAAACCACAGTTGGATGATCAGTTACTTTTTTTTTTCACAGTTGATTAATGTCTTGCATCAAATCATGATAATTGGATATTACTGTCAATAAACCAAAGTGAAACGTGGGCCTTAACACATGATCACAGAAATGTATATGTTAACATATCTAATATTTACAAAATGATTCCTGAATTAAAATCATTTACCTCAGTGCTGGAAGGTGTCTCATCAAGAGTGACAGATTCTTCGACTATCAAAGTGGAGAGAACTTCAAAATCTTCTTCAGAAATCTAGAATAACAAAAACAATTGAAAGGATATAATTAAAAGTTGTGACGATAAATTTTTTTTAGAAATGTTATAGCAAACCTCCGATATACCCAATTTAGTATTAACATATGAAAATAATTTACAATTTCATTAAAAATTTTAACAATTAATCTGTGTTTGGAATTGGAAATAAAAAAAACACAATACAATTCTTAATGTTGAAAGTGTTTATGGTATAGCACGAAAACTGGTGACTAAATAATAATTTACGTATTGAATGCGTTAAATTCGTCAAAAATCGGATTCTGGCATAAATAGGGACGTCGTGATGGTAAAAACGATACATGTTAAAACGAAACTCCCACATATCAAACTTCCTAGTTATTACTGTCACATGGTCGACTCCCGAGTCGTGTACCACTGTTTGCGCAATCTACGCCCGGGAGCCTACATCCGTATGTCTATCTTAAAAGATCATCATTTTCGCCGTACGTTGGGATATAGAACATTGTCATTGGTAATATTTTGGAATTAAAGTAACGAAAAAACATCACTCACCTTTTCGTGATCGCTTAGCGGTGCTGCCATTTTGCTGAACTGAAAGCGAGGCTCTGAAGGGAAAATTGCCAATTTTGGACGAGTTGTTTCGGTTTTCGGCGGTGTCGGTTACCGACTTGGAAGCTTGGTTGGCTCATCCGCTGACATTGTTTCCATTCGGGAAGATTAGTTTTCTATTAAAAATGGCCACCGTTTCCGTTAGAGAGGCATTTTCTTCAAGTTTTGAGTAATTATTTTCCTATACGAATGATTTTTGCACCATTTCAGCGTATTTTCCTTCTATTCCGCTGATTATTTCACCGTTTGTATTGTTGGCCTGCAATGGGTTGAAACGAGCCGAGGTGAAATCAGAGCTCTAATTTGCATTCTCATTATCAGTGGATTTACTAAAAATAACAACTCGAGCACAGAGGTGCTGTGGAGTATGAAGTATGGAGTTTCCATCATCAGATCAACAATGACCCGCAACCGCTTTCAAGCCCTACTTACATACTTGAGATTTGATGATCGGGAAGAGAGATTACAGAATCGCATGGATGATAAACTGGCACCCATACGAGAACTCTTCACCAAATTCAACGAGAACTTACAGAAGTATTATTCACCAGGACCATATCTTACAGTTGATGAGCAATTGATTCCTTTCCGTGGACGATGCAGTTTCAAGCAATACCTCCCTATGAAGCCCGACAAATACGGCTTGAAGCTGTTTTGGATTGTCGACGCAAAAACATTTTACCCATTGCAGTGCTATCCATATTTAGGGAAGGAAGATGGGAAAACACAGACTGGTTTGGGAGAAAAAGTTGTAATGCAACTCACAAGACCATATACCAAATTTGGAAGGAACATAACTATGGATAACTACTTCACAAGTCTGAACCTGGCAACAAATCTAGAGAGAGATGGCCTTACACTCATTGGCACTGTCAGATCAAACCGAAAGTTTGTTCCTAGAGAAATCCTCAAGCAGAAGTCACGACCACTGGAGTCTTCACTGTTTGGATTTCGCGAGAAGTCAACTCTGGTGTCGTATGTACCCGAAAAATGCAAGGCTGTCCTCCTCCTTTCATCAATGGACAACGAAGGCGATGTTGTTCCAGAGGTGAAGAACAAGCCTGAAATAATCATGACGTACAACCAAACTAAAGGCGGTGTTGACTCACTGGACCAATTGGCACACAGATATATGACGAAAAGAAGGACAAAGCGATGGCCGCTTGTCTACCTATTGAACATGATTGATGTCGCTGGAATAGCTGCCTTCATCATTTGGTGCCTAGCCAATCCTGAGTGGCATCTAAAGAGGTTGTGTAGACGACGCCTGTTCATCGAAGCTCTTGGTGAAGAGATGGTGTCCAGTGTTGTCACAACAAGAATGGCTACAAACAGTAGATTACGGTTACAGGTCGACTTTCAGAATGCTGGTTTTCAGGTATGTATCAGTTTGTCGTGTTCAAGTAATCAAATTATATGAAATGATCATGACACAATTGCCTATGGATTTCAAACTTCTTCTTTAGTGATGTATTTGCAACCTTTCAATGTCCAACTGACAGTGCATAATCTAGTTTGAAAAACGATGTCAGTTGGAAATTGACACTTTGCAAATACCAAAATAAAGAGGTGTGAAATCCAAAAGAAATGTATTCATTGTTACATCAAAATCTAAATGCAACTAAAATTGTGTATTTCACACTTTGAACGCATGTAAACATCAGTCACTCACATGTTTTTATCACTCATGAAAACATTTTTTCTTTTGTAGCTCCCACCAGTTGCAGCAGCTCCACCAGCGAAAGGGCCAGCTAAGAGGAAGCGCTGTGGGATGTGTCCAAGGGAGACCAATAGGAAGTCATCCACCGTCTGTGCAAAGTGCAACAGAAATGTCTGTGTTGAACACAGCGTGGTTTTCTGTAAGCAGTGTAGTGGCTAGCCATAGTAAAAGGAGAACAGATAAAGGAACTATGTGTTCAGTGTATTAACATTTATTGGGTTTGTTTTCAGTTGTAAGGTTTGTATCTGCGGGATGTGGATGTGCCAGGCTTGCACGATTTGACGGGGGGTGAGGATTTACCAGGGTTGCATTCAGGGCAGCTCCTGGGGGGAGGCCGCCACGGCATCTCTAGGAATGCCCTGAGGGCAACGTGGACACCCTGAAAAGAAAACAAGATAACAGTGTTTGCTTTATAATTTTAAGTTCTCTCATTGAACATACGAAAATATGTGTGAAAATAAAGAATCGTTCATCAAATGTTGTTTGGTTTAATTCTGAACACAGTTTTATATGATGCTTACATCAGTGCGATATTGGGCATCATGCTTCCCCTGATCTTCCCCCGGAAATCGCTTCCTCACCACGTCTCTGATTTCCAGGGGGAAGACCACAGTGCTTCCTGGGGGTGCTAGCTTGTCTCCGTACTACAAAATCAGGCAAAAACAATCTAATATTATAAAGCAAAAAGTACATTTCAAAACATCCTGCTACATCAGGGTATATGACTCCGTATTTTCAACTGCAGTTTAAAATATGGAGTCATATACGCTGATGTAGCAGGATGATTACAATATAGCAACTTATATAATAGTAACATTCTATACAGAATGACTGGATATACAAACATTTACCTGAGGATTCTACCTTGATATAATTGTGATTGAAATGCGTATGAAGTTCAGTAAAGTCGTGATCAGCTAATGTAGCTGACGTCGTACAGATTGGTAAGGTTGAGTGATTATAACTTGTTGGCATAATATGCTGCATGTAAGGATAAATACTTACCACGACCTGGCCGTACGTGGCTTTATATACGGCTTTTCGTCCTTCCCCATGATGAAACATTAGGTGCCGAAGCCCTAAGGGAATTTCCAGGCTAAAAATAATTAGCAATGTTTAATAACATATCATTTGAAATTCTAAATTTTACAAGGAACAAATTTCAATGACACCGTTATTACAATGCAAAATAAACAACTTCTCTTTTTATTTCACTCATGACAAGTTATACATTGTGGAGAATTTGAAAATACAACTAATCTTATTCGTACAAGATATCTATCACAACGTTTGTTTAGCCTCCATTTTACTTACGACATCTCGGCCAACTTCACTCTCAGCGCTTTCATTGTGAACGGTGAAGACTTTCAGGTGCCGTACGTGACAAAAAGGAATTGGGGTCTTTTAGACCCCAAAAAGTAGTAGGTGTGAGTTTTTTAAGAAAAGTCGTACGAGGGTTAAACAAAAAGCACTAGATTCTGTTTATAAATACCAGTGTACCCCATTATATAGGAAAATGCAGTACAGGATGTTTTAATTGTTGATGGAAAAATCTCAATAAAATCAAGAAGGTAAGATTACATCGAACTAATCATTTAATATAAGTTCTCAAATACCTTTCTTGTTTTCTTAAATTCAATTAATGTTATTGTTTTGTTCCCCTCAAAATAAAAATAGAAATGTATATATCTCAACATTTTAGAATCCATACTTTCTCTATTTACATCATGTTTTGATGCTTTTTTTAAATGTGGGCCCCTTATTTTTATCTTTATAGTAGAATGACAAGAGGGCCCACATTTGAAATATTACACAAAAACATCAAGATTAGAATCTGTTTATTAATATCAGTACATGATTTCATGGGTTTTTTTTAAAAATGTTGGCCCCCTTAGTTTGTAGCTTATAGGATATTGACAACAGAGGACCCGGCCCACATTTGAAATATGTCATCATCATAGTACAGTCAGTCAGTGGCCTCACGTACACTACAGTCAATATGAAGCCGATATTCTTTGACAAACTAACAATTATCGGAACGTACCTGTTTATTTATTGATTTTCAAAAAAACTGCTTCAAAGCTTTGAGACAACATACCTCCCGACCACGCGAGAGTGAATACGTAAACAAACCGATAGCTCTGCATACTGGATTCGACTTTAGAGTTACTTTCCTTGAAAAATGCCAAACCACCAATAATGTGGTTTTTAAATGGATGTGAAATAACTAAAAAATGCCTATGCCATTGAAAACGTAAATAATCTTAGATAGATGGCTGTTTTATATTGTTATAGGACATACAGCAGTAGGCTATTTGCTTCTAATTTTGAATCACATGCTCCTCTTTGCGAGGAGATTTAGGCAGCATACTAGGCTAGGCCTATTTATCGTAACGATGATCATAAATCAGAAGTTCGTAGATTGAGTAAAGTTCTAATGACAGAAAGTATACATAAAAGTTGCAAAACCACTTACCTCCTAGCTTTAGGAAGGATCGGAGAGGCGCCAGTGCCAATAACAGGCAATGTAAACATTGATTCCCTACTGCGTCGTCAGACATGGCGGCCAAGGACTCGTTTGTGACGTAACCGTTACGACGTCATGTTTTATATGACGTCATGAGCATTTGTGATGGCGCGAAACGTTATATTATTACATACGTTTTCTTCAATGTCATATCAAAGTTGAGAATTTCTTATGTATGTTAGTTTAAAAGTGCGTCGCAGCGAGGCCAAGATATCCCCTAATGGTTTTAACGTACAGTTTCTGCTGTTTCCTTTTTCAATTCATAGAACTGATGAATCAATGTGAAAGATGTTGGATATTACAGAATAACTTTCTTTCGTTTATGTTTGGTGAAAGAAATTTGGCGTGTTTTTTTCTGTTCAGTCACTTAAAACATGCGAGACTCTGTAAAAAAATCAATTGGAAACTATAGATCTTTCGACAGGCACATGCGGCTGGGAAGCTTAAATTAAAAAAATCATGGAATGACCAATTATGTAAACAAAATATTTACGGTATGGGATAGAGTGAAAGGTCACAGTTGTAAAAAATGTTCGCAAAATCGGAAGCCTAGCTAAGTGAAGAAGTTTTGGGATTTCTTAATACATTTCCTAAATACAAGTTTTGAGTATTATTAAAATAAATTCTGTGATGTTAAAAGAAACATTCAATGCATTATTTGACTATGTTTGTTCATTTAATTGTCATGAATTTCCATTTTTTACATTAACGTTTATGTTTGGTGTCAGAGATAAATTATTAAAACGTTTTCGTAAAACGTATGAAAAAAACGTTTTAGGAATGTTTTAAAGAAAACATTATTCTCAGAAACTTTCAGAAACGTTTTACAAACGTTTTTTTGGTTAGCTGGATAGTTCATTTAACAACTTTTTTTCGCCTTTTTTTGTACTGGTAGTCAAACTCTGTGTACTCTTCAGCTAGTCTCCGTTTTCGTCTTTTGACCGTTGAAAGCCATAACCTTTCCAACTACTGTCTGTCAAACTCTTGGATAGAGGGACCACAAACTTCCCCTTCATTAATTTCGTGCGACAGATTTGAAAATAATTCTACCCTTTTTTATTGCGTTTTTATGTTACATCAAGCTTTACTATTCTCATCTTAAGGTATTTTGATTAATTAATTCTGAAAGTTATACATTATCAGTGAACTATTTATAGATCGACTGCCGTAGGTATCAGTAAAAGTTCCGAACACGTAAATGTCTGTTTGTTTACTTCGACTGGAGACAAACAACAAAGACAAAAATGACAATAAAAAAGTTTATAAACATAAATTATAGTTTGGCATAAATGAGGAATTCTCAGTTGCAGTCAATTAAAGAAAGAATTATGATGTGAAGGCCTACCAGTGACCAAGATGGATGAAATAATGATGAAATTCGGCTGGTACGCCTGTAAAGTTTTTATTCCATGGTAAGCTGACGCTAGACTACAGACAGCGGTGCAGCTTAGCAAGGATGCGAAGGCTGCAGACAACGGTGCAGCCTGATGAAATGCAATGGTTGAAAAAACACGGTGCAGCCTGCCAGATTGCGAAGGCTGCAGACAACGGTGTAACCATGATTAGGTGTTCGGCAGCTTACCCTGGACTAACGTTAAATAATAATAAAGACAAATTTAATAAGTTTTGGGAGAATGAAAGCCCCCAAATTAAGGATTGAGAATTCCCAGGTGTTGAATGGAGTTAAAGGTTGATTGTGAAAATGGAAATGGCTTTTTAAAATTAGAAAATATATATATAAAATAAATAAAATAAGATATAGAGGAGGATGAACGGGGGCGGAGGTGGGTTAGAAAAAACTGCGGCAACATACTGTGCGAAATTGAAAATAATGGAAGAGTGAATGCGCATGTGCAGAGAACGGACGTTTACCAAATTTGCAGTAATTAAAAATGAAAGGAATAATTAAACGAATAGGGTACTGTTTTGGTTTTAAAAATATGTGTATGTCTTTGCAAGAGAATTAATCTAAAATAAATTTACGAGGATGTGAATCAGTTACTATGCACAAATGACTTAAAAATTATGATATCATAAACAAAAACGTGAAATTGGAAAAACAGGATAATAAGGTAAAATAGGTACAAGAAATACAAAAGGCTTAAAAGTATAGAAGTATACATGCAGTAAATGACAAATAATAAGATGAATTGTCTCCAGTCTTCATAAACTCTACTAAAACATTTTAGTACCTATTATATAGCAAGGATCATGTGCTATGTTATAATCATGTTAGGTATTGCGTTATTATTTCAGGTGATGTAAACTGTGTCGAAAGTGTCCGCCCATTTGAGATGGAGAGATTGATCGAAAGAATGTTGATAGATATGACTAGGTAACGGAATGTGTGAGTAATAAGAAATGGTGGATGAATGTGAAAGAGTAGGATGTAGGATCGAGCCCGTCATATCCTTTCAAAATATTTGTTCTTTTTTATACTTTCTTTATGTAAACAACTCTGAAACTACATGACCGCTCCTCACCAAATTTGGTATACATCCCCTCCATATCACGTAGATGTGCCTTTTAGGGGATTCAACTTTTTTTCAATTTTCAATTTTGTTTTTTTTCCATGGCAACATTTTGGACTTTGTCATTTGATAGGTAAGGGTTAGTTTTCGGAGCATAATTCTGAAACTACTGAAGCACATTGTTATAGTTGGAGTTCATAGTTATGATTTCCCCCATTTTCATGGCCCAATTCGGGTTCCATATCTACTTCATTGATCTTCCTTTATTTCATCCCTCTGTCATTTTTCAATCAACAATATAATAATGTAACATACCTTAAATTTTATTTGAATTTAAAATAACTTTAAGGAATTTAAAAAAACACAATTATGCTGAAATGTTGTATAGGGGAGACATATGTTTTTACGAGTAAAAAACACTTTCTATTGTTGCACTTGCGTAAGTCTTGGCATACGATTGTTGTTCTTTATGTTACTGAGTGACTGCTCTTTCCAACAAGGGTAGTTATGCAATATTGCTGCACGTGCATCACACATCATTCCTCAAGAACATGTTTGGCAACTGTTAGTGAATGCACAATCGATTGGATGCGTCCATGTAGAGGAAACGATGCAGTAATACTTTCATTTCCTGTTTAGAATCAAACCCGTACCAGCCCTCCCAATGTTTTAATGAACAAAAATAAAAGTGAAACCATTTTATTGCGTGGGAGTTTGTTTGTGGTTTGTTATCAGGTATCAGTTAACTAACAGAGATAAATGTGTCCGTCCTTTGTTGATGATCACAGCAGCGCGACCGAGAATAACCCACTGTAGGCAGTGCAGAAAATACATCACATCTAAGAAAAATGTTCTAATGGAGTTATGTACACTGAATCCAGGTTTAACTGATGACATATGAGATGGTATAATAAACGTCAATCAGAGACATAGCTAGGGTTTTTGAAGAATGTTCTCATTCGAGATATCGCAGCTCCTGAGGAACCTTTGGGTGATTTGCATCCACATTGCTTTAAGTACAACCAGCTATAAAAATGAGTACATGAAAAACGGTATTATAGTGTGGCAGTTTCGAAGTAAACTAAGTGGCAAAAGGAATGCTGGCTTTTTTTTCAGCGAACTGACGACATGGATGATTCTTGCTTTATGGTCGTCCAAACAGTACTTGTGTTTGTAATCCAATAAAATATAACAACATTTCTAATTTATAAATGTGAAGGACATTTAAGATGTTCTCTATCTAATGCACCCACCTGGACTCTATTGCATCTATGCATCTTTGATATCTGGCGTCACGAAGTACGGACAAATAGCAATGTCGTTCTCCTATCTCGCTTAAAGAGGTTCCAAAATGACTTTGGAAATGAGCTTTTAAACGGCGTCTTTTTTTAAAAAAAGGCATACACTTAAAATGATTCAAACAAGGAAAATATGTTTGACTGTGCTTCTAAAGAAATGGTGTTGCTATATTTCACGCACTTGTCCATATAAAAAATAGCGACTATTTCTTCATTTCAGATGACATACATTCAACAACACTCGGTAATTAAATTTATACCATTACTTAAGGTTTTACATATGAGACTGAAACCACATAGACAAAACTTTTTAAAACGAGAAAAAGTTATTAGGGACACTTGCAAAAGGGCGATATCCAATACGACAATCGTGTGAGTAGGTTAAGACTGGATGTATATATCGCATTTCTTTATCGTCTTTCCTCAAGAAAATAAACTAATCTTTTGGAAAACATACTTACGAAGAATAACCCACCAAATAAGGACATTTTGTTATTCTGCAGCGTTGATTTGCTAAATAATTTGGTAAATAATTCAGTCACATGATCCATTCGACATTCTTTTAAGAGGTAGGTTTGTTTGAAAAGATCATATTTGTTTTACGGTTGTCTGGAGAAAGAACGCTCGAGCGGGAAATCTACAATAGTGTATTCAAGATGTCGAGGTAGAGTATAATTTTGTTCATTACTCTTTCAATTTTACCTTTCATGAGTATTTCTCAGAACTCCATTAACGATGATGCACTGTTTTTCTTATGGTATGCTAAATATCATAAAATTGTCGGTGCTTATAGTTGATAACATCGCCACAATACCTGACACGGGAGGTATGTTCGAATCTTGACCCACAAACTCTCAGAACTACAATTTCATATTGGAGAATTTTTAAGTTAATCCAATATCATTAAGATAAAATCTAAAATGCTTCACTACTTTAAACAAATTACAGGTCTCACAATGCCCCTAACCTCAAGCTGCCAAGTAAACATTCGAGCTCTTGATCAAACAGACGCAAACAACTTATAATCACTTAAAATCTTTCCACTTTACAAATAGCAAGTTGAAGTTATTTGCATATGTCCTTTATTCAATTATAAGCGGATAGAAATGGTTGAAGCACCACAGTCTTTGACGGAGCAAGGGTCAATTTTGCATCATTTGCATCTGTACATTGATCATGAATATGATTGTTGTTCATCTGTTATCACTATATTTAAGGTTATTTCTTTTCAACGTGTATTCAACGTTTATGTTGCCAGAGATTACATTTTGGATCTGTCCCGTCTTGTAGAGCATTACGTTGAGGTGTGGGTCACATTTATGGGTTAGTTTTGGTTACAAGCTGAAGAGCTAACGAGAGGTGCACTTTCTAAATAAATATAAAAGAAAGTTTTCATTATATTATTATAAACACAGATAAAGCACCTTACTCACTTAAAGAGATTCCAAAATGACTTTGGAAATGAGCTTTTAAAGGACGTCTTTTATAGAAAAACATAAAACTTAAAATGATTCAAACAAGGAAAATCTGTATGACTTGACTTCTAAAGAAATGGTATTATTTGTTTCACTCATATTTATATTCCATTGGTTGAAATACATCTTGTTTTCAATATTTATTTAATTGTACATGACAATGGAATTGTCAGATTGATAGTTTGAAGTTATGTGAAGAAAATAAATTGTTTTGACATTTATAATGAATTATTATTAAATAATAATGAATTATGTTATATCGGTTTGAAATATTTATGTTTGTTTCATGAGTTGCTTAACTTTATTCATGTTCAAGCATATTCATATAGTAAACTATTAATGACTTGATTTGTTGCAACTTCCGTTCCATTTGTGTACAAGGTTCACAATGTATCATTATATATTCGGTTTTCTTATTTAGATTGTGTTAGGGAGCAAATGATTACGACTCGTTTATATTCTGTGCCATACGCCCTCATACGAAACTAAAAACCATGTATGTTTTCAAATTTCCCTAATATGTTAATCACAAATTTTCAAATTCACAGAAAAAGGCTAATGTTTGTGCAGATTAAAACAATCAAACGTCTGTTTCAAATTAGTACCGGTTAACCTACGTTGTCTTCTGTCTGCTTCCGATAACGATAACTTTCCCAAATTACCGTTTACTATTTGGCATTAGGAGCACGCACTTGTTCATTTAAAAGAATGGCGACCATTTCTTCATTTTGTTAAGATGATACATTCAACAACAATCGGTAATTCACTTTTTTAAAACGACTTACATGTAGGTTATTAGGGACACTTGCAAAAGGGAGATATTCAATACGCCAATCGTGTGAGTAGATTGTTAAGATTGTGTGTATGTATCGCATTTCTTTATCGTCTTTCCTCAGGAAAATAGACTAGCCTTTTTTTTAAAACAAGCTTACCAAGAATAACCCACCAAATAAGGACATTTTGTGATTCTACAGCGTCGATTTGCTAAAATGCTAACCACGTGCGGCTTGCCCTATTGTATTAATTACAATAATGTCGCTTTTTGTATCCATGTTCATCATATATTTTCATTCAAACATACGGAAAAAGATTTAAGTAAGGTTTATTTATTTCGTTTCATGTTTTGATTTTTTTTCCTTTATGAAATTTTTGGGGAAAGTACATTGCGTATAGGTAACTAAACTTATTTCCATTGACAATCAGATTTTCATATGTCACAACGCTTGACAAAAACTATTTCTTACTCGTGTTTCTCTTAATTGCTAACCTTATGACACGCATTGTACGATTGTACGATTGGCGATACAAACACAGAACTAACCCCTAAAAAAGAAAACATGTAAGCACGTATAAAATGAAGTCCATCTAGAAATCACAACATTTAAGAGTTCTGAGTAGTTCATGTGTCACGGTGTAACGATATCTAAAATCAGACGAGACCCATTATCCGACAGAAAGATAAGAAAAGAAAATAATCAAGCCAATAAATAACTAGAGAGAAGCCAATCCGTGAATCAAGTGATTTATTTGCAGTCAACACAAGACGATATCCGGGTACAGCGACAAGCAACCCGTAATCCACTCAACAGGAGTTAACAACTAATTAAGGAAGTCATCAACCCATGAATAAACACATAGACAAACTGTAGGGAATCACTCTAGCATACCGCCAGAGGTTGTAACAACAAGATAAGCTAATGGCCGTCTTAACGAGATAGCATACATAAGACAAATCAAAAGGGTAGTTACGGGGCACGGGACACGGGTGGACTAAAAATAGGGATGAATAAACAACAAGCACACAGTACTTTAAATTATCCCTAATCACTACTTGAGTGAGTAAATGAATAAGAACACTAGTTTAGGTGTAGTAGAAGTTATCAAATAATGGGAGGGAAGGTAAGGTTAAAACTGTAAGTTCTTAAAGGAAGTGATCACATACTCCAGAAAGGTACAGAGAAAAAATAAGGAATATTAACCTCACCAAAACACTTCCAGCGTCCCAGGTCCACCCGTGACCTCTCTCAGCAAGGGTCAAGTCAAGACTACTGGTACCGGAGCTTAGTTCGCTATTTATTTGGTCCGTGCGGACGTCGTAGTAACCATGGCTTTACTCTAAGAACAGAATGGTAGCCTAGCGTAAGGATATCTTAAAGCTGTGTTTCTTTGCGAAACTAAATTATCCCTAACTCCATAAATATTAAAGGTATGGATCCCTACAATGGCTTATTGTAAAGGGAGCAAACTCCTCTACAAGACGGTATAAATATATATATCATCAGTATTGGCCTATCAATGCTACATGTAATAAGGCTGATAAATGGAGCATGGATATGACATTTGAACATATGAAAATAGCCACAGTCGGCGAATAATACATGAATGTAAAGTACATAATATGTACTTTCGATATATACAAAAAGTGATGATATTTCATGAAAGTACATTAGAGGAGAGGCGAGAAATAGGTCGCACGCTCGAACTGCGTGACACATGTCATATCCGTAAGTCTATATATTCGTAACGTTAAAGTTCATTATGCATGTCCGGCTGTTGTCGTCCTCAGAAAGATCAGTGCGGAAACATAGGTACTGTCCATCAATACCACTGAGTCACATCCATGTCAATTAATATCTAGATATCTAGAACACTAGTCCTTTCATACATCCTTGTTAGAACCCGAGTTTTATATTATGAATTAAGAAGATTGATCTTAAGACGACACTTACATGGTTTTAGAATCAATTCCTTACAAAAATGATGGAGTATCAATTGATGATAATGTAAGTTTGTGCAAAAATTGTAACTCAGGCAATATTAAAGATGAATTTCATGTATTGCTTGTATGATCAATGTATTCCCATTTAAGAAGCATGTATTTATCTTTTATATCATCACCTGTAAGAGAAAGACAACTTTTGTCAGTTAAATTCTAAAAATGTCATTAGATCTCTTGCAATTTATTTAAAACAAGTATTCATTCTAAGAAATGTCACCGCCAAATATACCAATTAATAAATGAACTGTTCATGTACTATAGGCCTTTTGAAAAACTGAATAAATTAATCTGAATCTGTGTCACATTCCATAACTAATGTTCACAAAGTTCGGCACATCTTGACCCAGAAAAATAAGGCTATCACAGTCACTGTAGCAGTCTATGGAAACTCATTGACAAAATCAGAAATAGAAAATGTTCACTGGCTGCATAACGCACCACGGTAGTCACCATTCATAGTCACACATCACGTATTGTGATGCCACACTTTGACACAAAGGGCGGCACATAGGGATTTTATAGTCGACTGCACTTTAGGAACAATGTGCATAATCTGAGATTATAAGCATGCGGGTAACATTAAATCAGGGAAATGAGGATACGTAACTGGATTTATTTACTGGACATCTTATAAGCATTGACAGAACACCACTTATAGGTAAGTGTTTGTGTTTGATTGTTTAAGAAACATACATTCTTAGATACGACTATAAATAAAACGATGAGTACATTGAAATCTTGCTTAACGGAACGGGTAATATGTAAGCAATTGAACTGATTACAAGGCACTAGCATTCTTGTTATTTACTAAGAGTTATTTTCTTGTTTTTATTTTCTTAACATGCTGTCACAATTACAGATATTTCAGATTTAAATAAAGTCATTTATAAAATATTGTATTAGAATTACTTTTGAAATCGGATTGTGCTATAATAAATGACTTGTATGCGATGAGAGATAGATATAGCCAATAAGTCATAGAAATCATCATGAAATCATAATATCTTTCGAAGTCCTTAAAGCGTTTATCTAAATGATATATGTTATTAATCTTTTTAATATATTTTTCTTTGTTGGTTAGGATTCTCTGTAGACAGGGTTGTTTTTTTCAAAAACTGTTTTATTCCAGCATTCAGTCAGGTACAGTGTTACATGTATATTCATACCTAGTCATTATGAGAAGATAACAAAATATATGTGATAACATATAATGGCTGCATTATACATAACAAAAAACTTATACTGTTACATTGTAAAGGCATGTAAAAGTGGAGATTGTGATTTTTACAAGAAATGAACTTTTCAATGGCAGGAAAGCCAAAAAGAATAGTATTTGTGTCTAGAGCTATACCCATTTTGGCGTGGGTGTTAAAAAATAGTTGCATTTTCATCCAAAATTCTTTTACAAGAGCGCGATTTATAAAAACATGAACCAAGTTTATCATCATCTACTAATTTCATGGCTTTTAATTCGTTCTTGGTATACACTATGCGATGCAAAAATTTGAATTGAAATTCCAATAATTTGATATCCTTTTTTGAGCATCTGTACTGAATAAAAATATTTTTTCAGTCCAGCATTGTGATGTCAAAATTTGCCACCCACTTTTCACAAATTTTTGGGCTATCATTACAAGTAATTAGGCGGTCGTAAAAATATCGTGACCCTTTTTCTGGTTTGAGCAAGTTTAGAACGATGTCATTTATAATCAGATTGGATTTAACTATACAGATAGGCTGATTGATACATTGATTCCATATGTCAGGAATACCAACAACCAACTTTTGATAATCTAAAATTGTTCCTAAAATTAATGTCATATACCTTTTTCAGTTCACAAATCATTAACCCTAGGTATTACAAATATCCATGACACAGGACAGTCTGTACCAATTTCCAATAAAAAAATATTTTGTCTTTAAAGTGATGGTTAAAATGTAATTAATGTTGTCTGGGTTACTTTTCTCTGATCTGTGATATTTGGACTAATCATTCATAAAGCTATATAAATAAAAGAGTCAAGATATATCATTCTAGGACCTAATCATATTGATTCTTTTTATCTTATCCCTTTTACCATTCCATAAGAAATTAAAAAATCTGTTCAAATCTTTCATCAGCATACTGGCCTAAGTTGTATTCTTGTCCGTTGAAAGTGACACCCTTTATTTCCTTATTTTGTCTTGTCATACTACCAAGAATTTCAGCTTAAAATAAAAACTGATAGGGGGATATAGGATCTCTTTGTCGACAGCCACGTTAAACAGGAAAGCATGGGGATTAATGCCCATTCTGGAAAACATAGGAGTTGGCATTATTGGACAAGATTGAAATCCATTTTCTAAAGTTTATTCCGAAATCAAACTTTTCAAGAACTAACATTATGAAATCTGAGACTGTGTCAAAAGCTTTCTCAAAATCAATAAGCAGTAACATTCCACGTTTATTTTGTTCCTTCATTTCAAACATTACATCATAGAGAAGTCTGGTGTTATCGCTTATACATCTGCCAGGAATAAAGCCAGTTTGATTTTCATGAATAAAAAAAGACAAAGTCTTCTTCATCCTCAAGTTAAACATTATCTAGTAATTTTGTACACTGAATTTAAAAGTGAAATAGGCCTCCAATTTTTAAGAAGTTTTCTGTTTTTATCAATTTTGGGAATACAAGTAATTACCCCACTATTCATAGTCATTGGTAATATTCCTTTTTCAAATATCTTAAAAATCCATATTTAAAGTTCTTTCGAAAAAAAATAAAATAAAGTCAATCGGAAATCCATCCAGCCCTGGTGATTTATTGTTTTTCACTGATTTGACTGCACAGGCAGTTTCTTTTATCTCTAAAGGGTTTTTCCAAAGCCTCTTTCATTTCGTAATCAATAGTTGGTACTTTGTTATTATTTAAAATAGCTAGGGAATCGACAGAAGTATTATCACGAGACCTAAAAAGGTTTTCATAAAAAGCTTTTTGCTAACTTATGAGTTTTCCACCATCAAAACTTTCTCCACCATTCTCTTTAATGTAATCATGAGTTTACTGGTATAATGACGGTTATCAAGGTGACAGAACTATTTTGTAGGTTTTTCACCTCCTCATGCCAAAGAAATCTATTCTTGAAGTCACGATTCCTGATTTCTTCCTGTTTAGAAAACTATTTTAGAGTTTAGATTTATCTGAGGATAGTTCAGCAAGAAAGTCTTCACTTATAGCTTGGAAATAATTCTTATTTCATCTTCTTTTTCTTGGATTTTATTTTCTAATTCAGCCGTGTCAGTATTTTTTTTCTTTTTTATGATAAGTTGCAAAGGAGATTGTTTTTACTCTACCTTTCATAAGGAAGGTTTCTAGAAATAACTGTTCCAAATCTTGATCCTGAATCTCTGATAAGTCATCTAAGCTTATGTTATTTATGGCATATTCTAACAAAGCTTCCAAAAGTTTGTTTTTTTCTTCTTATTCTTTTATTCTCAAAATAGATTTATATCCTGACAGGATGTCAACTGAGAGAGCAATGTTGGCTAAGTCTTGTGAAACTAAGAAAAAGTCAAGTCTTGCTTGCTGTCTTGGTTTTTCTTCCTACCAAGTGTATTTTCTATTTAATGGATTGAGTTCCCTCCATATAACAGTTAGGTCATTACTTTCTACCTGCTCCATTACTTCTTGCCTCGCCTTAGGGTTATTTATATTCTTATAGTTTTCAAGGTCAACTGATGGGTTAAAAACCAAGTTCCAGTCCAAACAAATTACTATGGAGTTATTCTTAAAATCGTCAATGTCAGCAAATAAATGTTTGTAAAATGTGGGATTTCCAGAAATAGGCCCGTAAAAATTAGCAAGGGTTAATTTGATACAATCAAAAGTTGTATCAGCAATATTAAAGTTACCCTGGTCATCTCTCTTGAATCTATTAGATGTAAATTCTTAAAGGTGCGAATCTATATATACTTGGTTGGATGCATATACTTAAATACATTTTAGATGGCGAATCTATTCTGGGTTCGATGTAAATCCTAAGAGGGGGTGAATCCATAATTCGTTGGTTGTTAATGCTGGATTGGCCCTGGAGTATTTATTTTAAGGGAACTCCAATACAATAGCATTTGAGTAAATATAAATCGATTACATTTCAAGATAAGGGGTGACTATAATTTAATTGTTGATAAGTTGAATAAGGAGGATTTTAACTGGGGGACGTTTTGATATTGGCTACCTGTTCGTTTCTATATTCCTTAAAGTTTGTACGACAATGCTGTATTGTTTGATTCGTGTTTTGGGGTTTTAAAAGTTATCCGAGTTTTTGTGTGGATATCGCTTGATTTTTACTTCAATCGCTCTTAACTAGCATTGCTACGTGTCATATCTCTGATGACATACAGTGCGTTTGATTCTATCGATATTTTCATATCATAAAGCTAACTTATATGGTCACGAATTACAGTTTTTCTGTTCTGAGTGCATGTCATACAGTTATGGTACGTTTAGATTACTATATTGAAGCTGCTCTATAAATTCTTGATGTCTTTTACTAAACATGATCAAGATAGTTATGCTTTCGGATACTGCGAAAACTTAGACATTTTTAACGAGGGTAGTCCCTGCGACGATCACGCTTAATTGATTTACAATGGGTTAGGTCCCAAACCTAGAACGGGTATAAGGCGCCAGGTTGTCTCAGCAAAGTAGTTGTAAAAACATCCTGTCAGAGGGTATTTCACCGGGGACCATAATTACGGGTACTCAACCTGATGAGCAATAATCATTTCATCTAAACTGCATATATAACGATATGCTAAAATTGGTAATCAGAACAAAGTACCAGGAAAAACGTAACAGTTCAACAAAATAAATATTGAAGAAGTCAAAGTAAGGTGATATATCAAGCAGCATTTATTTTGACACAATGTCCTCTTTAAAGGTGTAGGTCGCTTTTTCTATATTTTGGGAGTATTAATTTTTTTCAAAAAACGGCACCAAGAGTTGTACATGAGTTCAGATACTATTGTGTATAAGTATGTATATCTAACCCAGGATAAATTCGCCCCCTCTATTATATATAAGAATGTGTAACAAACCAAGTATAGATTCGCCCCTTTAACTCCATATTGTTATGTGCATCACAGCCAGAATAGATTCGCCCCTTCATTGTACATAAGAATGTGCAACAATCCCAGTATAGATTCGCCCCCTTACCTGTATATGTTTTGTGCATCAAACTGTTGAACATGAGTATATGCATCAAACTCAAGCGGATTTAAGTTTGTATTGTTTCCAAAGACATACTTAAAGCAAGATGTAAAAACGAAATAGTACACAATAAATCCATTACAAAATATTATTTCAAGCAATCTTTAATCTCATTGTATCAAAACAACTATTCATCCTGGTAAATAGAATATATCTAGAATCAAGTCTAACTGAAACTAATACAGAAGCAACTTGAGGGGGGAGAGAATAATTCCGGGGGGGGGGGGATTTTATACCGCTCTGTGACAAGGATACATCGCCGCTAAGAATAGTTTGTAGGTATGATGTATACTTTTTTAAATATTGGTGATAAAGTTTTATCGCATGAAATCAAATTCTTAAATTGCGTCAGCGACTCTGCATTTCTGATACTTATATTCAGCGAGTTCCAAGCGTTAACATAAGATTGGAGAAAATAGTTATTAAAATGAGACAATCGCCCAGAGGTGTAACGTAGATTGTTTGTCGTTAACATTTGAGGATTAAGGATAGCGAACCAACTCATGATAATGGTTATGAATTAAACGTATTCAAATGGTTTAAACATATCTTATTCATTGTAATGAACATGGATTGACAAACAAGCTGGAAGCTTATATAAATGCTCCAATAAAAAATTATATCTTAAAACCATCAAACATGTAATACAAAATTTTGACAAACCAATAAGATATACAGTTGCAACACAATTTAGTTAAGATATTCAATATTGCAAAGGCAATTTAGAGATAAAATATTTCAACTCATTTCTTCTCAAATCTACAAGAATTGGTGATAAAAAGGTAAACAGATTGTTGAATAGCCGAGTTGTCAACATCAGATAACTCTTTATTTCCGTATGAAATTGTTTTTAAACTGTAACCATTGTTGTAGAATAACGCTTTATTTCTTAGCCATGTGTAATTTGGACATATGAGTAAATAATGTGCTGTATCCACGTGTTCTGCGCCGCATGAACATGACGGGTCATTTGAAATATGTCTCTCAAATTTATGAAAATTTAAGTCGCTACATCCTAAACGAAGTTTCAAATGAGAAATTTGACAAAATCGATTTCCGTTATTCAGATCAAATCCAAATGAATTTCCTAACCTAGGGGTAATTTTCTCAGTAAACATTTTCTGGGATTCTAACACTTTTATGTCATTTGGTAAAGTATTCCAAAGATCAATTGAACTTGGAAGGAATGATTTTGAATAAGTAGATGTTTTAATTTGAATTTTGTATATTTGACGAGTTTCTTAAACCGTACGGATTTCCTGCCGATACACTATCTGGAAGTAGGTCACATAAATAATTTGGTGCTTTACCGTTTACCATTTTATAAAAAAGGGTTAATTTTTGTACACGTCTTCTATCATTTAGAGGTATGAAATTAGTTTCTGCATACAGTTTATAATGACTTGTGCCCCTTGTCGCCCCTCATATAGTTCTAAGTGCGTCTAATTGTAATTTTTCTAAATTGGCTTTTTGGGTTGCCGTACAGTTATCCCAAATATGACTACAATAGTCAAAAATAGGTAAAATGAAAGACTGATACATGGTCTGTAGTGATCTACGCGATAGGCGGTATTTTAAACTCCTTAAGCAGTTTATCATAGGAATGCCTTTATCTACAATACTGTTGACTTAAACAGCCCAGCTAGCATCTTCTTGCAATAAAAGACCTACATGTTTATGTTCACCAACTTCAGCAATATGAATACCTTGCATGTTTAAGTGAGGCTTAGAGCTGGCCAGCCTCTTTCTACTAAACTGAATTGTTTCCGTTTTTTGAGGGTTGAATTTTACTTGCCATTTATTCGCCCACATAGAAATTTTTTGTAAATCATCGTTAAGTTTGTTTGCTGATAAAACCGGATCTTCTAGTATTAAATACAATGACGTGTCGTCAGCAAAAAGGCGTATGTTACAATCAATATCTTCAACAAGGTCATTGATATATATCAAGAATAACAAGGGTCCTAAAACCGATCTTTAAGGGACACCTGCCATTACAGATTTAAATTTTGAGTTATATCCATTTATAACTACTTTTTGGGTTCTGTCAGTCAGATAACTTTCGAGCCATTCTAATAATTTTCCTCCTATGCCAAACGATTTTAATTTGTATAAAAGTCCTTTATGCCACACTTTATCAAAAGCCTTACTTATATCACAAAACACTGCTCTGACTTCTTTACCCCTATCTTAAGCATTTGCAATGAAATTATATATATCTAATAACTGGTATGTAGTAGAATCGCCTGGAATAAACCCTGATTACATTGTGCTAATAATATTATTGTCGCTGAAATAGTTAAATAAATATTTATGAACACACTTTTCGAAAACTTTGGATACCCAACTTGTAAGAGCAACAGGCCTATAATTTCTGCATTCATTTACTGAACCTTTCTTATGTAGGGGGATTACTGACGCTTTTTTTTCACATTTTAGGGAATACAGCTACCTGAAGCGATGTATTAAAGATCTCAGTAAGAGGCAATGATAATTTTCTATCGGTTTGTTTTAGAAAGAAAATTCCAATTCCACCAGGGCCAGTGGCCTTTCTAGTATTTAATGAGAGCAGTATGTCTTGAACGTCACCCTGTGTCAATTCGATACAATAAGTTGACATATCCGGGGGAGGGAGGGTGCGTTCTTTGTCTGAAACAGTGGATTGTCTGACAAAGTAGTCATTTAAAATATTTGCTATTTTTGTCTGGATCTTCGTAGGTTTCATTTTCATATGATATGGGTAGAAAGGTTGTTGGGTTTTCTTTCTTCTTTATGTAGAACCTTATCAAACGCCACCATGTCTTACTATAACAATTTTCATTTAATATATTATCCAATTTTGAGAAATATAATTCTTTTGACTTCCTTAAAGTTGAGATCACTTTATTTCTTGAATTTCTAAATATTTCCCAATCTCCGGATGTGTTACGTTTTTTCGCACGTTTATGTTGGCGATTACGTTTCCGAATTAGTTTACGTATTTCTGCATTCATCCAAGGCTTGTCTCTGTTTCTAATTGTAACAGTCTTATTAGGAATGAATTTATCACATTTATCTAATAAAAAGTCGGTGAACTTATTTACTAGAGTATCAATGTCAGTTGTATCTAACATTTCTATCCAGTTAACCTCATCTAGGTAAGTGAGTAATTTATCTAAATCCAATAGTGAATAATTGTAAATTTTTCGCTTAAAACATGTGGTAAATGGTTTGCTGCTTTTCAAACTCACGAAGACTGGACAATGATCACTACAAATTGGATCGGCCACACCAGACAAGCATACGTCATTTTGATTTTCAACAAAGATTAAATCAATCAATGTCCTAGAGTGTTGTGTGATCCCAGTAGGCTCAGTAATCAACTGTCTAAGACCGTAGGTTGCCTGCAAATACTCAATGCGTTGTTTATGACTACTAAGATAATCAATACTAGAAAATTCTTATGAATAACAACTTCTTTATTTGATATGTCACGACGTTTCTGGGCTACTTCTTGCCCCTTCTTAAGATAATCAACATTAAAATCTCCTACAACAACCAAGTCTAAATCTAAATCTGCCGCATTACCTATCGACATTTCAATTAGATCCCAATACTCATTGCTTTTATCAGAACGATAAAAAGTGCCTAATAAACGGTGCTTATTTTTACTTGAAATTTTTACCCAGATAGCCTCTAACCCCACCACTGTTAAAACGAAGTCATATTTTTACATAAAATATTTGTACTGACATATATAGCAACCCCACCTCCCCTTATAGATCTGTCTTTTCTAAATGGTTTATGAAAACCTGGTATCAAAATATCTTCATCTAAAATACCTGGATGCAGCCAAGTTTCTGTGATACAAATAATGTCACAATCTTTGAATTCAATACCTATAACATCAACCTTATATTTTAAACTACGTACATTTAGATGCACAATGTTCAAATTTGACTGAGGGCATAACAATGGTCCTGGATTTGGATGCACATCCCCGCAACAAATCAATAGCATAATATACATTTGTATACCTCTTTCACCAAACATTAAAATGAACAATATTAGAAAATATGTATTCAAATCTATTTTGTTCTTTGATGAATTAAAAACTCTGCAATGAAAAACCCCGATTCTCTGTCGATATTGTACCAAGTCAACTCCCATCAGATAAGAGTACACAAACAAACACAAAAAATATGACTGAGAACCGGGGTGAAAATAAAGTGTAATTGCAAATTTTATCTTGAACGTATTCAATCCTTTACTCGTTTCATTAAAAGAAGAACGGAAGAAAACACATAAATATGGGAAACATCTATATAACAAACTTTGTTTATCATCGTAACCTCATGTTTTGATGCGTACCGTATACCACGTTCACTAGTTTTGCTCCCAGGAAATATAAAAAGATGAATGCTGTCTTCAACCCGTCAGATGTGAGAGTAATCATATCACATCACAATCTGCAATGCTTCTTTTGGCCTCTATTTGTTTATGCCATGTTTCAAATTCTAATCTGAATAATATGTCATGTGATATGTTTTCTTCAAAATAAAGACTTAATTTCTGACAACCTATTCCAATGATATCGTATTACACGAAATATATCTTCTATCTATATTTTGAACAATTATAAGTGAGGGATATTTAACTTTTAATGATAAATATTGTATTAATGTGCACATGATTGAAATTATCATAATTCATGTTATAAACAATAACATTTAATCTTTAACTTGCTTATCCAATTTATTATGCATTGTTATTGTGAATCGTAAAATGTGTTAATATAATATTTACCAAACTACGCGTGAAGGACACAATTCAAGCACAAGTTTTGAAGCGTCCATGGTAAAAAATAATTTATTTTCAGTATAGTGTTGTTATGATGTTTTTATGTGTTGATCTGTCATGAAATAAAGTCAAGACGTACTTCTCCATCACTTTTGATAGATCTGAGTCTACGCAGAGAGCACAATTATCTATAAAATTCTAAATTATTTTCTTATTATAGATTGTTATGAGATAGTACCAACATTTGCTTTAAATAAAATACACTGTCTGTGAATTATCTTATGAGAACAGAACAGGGGTTTATTCCAAAAAAAAAACATAGAGCGATATAGAGAGCATTAGGTACAAACATGGACTAAAGGGACATTGTTCTCTCAGGCCAATTGTAAAGTTTTCACCACAGACTCACGTTTTTTGAATGATAATAAATAATGACCTAGAATTCGAAAATGGTAATTTTGGCGCTCAATATTCATGTAGATCAAGGGAATGTGATGATCACCATGTAGAAATGCGGATGTTTCATAATTTGGTAGGAAGCGAATTATAATGTCATCAATTATCGATTAATTTGGCAAGTTTCTCGATGTCAAGATGTAAGCTTATTTACGTTATCTGAAAATTCAACTGCTTTGAATCAGAAGCAATAAGTTTGAAACAAAATCGGTAGTTATTTGCATGAAGCCAGAAGTTGAGAGAAAAATGTTAGAATTAGTAATATATGCCCTCCTGTCTTTATCGCGATGACATTGTATTTCATAGCTGCAATGCATCACAGGATGAATAACAATTCTACATTGATCATAAAAAGCAATGGTTAACATTGTTTTGCCTTTGCACAAATTATTTAAACTCGTGCATTATTCTTACACCATTCGTTATTGCATCGTGAAAGCGTTGTGTCAAGTTTGTGTTGATTGTGTTCTGACAATGTAAGAATCGTGACCTTTCGTGCATTGGTTGTACTCACATCGTGTATACCTCACGCACAGAAATCGTGTTCACATAACATAAAAACCCCAATACGATACCAATACGATCAAATCGTAATGTTACCGTAGTGCAGTCGTGCGTAGTGTGAGTTGGGTTTAACTGTCGCCTTGTTTCTTTGCCTTATTACTTGATTATCTTTAGTGTGATTATTGCTTGTATTTATTATGCGTAAATGAGAAAGTGTTTACATTGAAGACAGCAAGCCTTCTGTCACTCTTCCTGTCGCATAACTTTGTTTCAAACAACCTTTACCAATTATTTGTATAGGTTCCTGCAAACCGGAAAACACCAGTCATGCCGACAAAGATGAAGACATTCGCAGACGCAGTCCATATTAAATCAACACCAAACCCCTTTTCTTTCACCTGTAGGTGATTCAAAAGAAAATCATTAATAGCAATGACACACACAAAAATGATCATTGATCAAAGGTAAACTGTAACAGTCTCTACAAAATTAAAATACAAACAAATGTTGATGAAATTAGACATCTATGAACTGGAAATAGTTAATTTATTTTCACCACATATATTCTATACAGAAATAAAGCATTGTATTCACAGAGAGGGTTTTGGGTTTTTTTGGGTATTTTTTGGTTTTTTGTATTACTTTATTCATTTTTGTTTATGTATATACAAATTCAAACATGCATATCAATAGCGAAGGAAGACATTTCAACATAGTAATGGACAACATATGGACAGAGTGTTTTTAAATTACAAAAAAAGAAAAACTATTCTTGGATAGAAATTATAATCTGTGGATGTACATGATACTTTTTTTCAAAATGATGTCTTGATGAAAACGAGAACAAATTGTGACATGATGACCAGAATATCATGAATTTTGAATAACTACATTGAGTATATGCAGAATATTTGTCTATGTTATATATATTGCGAATGTCGTTTTTAATGTATGGGATGCTTGGTAGTTTATTTTGTTGTTTTGCTTTTAAGATATTGTATTTTATTATATCAGAATCAGATTTAGAACATTATTTCTGTGATCACAGTTTGTTTTGTTTGTTTAATTTACACTGTGTTTTTGATTCGATCCAATTTGTCATTTCTAATATAACCATATATATTTCGATATTTGGCAATCATGAAACAAATGGAGCAATGTTTCCGTGCCTTTACCACAGAAGTCGCATTTTGCATTTTCTTTATAGCCCATTTTTGTCAATAAGGTATTTGTGGGTAGGATTCTGTGCATCAAACGGTATTGCTACAGCCACAGCGGTTAGTATCTCATTAGCATTTTTTGTTTTCTTTCCTTTAACTGTTAAGAATTTCCCCCATGAAAGTTTCTGTGACATGATAATGATTTTAATGTTGGGCGCTCTAATACCTCCCTTTTCGAATGTGTTAGTCAAAGCACTTCTTTTTATCTTATCTGGTTTATTTTTCCATATGAATTTATAACATAGTCTATTTAGTTCATTTATAATTTCGTCGCTAGGATTAGGTAATGATGAAAAAAGGTGATTAAGTTTTTTAAAGGCTCTTCAACATGGTGTTCCTGCCTGGCGGTGTTAAATCACGTGCAAGCCACATGTTCATTTAAATTTTTATTTTCTATAGTTTATCTTTGTAGTTTCTTTCAACCATTTCTGCCAAATTATGTGTGAATGTTATTCCTAAGATTTTGAAAGAAGTTTGTGACATGCCTAGATTCCAATCATTACAGAGAGAGCGTTTTTCATATCTTTTAGACCCTATTGTTATGAGTATGTCATCGTTTAAGAGTTTAACATTGTGTAACATTGTTATATTGTTTAGTGGGTCACACACACTTACAATTGTTTTGATAGTCTCAGCTGGCAGTTACTACAAACTTCTATTTCTAGAATGTTCTAATTATTTCTTGATTGCTTGAGTTGGACATTTCTGATGTTTAAAGAACATTCTGGAAGGTATCTAACCTATATATAGGCTGGCATTATAACTCTAAATTATCTTGCTTCTTACAATCAACTTTGCGATCATCTGCCGTGCCACTGATTTTTGGATACCTTTACAAGCCGGATTCATCTATCTCCTATCAAGACAGACTGACAGCTTTCTACACTTATCAACTGTGTGATTCTTAAGGACTGGTGAATATATTTATTTAGCTAATTAGTGTGACTTATTTTGATATTGTATAATTATTTGTATTAGCTTGATATTGTAATCTTAAATACTTTGTTTATTATTTGATTGATTAAATTATTAATATACAATTGTCTTGTTATATTTTGCTGGTTTGACTGGGGACATCTTCTATTCCAAATTTATTTCGTAACACTATCCACATCATTTGTGTTTCAGAAGGGTAAATCTTAAGACCTGAGAATTTTGAATACAATTTCAGGGTTTGCGGGGCATTTAGTAGATGTAAGATATTCAACTTCACCAATCTTTATGCCCTTTATCTTTAGGTTATTTCTAAGCATGATGCTAAGTATTTCTGCACATAAGATATAAAAAATAAAGGGAGAATTGGATCACCTTGCCTGCATCCCCTTGATAATTCGAAAAAGCTAGAGCCCAAGCCATTAACATGAACGCTTGAGTTTATATCTTTATTTACACCACTAGGGATGGTTATTTCTATTGTTCTGAGGAGTCATTTTTCCCAATAACCAACCTTAACCCTAGGTATTTTAAGTGCTAAGGGAGTTATCTATGACATGAAGTAGTTATTTGAGAAGTTATTCTCAGCCAAATACCTTACGTCCTCGGCTTCGCCTTGGACTTGGTATCTTCCCTCGAAAATTATACATAAGGAATTTTCAAATATTGTCTCTCGGCTATTCCTCGAGTCAATATTTGAAAATTCCCTCTGTGGGAATGTTTTTTTATTGTTCACATTTTAAATAACCGACTTCAAATAACTACCCATTGTCACAAATAACCTCACTTGAGTATTCTGAAGAAACATCGATGACTTTGTACATCAGTCCATGTAATTACTTCCACAAACACAACAAAAACAAGTCCAAAATTTTATTCAGACAAAAATTGATAGTCATGTCCATTTTCTGTAACATGTAATTACATTTAAAGATTCACAACTCAATGTTAATGACATCTTGGCGACGCGCTTCGTCATTATCTGAGTCGATGCCTTAAGTTTTCTCGGGGCTGACGTCGGTTGTTGCTCCAGCCGTGGAGTTTGGATTGGTGCCGTGAAGAACTTCACTAACAGCTTTCATCTGCTCTTCACTTGATTGGGTGTAACTTCTTAAGCCTGAAAAGTACGGTTGAATCACATTGAAGATTAAAACTTTACATTTGTCAACATGGACATCAGTCGGGGTAGTTACACGGTTGATTATCGTGTTGACAAAATTGTTATGATTGTTATGTAAGGTGTAAAGAATATTCATAAAAATGTGTTTCGATTATTTAGATTTTAACGTAAGCAACGAGGTACATCAAGAATGATTGATAAATACTTGTTGCAGATCTCTGACCTGTTCGCTCCATTATGAGTTGATCTGACACACCAGCTTTAAAGAGATGGTAGCAGTCGTAGCGCGTAGACTATATGGTTAGTCTTGAGACACGGTATCACTTTCCTCCGACATTTCCTGGGATGCTTGAAGTAATTGCTCATCAGATAAAGAATTACTTTGTTCTTGAGTAAATTCCTGCGAGGCCTCACTTAAGTCACCGTCAAATTATGTAAGATACATGTCACTGCAAACAACAGCAATGAAAGGCTATCGCTCAGAACAGTGAATACCTGGCCGTGCAAGACGTGCATGCTCTGAGTGAACGTGCAACTCATGGGCGTTGTATTTGGTTGACCCGTTCTGTGGTTTCGTCTACAATTTCCAATAAACATTTAGTATATTAATCATATGATGAAAGTAAGTGTGTAACGTTGATCATACCATTGCCATTATCAAATATGGGGTAGATGTTCAGTTATTTCAGTTGAAATAAAGTCATTGTGTGTGCAATAAGACATGTTGAACTGAACCAATTTTACCCAGTAGGAAACCGTTGTACACGTATTTTGCGATTAAAAGATGAAACACAATTGAGATAACGAAATTAGTTCAAATTCATTATGAGAAAAGATGATGTTACGTAATTTATATTCATGGATTATCATTACATCTTCATGTATATTGATATTTAAAGCAACATATGAAAATGATGTGCTAACAGATTGATCAGATGCCATATGGAAAGGTTATGTCCAAATATCCTAAGGAGTTATGTGAAATACCCAAGGGAAGTTATGTTGAACGTTTCAATTTAAGACTATTCAAATTTTATCCTAATTGTTAGAAAATGTTAATACATATCAGTAAAAAAATTCACGTGGTGAAAGTCGTTTAGACACCTTGTCATCGAGAATTACAGAATAAAACCCTCGATTTCATCTCGGGTTATATTACGTAATTCCCTCACCTTAACAGAATGTGCTAATCCAATTTATAATTGATGACCCAAAATTTATATATCCCAGAACCTTTTGAATAAAACTCCAATCTACCCAATCGAAAGCCTTTTCAAAGTCTATTAAAACCAACCGACCTGGTATTTCCATACATTCAGAATAGTCAATGATGTCGTAAAAAATCTTGTACATTCACCAATATAATATCTCTTTGGTATGAATCCCTTCTAATCGTCATTGAATATGTCTGGTAAAACTGACTTGATTCGATTAGCAATGGTTGCTGATGCAATTCTATATTAAACATTTAAAAGTGATATAGGTCTCCATTTTTTCAAGTGATGTTTAGCTTTGTTAGCTTTTGGTATACATGTTATCAAACCCTGTTTCTGGCTTACAGATAGTTCACCTGTACGAAAGCCGTAATTTAATGACCGTAGAAGATATCTGTTCAAATCGTGCCAAAAACACTTATGAAACTCAACTGTAAAACCTGGAGATTTTTAATTTTTAAGTTTTTTTAATACTTCCTCATATTTCAGCTCTCGTTTCAAGTCTATTTTTTTAAAATTCTGTTAGTTTTGGAATATTTAGTTTTTCTGATACATATTTTTCAAATCGACATCTCTACAAGTTTGTTTAGTATACAGATTCCTATAGAATGTTTTCGACTCGAGGAAGATATCTTTAGTTTTCGTTGCTACAGTTTTTTATAATTTACATATTGCTTTATTCTGATGACAAAAAGAATTTTGTTGGTTTCTCAACTTTTTCTTTCCAGTTATATATTCCTTCCGTTATAATATTATTAATAGTTTCTAGTCAGTCATTGGCAACTTTAAGATTTTCAGACAACTCTTCTTTAGTCTTGATATTTTCTGTTTTATCTAAGTCATAATGTAGTACTTCTATTTCATCACGGAGTAATTGTTCTTCTTTCTCTGGAAATTTAGTCTTTTCAGATGAATATTTTATAGTTAAACCTCTGACCATTAATAGCAAAGTTTCAAAAAATAGTTGGTCATCAATACTTTATTTTATACTACCATCTTCATATTTGTATTGATCGGTTGTTGATTTAATGACATCTTTTCTACACTTCACATAAATTTCGTTGTGTAATAATGAAATAATAATATTAAATTTCCAAAAACCTCTTTCAATATCACCTATTTTCAATGTAAGCCAGATTGCTGAATGGTCTGATCGATATGCCGTATAATGCAAGAGGAAATCCCAAATTTTCTTGTGATGGTAGCGTTTCTTTTGCCCGTGAATTTATCATTTACAAGGGAGAAGTGACAGTGAGGGTAATATTTTCCCTGTCAATCATTGGGGTGTCCCCGGCCTCTTGACTTCACAGCACAGCTATGTTAATTACTCATTGGCCAAAATTGGTCATATTTTCCCTACGTTAAACTAGGTCGAGCGCATTTATAACAACGAAAAACGACGTACTGCCAAGTGTTATCTCACTTGCCCCATGTGTGGTACAAAGGCTACGCTGTTTTGCTGTACATTAAGGCGGTCAGTGCAACTTCCTAGTGATTGAAGCAATCTTTTTGAACTCACGTTGCTGGAGCCACAACAAACTAGTAACAACAATTGTCAACAACCTATCCCTTCGCGGTCCACTCACTTGCACATTATTTAAATCCACATGTGATATGATAGGTTCCTATGTCCGTTATAGTATCTAGAAACGCACGCGTCTTGCCCGAATCAACTACTCATAAGATAGATGGCACTGCAAATCGCGGTTCAATCCATTTGTTTCGCCGTTCTTGTGCACCTTGAGTACAGCCGATGCATCTCAGTGAATTACGTTGAAAAATATGATCATGAAAACACCAGTGATGTTACCAGACATTGTTGACGGAATATTTTTGTGTTGTGTATTAGTCATTTGTTCAAAAATAAATTTACAAATTAGGACAGAAAAATGAAAATAAAGATATTTAGGATAAATATAGATAAACTAAGAACAAACAACAGCATTCAAACAGTACTAAAAAAACAAATGTAAAGAATTCTGTCTTGGATTAGTTTAAAGCTGCTTGCTTGCTTGCCTTAGGATTTTAAGAGCTGAATTCACGCTTGGCTACCAAAAATAAAAGCCGGTTATCGGGAAATTTTAAAAAAGGGCCTGAAACCGGTGAAAAATATAAAGGGTACGTTTTGAAGCCGCGTTCAAAAGGTTGGGTGCATAATTGATAAATGAATAGAAAGTGACATTATGTACTTTCAAAATATACACTAATAAATGATATTCATATTAATACATTTGATGAAAGGATAGAAAAATGAAACACGCTCAAACAGCGTGACAGTGGTCAAAGGTAAGCTGCACCTGAACATGACTACAATCACTGATCCAATAGATGTAATAACGGATTATTAAGCTAGTTTTACGTTGATTGAGGTGAGTCGGGCTGCTGTTATATTAGATAGATTCATTAAATGAAAAGATACCGCAACATGATCAGCCTTTTGTGCAAATTAGATTCCTTCTATGTATTTGTATGATAGGTGAAACAAGTAAACAACACAAGTAATAGGCAATATCAGAATATGAAATTTGACATAAAAGGAATGATTAATGACTGCTGTCTATCAATCTGTAATAATTTCTTGTCATCAATAAAACTCCAAAACTGCTTATCAAATTCTTGACTCAGAAATTCTAGTATCTTTTGGCTTTTTAGTCACTTAAACCAATCTATATTAAACTTCAAGGACAATTTACTGTCCACCTCTTGGCTCATCTGCGAGGGACATGTGGCCTATTAGGAAATTCATTTTCCATCTCACAACAGTGTCATAGGATGGGCTGTCATTGTCATAAACAAATTTCATTTCATCATGATTTTGACCTGCAGGATAGCCCTTGAAATGTAAAAACTTACTTACACTGTGCACCTACATTTCACCATAACGGGGGTACTGTACTGCATAGTCTATTGTCGACTAAGAACTCGACAAGGATCACTTATGATACAGTGACCATTTGGTCCGTATTCATCTGTACATTCTTTGTGATAATTTAATCTTTTTTATATCCCCTCGTATTTGCCCTGCCTTTCTCATTTTCATTTCGCCTTAAGTTTTCTTTAAGACAAATCACCTATGGCGCAATTAGCACGAAGTGGGTAATATAGTATTTAGCCGAAAATTAACTGTCAATTTTATTAAAATTGTTCTGTAGATGCATAAAATGCCACTTTGGTTACAATTTTCTTGTTGATGTTTGCTGTAACTGAATTGTACTATATTTGTTTCAGTCAAAAAGAAGAGAACAGATCAGTTTCTGGGAACATCTTGAAGCCAATCCTGGGAGAGCTAGTGAATGATCTTAAACTGAATAATGGGGTAGAAACCCTGTTTGAAAAGCTCATTAATTTATCAGATGATGATGCCGATGTCCTGGTACTCGACAGGAAGACAGAAGAGGGTGACACAATCTTGCACCGTATTGTTCATGCTACGGTAGATTCACCCGGCAATATGAAGTACTACATGCAGATCATTGACAAGATTTATTCAAGGTCTGCAAAATGGTATCAGGAACATAAACAGAGGTCCACTTGCAACAATCGGAATGAGGATGATGAGCAAAATGGTGAAATTAATAGAGGTGAAGATACTAGTATTGACGCTGAAAAACTAATAGACAAGAAGGATGACAATAAGGATGACAAGAAGAAAGATGACAAGAAGGATGACAAGACGGATAACAATGAGAAGGATGACAAGGAGAAGGATGACATGAAGAAGGATGACAAGGAGAGGGAGAAATTGACACACTTTGCTATGAATGTTCTCTTAAAAGATTCAAAAAACAAATATAACAAAAGCGTATGGAAAGTTGCTATCGAAACAGCTGCTATTGAAATGATAAAGAAACTAATGTATCTTCACTGTGGCACAGAGAAAACTGAAAAATGTTTTGATGTCTCAAATTTCTTTGATACGAGTGTCCCCAAAAAACCCATGTCTGATCACTTACAATCCCTACTTGGTATCCGGAAAATGAATCTATTTGGTGAAGACTTATTAGCTTTGCTAAAGGAAACTAAAAAGAGAACAAGATATGACGAGTTGATGAGAGTGAAACCAATGAAGAAATTGATAGATATATTCACCTCAATCAGAACGAAGATTGCCATCGCAGTTGTTGTCCTCCACTTATTGTACATTTCTCTATTCAGTTACCTTGGGTGTGAGTTAATGGATGCACGAAACCCAACTCCTACGGATACTACAAAGGTGTTGATATACACCTGTGGACTCCTACAGCCAATAATTCTGACTTTATATATTGTAGCAAATTGTATCAGATTGCACTTTTTGATAAAAAGGTCTTACAGCATCGCGGAAATCGTTACCAAACTGAAACAGACTGAATACACGTTAGACCATTTTTGGCATATGGCATGGTGGATTGGAATTTGTATGTACAATGTGTCACAATATATAGTAATTTTAAGTGTTGGAAGAGAAATAACCCTCTTTAGAAGAGTCATGCTCTCAGGCTGTTTACTGCTTGGTTGGCTCATGACATTTCTTTTCGCCACCGGAATCATGCAAATTCATTTCTTCTTCAAATTCCTCTTGAGAGTAATTGTCAAAGATGTTATCAGATTTTTTCTCGTTTATGCTGTATTTTTGTTTGGGTTTTCTCTCGCACTACATGCCCAGTTCATTTCATCAACCGATATCACTATGAGGTACCATACACCGATTGACACCATGTTTATGATGTTCAACGTGATGGTTGGCATGAATGAGGCCGTGGATGATGAGACAGTGTTATCTCTGTATAACGCCAATGTGAGCCCTTTTATTTCCAAAGTTTTGTGCGGGGCATATATGGTGTTTACAGCTATCGTTCTTCTGAATCTGCTCATTGCAATGATGAATACCTCATATTCGAAGACTCAGATCGATCATAAAAATGAATGGGTATTACATGCAGTTGGTTTTGGCACACTAGCTGCAACACACTTTCCATCTGTTGCAAATTTTCTTGGTACTCACGCACTGAAGAAACAAAAGTTATTTGATTATTCAAAGGAGTCTGTTTTTACAATCAAACTGTCTCATGCTGACATGAAATTGGACAATCTACGAGAAGCCTCAAATGACAACAACAAAATGCTCAGAAGACTGGAATATAACATTGAGCATTCAGAGAAAATTTTGAAGGCAGAAATTTTAGACTTAAAGCGATCACAGAACGAACTGATCAACTTGTTTAAAGATATGCAAGCGACTAATGCCAGAAGAACAAGAACTCAATGAGATCCACAGTGCAGCTACGCCCCGAAGAGGGAATAGATTGAAGCACTTTTGAGGCACTGAAACTTAAAGTCGATAGATCACATCATCGATAGTAGCCGAATTTTTATTCAGATTGTATGTCATTTTATCATTTCAAGTATTGCTCTACAATATGTAAAAGTGCCAGAAAAACGGTTTCAATAATTTTGGTCAAAGAGCAGGTCTAACTAGTTTCAAGTTCACAGCAAACCTTAAAAGAGCCACTCCGTGATATTCATAACATATTATTTACCTTTGATACGAGCCTAATGTCACATGTAGTGATATAAAATCAAGACATCTTAACTTTTCATGTCCAAGGTACGTATATATATATATATATATATATATATATATATATATATATATATATATATATATATATATATATATATATATATATATATATATGACAAAAAGTGGTTTTCCATTAAACATAAAAAACGACCTTATAAATGCACACTGTTATAGATATCACGTCCATTATACATGGATACCAGTTGTATAATCTAACTATCAACTCCTAACTGCCCTCCTGGCTGTTTTAGATAAGTCTCCAAAATTCCGTTTGACTATTTGACGCGCGCCAATGTCCAGTTTTCGATCATAATTGCGACGTTCTACCTTCATATTGTCACTGTAAAAAAACCGATAAGCTTTAAACGTGTTTTTGTGGTAACAGTCGATACTTCGCGATCAAATGACACTATTACTATTGATTTAGTTTGTCATATATGACTCTTAACAACTCTAACAACTCACGGAATGGCTCTTTAACATAGATATGGTATGGGTATTTACCATCGGGTCAGCATGCCTATATTTTTTCGTCATAATGTTGCCCTTGGGTAATTTCCATGACGAGTATCCAATGTCATGTAATAAAATTATAATATCTGAGGTACAAATTCTATATAAAATTTAAAAAATGGAGAAGAATGAAATAAAACTTTAGTCATGTCATCCTTACTTCTTGATAATTTCCACGATAGGTACTGTATTCAATATTGCGTCATAAATTGTAAAATTACTAACGGAAAAATTCTATGCTAAGATGGAGCAGAATAGAATAAAACATCAGGTCGTGCCTTTTGAAAGTACTTCTTCTCCTTTGATTGTAGAAGTGTTTTTCTATTTAGAAGACTTGTTGTCTCACTCTCTGCTTATTTATCTTCATCGAAGTTAAATTGTTTATCCTATCCAATATTACGATACCACTTTTTGTATCATCCCAGAGTACGGTGTATGGTGAGCTGATTTTGGATATGGAAAACCTCTTTCACATATATACTAGCTGGTAAAATAATTGCAGGGAGAAAGTCCACGATACAATTGTGGCAATGAAAATTGGTGAAACCTGCGAGCATCGGCTGGGACTAGTGAAACACTGGTGTTACTTCACTGAAATTTAGTGTAGCATTGCACCTAAACCTTTTTGGATAGAAAACAGTTATCTAATGGTGGCAAAGTTGCAGAGCCCCGGGTCGGACTATAGTAAATGACAAGTTTGTAATCTAATGGATGAGAGAAACTCAACTTCTTATTAAACTACGAGGGAATGAGTTGCCAAATGATACAGCAGTGTAAAGACATTCGTTGAGTTGAATTAGTCCCATTGCTAACCTTTATGAATTATATCATTTCATCAAGAAGAATTGACCGTTACTAATAAGTATCTCTGGAAGAAAAATATCAGTTTATAAAGTATGGTTCTGATCGAAAACTTGTCACACATCAATCACTCAATCCTAATAGTATTTGTCTGATACAGGTACCAGATGAATTTCAGTGTTGACAGTTAACAAGTATTGACTTCAAGTGAGGTTGATCCAATGAATTATCGACCTCGGACATGTGATATTCATAGAGGCGAAGAATGTTATCCCAACAGGGCAACTACATTTTTAAATAATCGAGAAGATAAAGTCATAGAGTAGCATTTACCCCAAATCCATTTTCATTTTTGCGATTGGTAAAACCATAAAGACCATAACATTAATGTTTTCATAACAAAACTGTGCAGACAGGTGTTTGATTATATGAAAATTCCAATAACATGAGAATTAACGTTTCTGAGGATGAGTTAAGGCATGTACAAATACAAAGTATGTCTCATTTGAAGAAATGAAGATAGACTATTTTTACCATCAGGGGTTCACGAAATAGAGGATCAGGTAAACTATGTAATGGAAAATATGCAAAATTAGTATGCAGACATCTCTTATGCATCTTACCAAAGTCGCAAAATCAAAGCAAATTATCAAGCCTAGGGCATCGTATGCAAAATGTGATCCCCCATATGATAGACTTCGTATGAAATAAGTTGATTCAATGATTTATCGACCTTGGACATGTGATATTCATAGAGGCGAAGCCGAGGTGAATATCACATGTCCAAGGTCGATAAATCATTGAATCAACCGAGTCTGAAGTCTATAAATGTTTTATTATATGAAATAGGTCTTGAATTACCATTCGGTGGACCGAGATTTTTAAAATCAATTTTTATCAACCGGACAGTTTGGACTGTTATATCAACCTCTCGTGATCCACACAGGTTGACATCGCTTGACGTCATTGCTGTCATGTGACCAAGTAGGCCAATCAGAAAGACGGAAATAATCCATTCATAATATAATTTTTGATAGAGTTTATAACTTGCATTTTGTATTCATATTTGTGATAACGGATTCGTCACATATATAATGTTGTGTTCAATTCTTATTGAAAACTGTTCGGAAATATGTTTTTTTACGGATGAATAAGCAGTATGTTTTGATTCAATATGTTTGTATGCATATGTTTTGAAAGTATGAATGCTTAGTTCTATACCATGAAAATCACGTAGACGGTTTCTGTTAAAATCAAAGTATCAAAGAATAAAGACATAAAGGGCAGAAAAATATGAATGACCTACAGTATAAATATTCAAGCGTACCGTGAAATTTTCGAAAATTGGCGATTGCTCGTTCCTGATTGGCTGGAGTGTCTCAAAAGTGGGGGAATTCATCGTATGAGATTGTTGGTTTAACATTCAAGAGCACTTAGCAATCTCAAATGCTCTTAGGTATCGATATATAAAATATGATATATCAGCAGATTAACAATACTAGTTTTCTCACAAATGTTTTGACAATGCGTAGAATCGGGTAGAAGACTACTAAAGGGCAGAGGAGTAGAATATAAATTGATAGAGGGCAGATGCGTAGAATCCCATATAAACCGATATAGGACAGAGGCTTAGAATAGCATATAAATCGATATGGGGCATAGGCGTAGAATTGCGTATAAACCGATAAAGGGCAGAGGGGTAGAATCGCATATAAATCGATAAACGGCAGAGGCGTAATCGCTCATAAACCGCAAAAGGGAAGAGGCGTAGAATCGCGTGTGTAAGCAGTACAGGGTTAATTAGCTTTAACAATCAGTTTATCTTACCATGATAGGTACTTCATACATCCCGTTTCCCCTTTAACCTTTCCCTATCTAGATTAGTATTTATCTTAGTTAGTGAAGCGTTTTTATTACTTTACTTGTGTATCTCTTGTTTGATCAACGCTCTTATCTCTTTGTGTAGTCTAACGGACACATTGCTATATTGATTGTTATTTCAAAATGAAATGATAACCATTTTTACCAGAAACTGATATTTGAATCATAATTAAACAGTTTTAATGTATTTATACTTGTTTGTCATTCACTGTAATGCATAGGTAGAGTTTGATACACGTCTGAATGCTTCTGAACCCAATGACGAGTAACAGTACTTCACATACTTGTGCTGACTGAAATAGGACCTCGACACGATTTGTAACAAATTGAAGTATCGATCTCTGACGTCTTGTATTTGAATATCAATCACCTGTAAGTAGTTGTAGGACCAATACTGAAAAAGTTCCTAAAGTTACTTACCTCGAGCGTGGTTAGTGTAGCAATTGTAAAAAGCGTTGGTGCCCAAATACTATTGCAGTTTTTAGAATTTTATGAGGTCTGAACTAGGTTACGAAGGTTTTGTTGAAGAGTTATTGTTAGTCTCAACATAGGACATACATAACAAACACCTCTTTGAGACTCATATTTTATTATCCAAAATCTCCTGTACATCAATTAATCTGGTTAACATTAAGCTAAACCAATATATTGTATCCATTCATTGTCTCTTTGGTTTAGCTCAGGTTCTATAAAAGTAGTTAACAACACTAATAATTATTATCATAACCTTTTGGAGAAACCACAATGACACATGAAGAAACATAATTTTATGACTACAAGTATGGAGAAGCAGCCGTAGTTTACGCAAGGAAGCTTCCTCATGTTCATAAATCTATATTACACACGTGTTTTACATTATGACACATTTGATCGATTTGTGATATTCATATTAATGAGGATACCGTCCATTTAATATTTCATACAGAACAAACGTGAGCATGTTTTTACACACAATCATTCATAGATTTGCTGTATATATGTTTGGTTTTCTGTTTGTTACTGACCCACATAAATCAAATACACTTACTACATGTCATACGTGCAGCGGCATTGAATGAATGGATTTAGGTAGGCTTACATAGATCAACTGATTCTCGACAATAGGTTATTTTTTCCTGCGTAACATACGATCGATTCGACTGAGCTATGACATTTTTTAACCGTTTGGATGGTTGATATCAACTGACTATAAGATATAATACTATATGACCTAAATTAACGGGAAAGTTAAAAGTTTTGGAAAACTGTCGAAAAAGAATTTTGCGAATCAGTCTTATTCAATAATTGAAATATTTGTGTTTCATTTTAAGTTACAGTCACATCCTGCGTACAATGGTTTTATATATAAATAACGTTCACTGAATTAGAATATTATCCCAACAGGGCAACTACATTTTTAAATAATCGAGAAGATAAAGTCATAGAGTAGCATTTACCCCAAATCCATTTTCATTTTTGCGATTGGATACTTCAAACAATAAAACACAAAATTAAATTTTTGAAACGAAGCACACAACATCACTTACCTATGGCTTTTAAAAAGTAAAACCATAAAGACCATAACATTAATGTTTTCATAACAAAACTGTGCAGACAGGTGTTTCCAATAACATGAGAATTAACGTTTCTGAGGATGAGTTAAGGCATGTACAAATACAAAGTATGTCTCATTTGAAGAAATGAAGATAGACTATTTTTACCATCAGGGGTTCACGAAATAGAGGATCAGGTAAACTATGTAATGGAAAATATGCAAAATTGGTATGCAGACATCTCTTATACCTCTTACCAAAGTCGCAAAATCAAAGGAAATTATCAACCCTAGGGCATCGTATGCAAAATATGATCGCCCATATGATAAACCTCGTATGAAATAAATTGTTTTTTAGACATGAGTTCCTGTTTAACATCATTGATGATACAAATGTAAAAATTAAACTTGTAATGTATAGGTGTATATAGCTAAACTTGAATCTAAAACAAAACAATTTGAAAATATTCATAAAATCAATGCGTGAACAACCAATTATTTCAGTAGGTAATTTATGTGTTCCCAAAAAACTTTTTTGTTGTTTATCAAACGCAAGGAACTAAACAAAGGTAAAGCACCTTCTAAGCAAACCTCTGTTTTACTTCGAGCACTTTCAATTATCTAAGTGCTTTAACCTAGCGACTTTAAATAGAACACCAAGTACCTGGTAAATTACCTGATACCTGCATATAACTAATTAATCAGAAGTACAACATTATTTCCAAAAGCTGAACTTTATTCGAATATACACCTTGCACTTCGAGTCGTCTTTACAGAACACATTCGCCTCATTTTGCGACTGCATCATTGCACAGGCCTGTGTCACAACAAATATGTTATTATTGCAGTCGTTGTTTTCATTGGCTGAAATCTTGATAGGTAGTTTAAGTTGCAATATTGTGCAAGTAGGGGGAACTGCCGTAAGCCTGAGAAACCTTCGTATGAAGAAAGAGGTTGTAAAGGAATTTTATACGGAACTACCTCTGTCGAGAGAGAATGGAAACATATAGAAAGAATTTAGGCGCCTCTCGAATTGTATAAACAACAAAAATGAAATCTATGTGTTTTATTATGAATCGACTTTTGCAATATAGAATAAAAAGTATGCATCAATGATCAAGCACATTGCTTATGCCAATGTATACTATTCTAAATACAAAATAAAACACATCCGGCTCATTAGAAGGAGCCGGTAGCGTAGCCTTCGGTAAGCTGGGGGCGTTATAATGAGGATTCCTTGTAGAGCAGGGACACTTTAACATTAAATATCTGCTTCCCTAACTGACATAAGAAGTTCATCTTTCAAAACTGTCCACAAGTTAACTATCAGTTTCAGAAAAATTTGAGACTGAGAATATCTCTCAAAAAATAACAACTCGAAATTTCTAGAAATTTCTAGATCGGTTCTAGAAAGTTTCTAGATATGTTCTAGAAATTTCTAGAAAGGGGATATTTTTTTTCTTGGCCCATTGTACATTTGTTTCGTATACAAAAACCTTATTTAACCATATTCACGCAGCGGCCATGTTGATACAATAGGAACGCAAGCCAGATTGACGGCTATTGTGTAGTGAACGAAGAGGTTGCGCAGTTGTTTTATCTCACTCCAAAATATGTTGATAAAATCATCAAATTCATACCTTAATATATGTTTTTAACAATGTTTTCATGACTTATTTATTTAGATCAAAAGCAGCTGGTAACCGTTACGTGATTAATTATGAATAAAGATAATGCGAGCTTTGTGAATGTGTCGTACGAGAGTTGTCCCAAAAGTTTCGGCCTGAATATGAAAAAATGCCTGAAACGCAACCATACTGTGCGTGCATGAAGAGATTTCATTGACGTGTAAATAGCATGAAAATCACAAGATGCATAATCTTCAATGGCATATAATAGTCTGTCACATCTTTTATCGAAATGGTGAAAAGTGAATGTAGGGCTGCTATCAAATATCTCAGTTTAAAAAAATACGCTCCAAAGGAAATTAATGGGGATAAGTTACAAACGTAAGGTGACTCTGCTCCTTCATGTCGAACCATTAAACATTGGTGTGCTGAAATTAAACGGGGTAGAGTAAGCACGAAAGTCGAGTGGTCGTCTATCTGATGTAACCACAGGTGAAAACATTGAGGCTGTTTTTGGCACAATAATGCAAGACAGGCGAGTGACTGTCAGATACTTAGCTGATACTCACCACATCAGTTAAAACATCACTTGGACGATTTATACATCAACATTTACTTAAGAAAAAGGTATTAGCACGCTGGGTCCCAAGAATGTTATCTGTGGACCAAAAGAAAAAAAATTGTCATGGTCAGTCAGCAACTTCTTGACGAGTATCGCGCATACCCAGAATCATTTTTCGCTCATGTCGTTAATAAAGATGAAACTGGGTTCATCACTTTGAACCTGAGACAAAAAGCCAAAGTATGCAATGGAAACACAGCACATCACCCACCCCTAAAAAGTTAAAATCTGATTCCTCCAGTCGGAAGGTCATGGCATCCGTTTTCCTGGACCCTCAGGGTGTAATAATGATTGATTATTTAAAGAAAGGTTCTACAATCAACGGCACTTATTACGCAAATGAACTACGTCAATAACGAAAAAACGCCAAAGAGAACTTGCGCAACTTGGTTAACTGCGCAAAGGTGTGTTGCTGGTGCAGGACAATTCTACCGTTCACACCGCCCAAATCAGGATTGTGGGCTCAGGATTCTCCCCCACACTGCCTATTCTCCAGACCTAGCCCCTCAGACTTCTTTCTCTTCCCTCGACTGAAAACAGAGCTCCATGACCAAAGGTTTGAAGCTGACGATGATAAGAACTGGTTTTCAGATGGGTTGCAGATGTTACAAAAACGATTGAGCAAATGCATTGAGGTCAAGGTTGATTATGTTGAAAAATAAGTGATAGAAATTTGAATGTGTCCTTGATTTTGATGGTCAGGCCTGACATTTTTGGGACACCTCTGGTATATATCATAAATCATTATATATTCTGATCAGTAGATCATGATTATTAGAGTATTACCAACCTCGTCTTCTTTTTTGCCTAATGATTACATCTCCTTCCAAAATTACCCCTCTTTTTAGGACGAATTCTAGCTTCTTTTAAGGAAACCAAAGGGTTTCATTTAGGACTGTATGTAATTCTTTTCCGTCATGTTTTGCACAGGAGACAATACATATCAACTTGAATAACACATCTTAAGATTAAAAAATTATAACTAGTTTAGACTAAACTTAACAAGCCAATTGAACGATTTACAAACTGATTGAATTGAATGATAGAAATCTTTCTCCCCCTTTTTGTGTTAAGGACTACCTTACACGATTCTTATTATTACAAACAATAATATTATTTCTATCGGTTGAAGAATGAATTAGAAAGAAATTATTTTCTCCTAGCGGTATGAAGCGTTCTAATGAGTTATCTGCCCGCCAGGTGGCGTGTTAACGGGGTATATAAGGGTGTAAATGTTTGAATTTGGCATTCTCGATTAGTGTACTCCCGGCCTTTTCACCATGAATACTGACGAGAAATTGGACGCCATTTTGTCACAACTCGAGTCAAACCAGACTAATTTTGAAACCGCCCTTGACGAAAGAAATGGATCTTTAAGAGAAGAATTTGTCCAAACATCAAAAGACATTAAGAGGTTGGAAGCGGAGAGAGATTACACTTGGCGACGAGAAGGAAACAAAATTCAGTTTAATTTTAATGAAGAGACTGCTGGTGCTTTGAAAGAGGTGTTGTCTGCTATTCAAAGTAAACGATTTGATGATGGCGAATCTTTGCTAAAGTCAGAGCTCGAGAGGATTCAGCAAAGGAATAAGCTAATCAAGATTGCTGATTCATCAGAAGGTGGGTGGGAGACCGTCAGAAACTACGTTTCCAACGACTTGGCTGACAATTCCGATGATGACCGGAAGATCACGAGGGCAGAAAACAAAGCAGTGCGCAAATTACGTGAGAAGCGTGGAAGAGTTGCACATTACCCGAGTAGGTAAAGCCGGAGACAGACACCGATGTCGCAGCCCTTGCAGAGCGTCCTCCCACAATCGACTCAGGGGTATCATCAGCCTAGCAGCAATCATCTTTTTCTTTGGAAAAGTGGAAAGCCTGGATCAAGCTTCACGTGCGGAGTCTTCGGCCATTTTAGGAGAGAGTGCCCCTACAGTTCAAGTGTGTCAGCCGGAGCGTCAACATCCCAGGGAAGTCAGTAGTGGGGGACAAGCCTTGTCAGTTGAGTATTTTTCTCATGATTGTATTCTTGATGATGTATGTTCAAAAACGCTCACTCATGATTATTATGAATATGAACAGGGCTCGTCTGAGATAGTTGTAAGGAGCCGTCTCAAAAGCAATATTCAATTTTGGATTGATATCAAGGCATCCCAATTTGTTATTGACATTATCCATTATGGTTATAAGATTCCTTTTGTCAATCTTCCTCCTCCAATGATAATTGCTAATAACCAGTCTGCCCTTAACCATAGTGATTTTGTTACTCAGGCAATTGGTGATCTTTTGGAGAAGAATCTAATTTGTGCATGTGAAACCCCGCCATATGTGGTCACCCCCCTAACGGTGTCAGTACAATCCTCTGGTAAGTAAAACTGATTTTGGATCTTCATAGAATTAACTCTTACGTGAATAAACTAAGTGTGAAATACGAAGATTGGAAATGTGCTTTAAATTATATCAACAAAGATGACTGGTTGATTAAATTTGACATTCACTCCGCTTACCATCACATTGATATCTTCCCCCCACATACTCGTTTCTTGGGTTTTTCGTGGAAAGACAAGTTTGGAGAGATGCATTATTACAAATTTTTGGTGTTACCATTTGGTCTTACTTCTGCTCCATATGTTTTTACCAAGTCATCACACAGTTGGTGAGGAAATGGCGGTATGAGGGTAAGAGAATAGTGACGTTTTTAGATGATGGCATTCTTGCTGGGTCTTCTGAATCCAAAACAAGTTTGTTTGGATCAGCAGTAAAGTCTGATTTGATACGTTCAGGGTTTGTCCCTAAGGTTGAGAAATCTCTCTGGTGTCCGTCACAATCGTTAGAGTGGCTTGGATTCCACATTAATACAGATTCCATGGTGTCATCTATTCCTTATAGGAAGATTGAGAAAGTTTTGTCAGTAATACGGTTGGTGTTAAGTCTCAGACAAAGAACTCCAGTAAAGTCTGTTGCTTCCATAATTGGTCAAATAGTATCTATGAAGCTTATCATCAGACCGGTCTCGCAGCTTATGACTAGATCACTTTGCATAGACGTTGTTGCTGCTGCTTTTTGGAACAGTCATATTCATAATTCTGAAGGAAGGGTGAAACAGCTGATGTTTTGGGCAGATAATATACAGAGATATCAAAGAAGAGAGTTGATGCCTGCTACAGTCATCAAGAAACTAGTTTATACTGACGCTAGTAGCACGGGGTTCGGTGGCTATTGTGTGGATATAGCAGGTTTATCTTCTCATGGTCAGTTGTCAAGTTTTGAGGCTAGTCAAAGCTCTTTGTGGAGAGAACTAAAAGCTGTACAAATGGTGCTCTCAAGTCTTGTGTTTCAACCAGCTCAACAGAGTGTTAAGTGGTTCATTGACAATCAGAATGTAGCAGCTATTATTGAGAAAGAAAGTATGAAAGTTCGTTTGCAGTTATTAGCTCTTGAAATTTTTTAGCTCCGACACAACACTGTATCGATCTTCATGTTCAAAAGAATCCAAGAAGTGCGAATCAAGAAGCTGATTTTCTTAGTCGTGTCATGGACTACGATGACTTGTGCATTTCCCAGGGTACCTTTAACTGTGTCGACAGGAAGTGGGGGCCTCATGAAGTGGATAGGTTTGCTTCGTATTACAATGCAAAGACAGAGATTTTCAACTCGCTGTTCAGTACTCCCGGTTCTGCAGCAGTGGACACCTTTCCCGTCGATTGGAGTGGGACTATGAACTGGGTTGTCCCCCCTATCCTACTTATTCCTAGAGCAGTTTAACATATGTCTTTGTGCAAAGCTAAAGGAACACTAATAGTGCCCGAATGGCATTCAGCATGTTTTTGGCCTCTCATATGTTGCAATTCTGTATTTGTTCCTCAATGAAGGACGTTATGTATTTACCAATATCTAAACAATGTTATGTTCCAAGTAGAATACCAGGCGGGATGTTTGGTGAACGTGATCTACATTTTAATATGCTGGTCTTATTGCTTGATTTTTCCTGATTTGTTTTGTATGTTTTACATATGTGTTCCAATCCTTGTATAAGGATAATTTGGATGTCTTGCCAGAACGAGTTCGAGGGTTTGCTGGAGATTTACAAGACCTGATGTTGCATGCTATGGCTGATTCCACTAACAGGAAGTATCAGAATGGTTTTGCTGCGTGGACAAGGTGGGCTCAATTGAATGATATGCCTTGTCGGCTACCAGTGTCTAATCTACACTGTGCTTTACATCTTCTGTCTGTTGTCCAGCAGATTGAGTCTATATCGCCTGTTATGGCTGCTTTTTTTAGTTTGAGGTATGCTCATTATAGCATGGGTATAGATAGCCCTACTGACAATGGTTTGGTAAAGAATGTTCTTGAGGCAGCTAAACGAAAATTATCTAAGTCTGTCACAAAGAAGGAGCCTGTTAATGTTGATATCCTGCACAAGTTATATGATTCCAGGATTGAAAATGCTACATTGGCTGATTTGAGGATTTTATCTGTATGTTTCTGGTTTCCTGAGATCTTCAGAACTTTTAAACATAACAAGATCTGACATCGTGTTTTTTCATTCTCATATGACTGTTTTTATTGAGAAGTCGAAGACTGAAGTATATAGAGACGAGGCATGGCTTGTCATTAGTCGGACCAAAACTAAGTTGTGTCCAGTTGATTGTCACGACAGGTACTAGAAAGCAGCAGAAATTCTTCCAGCATCCCAGGATTACATATTCAGAGGTTTGACTAAAACTGTTAATGGCTACAAACACAGGAAAGTTAACATTCCTTTATCTTATACTAGACTAAGGGAGCTATTTTTAGAAGCGTTAACTCCATTTGTTTGCAATATCAATAGTTTTGGTTTGCACAGTTTGCGTAGTGGTGGTGCCTCTGCAGCAGCAAATAACGGTATACCAGACAGGATGTTTAAACGCCATGGTCGCTGGAAGAGCGAAAATGCCAAGGATGGGTATATAAAGGATAGCATTAGTCATAGAATGAAAGTTTCGTTATCATTTGGCCTTTGACTTTCTTTGCTTCTCAGCTGCGGAACGCACGTCCGTTCCTATTGTTCAAGTATGTGTTTGTTGTCTATGTAGACGTGAATGGGGGCTAGTAGGAGAATTTTATTTTCATAATGGATTAGTATTACTAAATAATTCAAATGAATCACTTTAACTATGATCAATCATAATTATTTTATCAAAGAGCTGATAAATTAAAAATAAATTTTCATGTGTATACTTGACAAGAAAAAAAACAAAATTCGTGATATCACGCGGCAGGGCTTTCACTTGGCTCTCAAAAATGTATGTTATCCTAATGGATATGTACCTGATAGACTTCCAAAAACTGCATAGTTTCTGCTGAATAGTGTTTACGTTTCAAAGAATTGAATTCCAGAATATTTTTTGTTTGAAAAAGATGGTGTTTTTGGACATTATAGTCAAGGTCAAGTCAAAGAGTTTATTGTATTTAAGGCCTCCGGCCTACATACAAAAGTACATATACAGATAGTAAAGACACAAAATATATACAATTCAACAAATGACAGTTGAAAAATCCCGTTTTAGTTACTAGTTTTTTAACAGTTCATCCCTAAGTCTTAAACTATTCTTGATAAATAATGATAAATGGAGAATAACATTAAGGATGTAAAGGCAACATTAGGTGATTTTGATAAAAACTTTTCAGGAATGTACTTTCTTCTGAACACGGAATAAGATTATACTTCTTCATTTTGCAATTTTTTTCACCATGATAGTGACCTTTTAACATCTGTCTTTTGTGCTGGATATAATTGCACAAGCAAAGCTATGGCAAATTGTTCTAACACAAAGTATACAAGACAATGCCTTCTCGATACCGGAGAACAATACAGTCATTGCTACTCCAAGCTTCCCATCACAGAATGAAAAAGAAAGAGAAAAAAGACAAACGCATGAGAGGCACAAGGGTTTGGAAGCGTAAGCAGAAACGAATAAATATTATTATAGGCTATAGACCACCGACGGACTCAACCAATCAAAGCAGTCAGTCACTCAAATCTGATACCTATTCAACCTCCTAGACTTTCTTCAAATGTTAAAGTGTGTCTAAATGTTCCGTCTGCCTGTTAAAAATGTGAGGACATTGTAGACTTGGTACTGGATCACCATATCGATATCCTAGTGCTTACTGAAACATGGCTTAAACCCCAGCGAGATGAATCAAAGATAGTGCAAATGACTCCACCTGAATGTATAGTCAAACATCAACCTAGGCTTTCTCGTGGAGGTGGACTAGCTGTTATCTTCAGGAGCAACGTTCAAGTTAAGATATTGCAACGCGAGTTTCAGATGACATCTTTTTGAGTATATATACTTTCAATTACTTCATGGAAAAACTGCTACGAATGTTTTTGTCTTGTATCGACCACCACCATCCAGGAAGAACAATTTGAGACTTTCAGTGTTCCTGGCTGAGTTCTCTAATTTATTGGACGTGGTTTGTGTCAAATCATATAGATTGATTCTACTGGGCGACTTTAATATCCATTTTGATCGGAAGCCATGATGTTCATGTGGTTGCGTTTGTAAAATTTCCGGGATTCATTGTTATTCAACACCCGCAAATTAAGTTTAAAACCGACAAACGCAACTATATTGTAACATGACCGTTATTAATTAGAAGTTTAAGTGCGAACTCTGTTTTTGCGTACGCATTTTTGTGTGGAAAGGACTTTGCGACTGTTCTATTTCTGTAAGAGGTGATATATGATCTAACTAATGTGAATTCCCTTCATTATTAACATTACAAACATCGTTATGATATTAGACCTACCAACAAACTTTTTTAATTCAAGACCGAAATCAACAATCATAATGCTCGTTGAAAAAATATCTTAAAACCCCGAGTACAAATATCTTGAACTTGCCCACACCATTGTGACAGCGACGCAAACATTGTGACGTCAAAACGGTTGGCCTTTGTGACGTCATACCATGGGAACGGCATTCGATAGAAGGCGGCCGCATGAAACTTTGCGGCATACTTGGACTAAGTAAGCCATTTGAAATTATTTTCGTTCTTCAAAAATAAATCATATTGAAGTGTACTTGCGATATCTACCAGTAGACACATCATAAAAAAGGACAAAGACAACTGTCAAATCGGAGTACGGCACGAATTTTCTAAGAAACTCGAAAATTATAACTTGAGTCGAGCCGGCAATAGTGAACATGTTGTGTCAATTCGCGACGATTCGCCTTTGCTAATTTGAGGGTATTCATTGTCATTCAACATAGGGTAATTTTTTCGAATCGACCAATCAGAATCGAGGATACAACGAAGTCATGTTACAATAGGCGTTCTTGGCTCCCTTCAACGTTTATTACTTACAAGTTGCACACAGAACACCAACGCCTTTTCTCTATTCCGTCGGGCTTACTTTCCCCATCACCTTGTGGGAATGATTTTTTAAAATATACTACTTTATCCCCGCATACGTTATACACTCTCTGTAGTTCTTTGATATCAACGTCCTCAGTGTATAAAACCTCTACATGCAAGCTTTTTGTTGTATGGACCTTCCCATCCTCTCTGAAGAGAAATGGATTGTCCATCTGGTCCAGGTGCAAAATAGTCTCACTGCAGAACATGTCAGCCTCAGATCCAGGTTTGTTGAGAACCACTGTAACATAGTGTGCTCGTCTATGACAATAAAAGTCAGTGAAGTATAGGTTCATGTTCTCTTTGAACAGAGCTTCAACAGGAACATGGAGACGCTGGTCACCAAAGAAGGAGAAATCTGGCAGGGTTTCACTTTCAGTCAGAGATACGCTGAAAAAGAGTCCATCGATGTTGCCATTGATTGGAGAGTATCGGTCACCATTGTTGTCCTTTATGTATTTTCTCATCAATCCATCCTTTTTATTCATTATTTCCTCGAAAATTCTCTTTGGCTTGTTTCGAAACATTATCTTGACCTCATGGGTACCAAGGGATTCCTGAGTGAGGTAATCCTCAGCTTTTTGTTTCAATGTCCCCAGCTCATCTTTGGTCATCACTGTGAATGATATACATGATAAGAAGAAGTCAATATCTTAGATGAGGATTTTACCTTGAGTTCAGGAGCGTCATAAATGTAATCAGAAGGGGTGCCTATTTCTGAATTTTGAAAATTCTTTTCAGCTTGCCAGCTCGTGTAAGTACAAATTTGTGTCTATACACACGCATATGAGATTATGAAACGTTAAAACCCAGAAAGCTAGTGTGTGTTCTTGTGATTGTTTACCAAATTAACCAAATCTTTAAGAGTAGTGGATAGGCTGTTGTTAAGCTGAATATCATCAATGCCATTCCGAGAAACATTTCTACGCTTTATAAACAGTGAGTCTAATATATTTTATATGAATTACTTGATTCCTTAATTAAAGTTTTGATAAATATATTAAAGAACTATCAAATCGATATTTGAAAGGTACTGACCTGTAAACACGTTTTGTGTTGCTACTCTGTGACAACTGTAGCTCTGATCGTCATGAGCAAGTTCCACAAAAATGCAACTGTAGGTCTGCCTCGAGGAAACAGGTTTTGGTATCGTAAACGTAGAATATCTCGCCTTTGTCAAAGCCAAATACTCCATTTTTTGTCTTTCTCAATGAAAAGGGCAATGTCTGAGTTATTTGCAAGGTGATCAGTGGGCAGGTGAAGTTTGTAAGTGTCTGGTAGCTCCAAGCTTCTTCTTAGTTTCAGCTCCTTCTGAAATATATGATGTTATATAATGAAACCACATAAACATATTTTAAGTTTCAGTGTGGTATTGATATCCGTCAATGTGATTTTTTATTTCAATGATTAATGACCCATACGAGCCATTTAACCACAAATATTTTCCTGTCCATTCTCATTTCCAGTCGCCTGAAGTATTCTCTCGATACAACAAATCAACATTACTTCCTATGGAGGGATTGGCGCAAAACTGGGGATATACTATTTTGCAGAGTATAAGGACTAGGAGTCTCTCAAAAACTTCTTATATAGTCTCAAGACGGTGATACATATGTTCCCGGAGAGTTAACGTTATGCGGTCTAACCTTTATTCCAAGGTCATACTGTGACGTTGACATGTCGTTGGGATATCTCAAGAACTGATCTCCAAATGACGCAAAAAGCCTTATACAAAATGTTTACGACCTTGACATTAGTTTCAAGGAACAGCAAAGATTTCGCAATTGGGAATTATTTCATGTTATTTAATTTGGTTTTTAACATATATAATTCATTATACATACTGCTTTATCCTCGTAAAATTCGTTTTTCCAGAATTACCTTAATTTCGAGGATTACAAGTTACGAAATATTGTAACATAAAAGTTATATCCCTATAGAAGTTATGTTTAATACTCCTCAGACTATTAGTCAGGCTACGCATTTATATTGCCTTAAATTAATATTTCTTACCGATGTAATAAGAAACAGATCTTGAAATGACTTGTGTGACGCAAAATCAGAAAATCGTATTTCCTTCAAACCTGTAAAAAAACAAATGTTTATAAAGTGAAAGAAAATACAATGCCTAAGCCTAATGGACATAAAATTGAAGAAATTACATAAACAAAATAACATAACAAAAAACACTGACCAAATCAGTTTTGAATTATTACTAATTTATGGTAAACAAGAGGTTATTGGGTTTGAAATATCTAATCAATGGTTTGGGTATGTAACCATTCATAAGTGCAACATTGCATAATATCGTTGCGTTGTTTAATTGTGTCACACACTTGTTTTGGGTCTGCAACCGTGATTAGTCTAGAACATTACATCGATCTCTCGAAATACCTCAGGCAGTCTTTTACTGCTTTTAGGCGGCTAATTTATAAAATCTCAATAACCTATATATTGGCCGACTAAAAGGACATTTAACTTCATGATCCATACATTTGATTTTGCGATTACCTGCTGGATTAACTTCTGGATACCTTTTACAAAGCGCATTCACCTATCGGCTACTTTCAAGACTCGAACAACTCATACAAATATGATAAACTTCTGTGCTAATCAAGGACATTGGTAAATATATTCAGCTAACATATTTATAGTAACTCTTTTGATATTTTATTGACTATTTGTATTAGCCTATACTGTAACCATTAACTCTGTGCTTATTAAGTTCCCCGCAAAGTTCTGTCTGAGAATAACGTTTTGCCTACGTCTGTAATTACGTAATTCCTTAATGACGAAATGCTTTCGTTTCCTGACCATATCTAAAAATGCTTTCAATTTCGTTTACGAAACTAATTGCTATGAGGTTAGAACTTCTTTTTTTAGGGGGGGGGGGGATGGGGGGTGGCTTTGCCTCTTTGGACATTCTGACTTCTAAATTTGTTTTCCGTTTTTATGGAAATAATTTGAACTTGGTTTTTATGTGGAAAAGGCACCTTTACAATATCTAACTTGAAATCTATTCAGTATGATTTTAAGGGATTTGACACATGGCTAGTCCTATTGCTGTAGGGGTGCCTTTTGTTAATTCGGTTATTTTGATTTTTATACTCTTGTTTGCATTGAAACATGTTAACAAAATAATAACATGGTTTCCATTGAAATTGTCAATGCACAGACTACAAGGCATGTCCTTATAAAAACTTATTAAGTTTAACATACTATAAATAGATACACGTCCATGAAATCCACATTAAGTCTCCCCATAAAAGCCTTCTAGAAACTAATACAGCTTCTCCGTACGTAAAAATAACACTTCTTTAATTGATTTCCCTTTTAAAACTAGTTTATCGGGGGACTGTAATCAAGTTGTCTCTGATAATGAGGATATATCCGCGATCATTGCATTAGGATACTCACGGAGAGACAAGAATATTGATGTGATATTCTTCTAAGCCGTTTCAAGATTATTTCACTTATATCGCGGCTGCTAGTATTATTGCAGGGAGAAAGCCCGCAACACCATTGTGGCTATGCATTGCGGTGAAACCTGCGAGCATCGGCTGGAACTAGCGAACCTTGGGTGATACTGCGCTGAAGTTCAGTGTAGCATTGCACCCAAATCTGACTGCGTGTAGAACAGTTCTCTACTGCAGACAAAGTTGCCGAGCCCCTGGCGGGATTCGAACCTCGGACCTCGTGAGGTTCGAAAGACATCTTCAGCTCAAAAATATTCATGTTATTAATGTATATCGATAAAAGAAATAATTTTTTTGCATGCATTCAACCTGTTCAACTGAGGTATATTTACGATCATACTAACTATAGTTGGATGTGAACAGAAGCGAAGACAGTTTTGAATACACTGTTCGCTCAAGCGTCATTCGACGAAATGAAAGGAAACTGTCTTTCTATAGAAGATAAAATATTCATGTCAGCATTGCTAATTATGACAAGGACACAATCGTAGTACCTTTTTGCGAAATTATACTTGCAGCTGCTAATTATGACCCATATTGAATAAAATAGATGTGTGAAGTAAAAAAGTAAACAATATATTATACAAATTTTTTTACCACACTAAAACAGCACAAACAATCACCACAACATTTGGATGTTGTTGTCTCATATTTTGATGCGGTCTCTTAAAAATGAATTATATGGGATGGTAACCAGTCGTTAAATTAGCGCACTTAATTATATTTCAGATTTGGCATGGTTGCTCTTTATTACGTGGTTCAGTAGAACATTGAAAGTACAGAATAGAAAAAGGCCAATTATCAAAACGTGTTATTCGTACACATCAAATGGAAATCCATCTCATTAAAATCGGTTAAAACATTATCACTCGTACCTTACTGTGCTTCAGATCTGAGTTCTGTTGTGTCAGGTATACCTTTAAAAATAGTAACCGGGTTATAAGCGGCCTCTAATTGGAATTTATTCATTTCAAACCGTAGACAAAAAGGGCGATTTTCTCTTCTTTATCAAAACCTCTTTCAGTCACCCATTCTTTAGATATCAAGTCGCCTAGCTCAATCATCCACAATCACTCAAATCGGGCTCTGTCACTTTCAAAGCTGACCAGCAACACTCCAATACATGTGACATCCTCCCGTAAGCCTGTCAGCTTGATTTGGAGGGAATTTTCGCTTTGACCACCAAAGAACAAATTGTATTCCTGAAAAAACAAAAAACAGTTTTAGATAAAATAAAAACCGTTTTTAATGTTCCTACAACATCAATTAGTTTAATTTTGCTGTAATGATATACGCCAAATACGTCGAAAATCATAGTTAAATATTGATCCAAGTATACTCAACTTCTCTTAAAGGGATGCCAAAATCTTCTGAATTAGGTAACTGGTTCGGAAATGGAAATGTTAAGTAGAGATTGCGAGATAGCAACAGGCTTAGTGTATACGTTTTGTTAATTTTGAAATCAACAAACTACATATTACTACAATGACTGTTATCAATGCATTATAGGAACAAAAAGCATATGACTTACCGTGTCTGACATGGTTGTGCAAAGTACTATACTAAGCACTAGATATGCAACCATGCACCACAATTAGCAATTGTCAACCTTACATGGCTGTGCAAAGTGCTATACTAAGCACTAGATATGCAATCATGCACCACAATTTGCAATTGTCAACCTGTACGCGTACGTGTTAAAAATAGCTGGTTTCTCCGTCGCGCTATTAATAAAACATTACCAGGGTATGATTTATTGGAAATGTATCCTGACTTTTTGAAATCTATTTTAGATCTGACTTGTTAAACAACTTACAACAAGCTATATTAATGTAGGTCCTAAAGCTCCAGATGAATTTTATGGACATCAATAGGCAGGGACGCCTTATCGATTAACCTAGATGTGACGTAGGTAAAACGAAAGTAAAACTTAAAGCTTCATTCTGTATTAAATTCGTAGATAAAAAGAAATACAATAACCTGCAAAATGTTGTAATAAACTATACTTGTATATTTATGGTTTATGTTAAGGGGCAGTTGCACTTTTTAGGTAACAAAGTGATCTTACAAAATCGAAATGAATGTTGCCAATTACAGTGTTCAAACGAACGTTAAATGTTGGTTTAGCTACGCAAATATATTTCCTTAGTTATTTAAAATATGTTCACAATAAAATGGCCGCCAGCAGTTTTTGCTTGATGTTCAATACCCTAGTGTACGACTACGGATAATTGGATTGAATAATGAGATGTCATTGAAAACAATTCATTTAGCATAAACCTATATTTATAAGGAAAACAATTTAAGACGTAAAATTTCATACGTGTTAGCGTCCCTTTAAAGATTTATATATTTTAACCTATTTAACCATTCTGCCTTTGATCGTAAATTACTCAAGTTCAATACTCAAAATATATCGCTACGAGCCATTCAAACGGACAGGGTTCGTAAATTAATGAAAATAGGGCGTTATAACTGCATGATTCATACTATTCTTTTGAAACCCATCTTTATGTAGATATATTTACAGCATGAGCTCGCAAACACATAGAAATACGAACTTAGTTCATAACACCCTTTCGGTAACAATAGCTTTAGTTGTACATGTCTTTACACTCCAGCGAACAATTATTACAAATAACCGCTGAGCATTGATGGCAAAAACGTGCACATTGTAAGCCTAGGTCTATAGACTGTCCGGCATTTGCATAATCATCTGAAGTTCAAATAAAAAAGTTATGTTTTACGTTAAGTTGAAGTTAAATTTTTCTTCTTTTTACTTAAGTTCTAAGTCCTAATAAAAGGTAGGCTTAACTTCTATCCTCTGATCTAAGACCCTGGCTTGCGGGTTTATTTACACTTCAGATTATTATCAAATTTATTATAGCACTGTTGCCGTGGATTGGATGATTGTTTCATTTCTGTCCTCTCTTATTCCAAGATAAAAACATAAATTCATTGATCACCATTTGTAGGATTGCATATATATATATATATATATATATATATATATATATATATATATATATATATATATATATATGTATCATCCCAACTGCGGATCCGCCCCATCTTAAGATGGGACGCGTCCCAACTTGGGATTCCAAGTTGGGACGACCCATCTTAAGATGGGACGGGGCATACTTAAACATGTTAATAATATTCATATTTAAAAATGAATTGTGTCAGTAAAACTTTTTTTTAGATAATTTAGTTCTATTCTTTTCACACCTACGAAGAAAATTTGATTTGATGTTCATTTACTTCACTTTCTGACTCGATTTCATCTGTTATCGAGTACGAACGATTCGACACTACTCAAACAATTATTTAAAGTCATATTTGATTACTGATTGAATCACATTTGTTAAGCGACATAACAAAATCAGATCAATATATAGATTTATATTTAGATAATATTTTTCAGCATTTTTCAAACGACAAATACACGCGTAGATCGAACAGCCGTAAACAGAGAGAAACCAAACGGCTCCACATTTCACAGAGACATATTTGTATCTTAGTTTCTTTACAAAAATGTGGTATAAACTGTTAACAATCAAAGCTATGAAGTTATTCTAATACAGATCCAAGTTTTACAACACTATTGATAAATTGCGTTTTTAAAAATATATATTTAAAAAACGTACCTGATACAAAGAAATGAATACTCCATGCAAAAACCTTCTATAAGCAGAAATTAAGGTACTCTCCATCGTTACAATCCAGCACTGAATAGACTGAATATGTTAATGTGACAGCTTGGCATGACAGAGGCAATGATTGGGCACCAATTTGCCCACCGTAGGTATTGTTAGGCTAAAACAACATATGGAGACACCATCAGCCAATGCTGTTTTAACAATTTATTATCATGTTTACCTATTTGGCGACTTGGAAATTAAAAGTTCCTATTACCAAAGTCTGGTTCCCAAACAATTTAGATATTTTCCAGTAGTGCCAACATAGGGCTTGAATATTCCCTAGTAAATCATATAAATATACTGAAAACTTTCTTAACGGCGACAAACCTTTTTCACAGAGTGTTAACGAATTCCTAATAATATCTATTTATCATTTCGTAAATGATACCAACCTATTTTTAAAGCTCTTTCCTAAACATTTTACCAAATCTAAGGTAGACAAAGTTTAATATAAATTTTAGTTTTGTAAGAATAATTGCAAATGTACATTTCCATCAATGTCCTTGTTTTATGTTTGTTTCAGGAAAAGAATTTATATAGGCATTTCTTGCCTTGCTCATCCTTTTTCCTTTTTGCATATATATTCTGAATTCTGTGTAACACATGTTTTATGGAAATAAAATACTGTTTAAATCATAGTATTATACTTACTAACCATTATATGTTTACAGATATTGCATATTCTCATACAATGAAATATGATAATATTTTACAACAAGCAATGACAATTTCAATATCAAATTTGTATAAGAAATGACAGCTTCTATATCAAATTTGTATAAGCAATAACAATATGAATCATTTAGTCCTCTGAAGACATGATAAGAAGCATATTTAAGATAACAAAACGATCAGTTAAGTACACTTTCAGCTGTAAAACAACAATAATACACTGAAATGTATTTCTTCCCTCTCACCTACTCATCTTATGTGACTCAGTTGATTAACTTATTAGCAGTAACAACACACAACAATTATCTCAATTCAACGCTTCTAACAAGCCTAGATAGACGCTTGTACATATAAAAACAACCTTTTCAAACTGATCGAAATCACATGTTACCTCGGGTTAAGTAGAAGAAATATTTTTCTCAACTCTGTACCCTGGTTTGTGTCAAAAGGTCTTGTGAAGGTAAACAAAGTTTCTTAATGAACTCAAAGTCAACAAACTCCGTTAATAATCTTCTTTTATTGATAGGAAATGAGGGGAAATATTGTATTTCTGAATTAGCATGAAGAACTTGCCTTTGCAATATTGAATATCTTAACCGAATTGTGTTTCAACTGTACATCGTTTTGGTTTGACATAACTTTGTGTTGTATGTTTGATGGTTTCATAATATTATTTTCATTGACGCGGCATTAATATAAGCTTCCAGCTTGCTTGCAAATCTATTTTCTTTTTTTTAAATGAACAAAATATGTTTAAACCATAATCTTCTTTTGTAAATCTTGGAGGTGAGGTGAGTTGGGGATTAACGCCGCTTTCAAGATTATTTCACTTATATCGCGGCTGCTAGTATTAGTGCAGGGAGAAAGCCCGCAACACCATTGTGGCTATGCATTGCGGTGAGTAAATCTTGGAAACTAAGTTCTAAATTTTTAAAAATTATATTAAAAAGCCTGTTTTTTCTCCATAAATAATCAATGGATGATGTTAGATTTCATTTTGGTTTCTTTACATGATTGACTTTCTGTTTATGAAAAATACTTTCATCGAATAACAACACAATAAACATAAACATTTGATCACGTCTGCTTCCTATCAATGATATTGCCGATAGGGGCCAATGCCTTGATAAATATGAATGATAATCATTGGCTAAAACAACAAACGATCGGCGTGTACCTTATTGTTACAATAATTGGTACCCATTCTTGTCACTAATTGGAAGGTGACACACAGGTATTAGTGTCATAACCGAACCGGATGTTTACCAAGATCCCTTCTTTCGGACCCCCTCCCCCTCCCCCATCCCCCCTCCACCCACCCCACACCCTTCTCTGAACTACCAAGCAGGTATGTTAGCCATTTGCACCACGACACTGATCAGATCAGGTTCGATCGGAAATAAGAGGAGGCATAACTGGATTTATTTACTGGACATCTTATAAGCATTGACGGAACACAACTTATAGGTTAGTGTTTGTGAAATATGTTTAAGAAACATAAAGTCTTAGATTCGGCTATCAAACACAATGAGTACATTGAAATCTTGCTAAATGGAACGGTTTATGTGTAAGAATTTGAACTGATTACAAGGCATTAGCATTCTTGGTATTCACTAGGAATGGGTTTTGAGTGTATACAATATTTCTTTCTTTTTTATTTGCTTAACATGCTGTCACAATTAAAAATATTTAAGAATATGATGAAATAATTTATAAAATTGTGTATAAGAATTACTTTTGAAATCGTATTGTACTATGATGAAGGACTCGTATGCGATGAGATATAGATATAGCCAATAAGTCATGAAAATCAACATAAAATCAAAATATCTTTCGAGGGCCTTAAAGCGCTTTCTAAATGATACATGTTATCATGTTCTTACTAAATTCAACATTAGAATAAGAATATTATGAACAAGTTAAAGTATCCGCCGTCCCATCTCAAGATGGGACGTCCCAACTTGGAATTCCAAGTTGGGACGCGTCCCATCTTAAGATGGGACGCGATCCCAAGTTGGGATGATACATATATATATATATATATATTGTTTAACTACCCACTTACACCTATATTATTACTAGATTTCCTTCATTCAGGTTTATTTTTTTCTTCGATTATTTATTTTTAGCAACATTCCTAGATTCCAAACTATATATTTGAAATTTGAATTCTCTTGTGACGACTTACTTAGGGTGTAGTGGAAGTATGTTTTCCTTACAAATGAGTAGATAAAGAGTTGTGTCAGTGGTCATGTGTTCCTAACACCACACACGTTGAAATGTGAACTCAATTCTTGCTTGACAAAATATACTTACGACACGAAGCTTTTGTTCTACTATACTTGTTAAACACCGATTTGAACGATGCTATATAACTAGTTCTTGTTGAAAATAAATATTTAAAATTTTTCATTTCATAATGTTAATTCAAATTATCAGAGTCCATAGAAGACTTTTTAATGTGTCTGTTTCTCTGTTCATGGCAAACACTAGAGTTGTTATAAACAGGAAAATAAGCAAACACATCCTTCACATGAAGTTAGATAAAAGCTAGCATAGAAATATTCAGATATACGGTAATGTTTATTTCACCGTCATGACCATTGGCAACGACTGGGTTCGACAAGTGAAGAGATTTTTTCAAGTAACTGAGTCGATCGTTTTAATAGTTTAATTCATGTGTATTCGTTAAGCTTAGAATTATCATTGAATATTGATTCAATGAGAACGAATGCTAACTCTTATATAAAGGCACGTATCGACGACCTGATTGTGCACATTTTGATGCTGTGTTATCTTCAATTGACGTGTGACATTATTCAGCTTTGAAACTTGTTATCACGCTACAGGACTACTACATTATAAATTTTTTTTATCATCATTGATACTTTTGCACGCGCGCGGCCTCCTTGAAACAATTTTGTATTAACTGGGGTATGTTTTAAAATATTGGGAAGGTAGATATGTAGATATGGTTTGCAGATATTGCTTGATATGAATTTTGTATTATCTCGGGTATGTTTTAAAATATTGGGAAGGTAGATATGTAGATATGGTTTCAGATATTGCTTGATATGAATTTTGTATTATCTCGGGTATGTTTTAAAATATTGGGAAGGTAGATATGTAGATATGGTTTCAGATACTGCTTTATATGAATTTTGTATTAACTGGGGTATGTTTTAAAATATTGGGAAGGTAGATATGTAGATATGGTTTGCAGGTATTGCTTGATATGAATTTTGTATTTACTCGGGTATGTTTTAAAATATTGGGAAGGTAGATATGTAGATATGGTTTGCAGATATTGCTTGATATGAATTTTGTATTTACTCGGGTATGTTTTAAAATATTGGGAAGGTAGATATGTAGATATGGTTTCAGATATTGCTTGATATGGATTTTGTATTAACTGGGGTATGTTTAAAATGTTGGGAAGGTAGATATGTAGATATGGTTTGTAGATAATGCTTGATATGACAAAGGCTTCACTACAAGGGGAAAGATAAAACCAATTTTACAGATGTTCCAAGGGCAGTAAGACGTTTCTCTTGGTAATGTGATCGAACCAAAAGATATCAATGTTACAATCCTAAATTATGTTTTTACAACAAAACAGTTCATAAAAAGACGTAACATGTTCAGTTACGCTGTACAAATCTATATTCCTACTTGAATTGATTAAAAGGTGAATACAAAAAAATATCTGCAGACGGATTTTGCTTGATACTTGATAATTTTTTCTTGAAAAAGGACAGTAAGCCAAAATCTAATTTCGCAGCTAACAAACCACATGTTATTACAATAGAATAAGGCATTAAAATAGACAAAGTGTTGTAAATCCATGACCTAACGCCACCATATTTGTTTCACCAAAGGACATACGTACAATGAAAACAAAACCTGATGTAACAGTTGATGATATTTTTTTAGAATTTAAGAGCGAGTTTTAGTTTAGTATGACTGAAACATTAAGTTGGATGAATATATCCGTATATCTTCAACGAAGGATTTTCTTTTGGGGTATATGAAACGTGAAAGAAATATAGAAGCGGGATCTTTAGTTTGCAGTGATTTTCACAAAAACTGCATATCAACGATATATGCCGTTTTTCAAACGGCCGTTCCATTGAGGCGCACGCTATACAATGTATGTGTAAAAAGAGATGCTTAAAACAATCAATTCACTCATAAGAATAATGCATTATGTCTTTTCATTTTAACCTCGATTCTTTTAACAATATGATATTGTTGTATTGTGATAGCTAATCTTTGTCGAGAAGTTATGTTGTTGATAAGTTATCGTATCAGCAACAAATATAGCCACTGATAACGATGATAGATTTCATTGAATCGATTAGCATTGATTTCTTTACACCTGCATATTGCAGTTCTCTTCACATCATGGCACTGAAAGAGTTTTAACTAACTAATTTTAATTCAAGGTCTATTATGAAAAATTGAATTGTAACATTTTGATTTTTAAGGAGCCACGGTGATCATCACTTTTGATATAGTAATATGGTAAATGCCTAACAATAAATGATAAAAATGTCATAGGTATCAGGGTAAAACGTATAAGCTTACGCTCCACTCTTCTAAAGGGTAAGAAGAAGAACGTCATTAAAAAAACCCTTACGCTAATTACTCATTTTGAAGGCCGCTTTTTCCCGCAATAACTGTCTGCATAACGCCCCATGTCCCTCTAAGTAGGGTTCCCATGATGCAGGTTATAATCAACATAATCCCTGCAAGTTGGAATTTATGAATAGTCAACTTTATGAGGTGAGGTGAGGTGACTTGGTGTTTAACGCCGCTTTCAAGATTATTTCACTTATATCGCGGCTGCTAGTATTAGTGCAGGGAGAAAGCCTGCAACACCATTGTGGCTAAGCATTGCGGTGAAACTAGCGCACGATGGGTGGTACTGCACTGAAAATCAGTGTAGCATTGCACCCAAACCTGACTGCGTGTAGAACAGTTCTCTTATGCAGACAAAGTTGCCGAGCCCTTCTTGATAATGCCCGCGGGTGATTTCCATAACATGTATCCAATACAATATTGCGTCATACAATTAAAAATTCCTAAGGAAAAAATACTTACATGGAGCAGAAAAGAAGGAATGAAACATTAAGTCATGCCTGTGGACGGTCTTTTTCCTATGATTAAAGAGGTCTTTTTTCAATGGGAATATTTGCTGTCACACTCACTGCTTACTTATCCTCATTTAAATCATTTATCTTATTCAATTTTACGATACTGCTGTAGTATCATATGAAGGCGAGTTTAATGCCTCTTTCAAGAGTATCTCACTAATATCATTGCATTGTTGTGTAGGACACAAGTCAGTTAAGAAATGGTAAGAAAAGTTATGACAAACTACACTATAGATTTCCATCGGTACCTTTGCTTTAAGGGTACCTTTGCTTAAAAGAGTCGGTATTTGTATGTTAATCATATGTTAGTATATTTACATCAAATCGTTTTGATTTTATAAGCACTGCAGAAGAAATTGTTCCCTATGTTTGTTCACAAACGGGGACTGAATACACATTCACATTGATATAACCTGAATGGCTTTTGGTAAATTTATCTGTACTCAAATCCACTTCAGATCTTCACTTTAAAGTTCGTTGATGAGGAACGGGAATTGACAGTCATGCTGACATCACTTCCAAATGAGCTGACCTTTTTATGCCTTGTCCTCTTCGAGCCAAATGAACAGATACACCGAGTCTGGATGATAAAAGAACCTCACTTAAAAGTCGGAGTTTGGAGAAGTACAACCACTCTTGGAGCCCTGAAGGAGGAAGAACTCACGATATACTGCCTCAAAAGATCTGAAGATTGTCCGCATGATGCTTTTCATGAAGTTATTGCAAGATGCAGCACCCCTATAGATGGTCTCACTCGTAAGCATGGTTACTATACTCCAACGTCTTTGCATCATTCTCCTCAAGCTCAGTGATTAAACAGAGAGAGAACAAACCAAGGGGCGTTACTTGATGAACTTGACAATTAACACCATGGTCTAAGTAGAGATTTACAACTGTCATAATTTATCAAAGAGAAGCTTTAGGTTACATGAAATGTTCATGATTGCTTGCCAAAATGTGTACCCTAAACTAATAGTTTAAGCATTGTTTCATAACCTGAATGATAAATATTGTTCCATTTAGGTTATTTTATTGCATATTTAAAGACGTCTCAATGTTAGCACTGACACAATGGCAGCCATGTCGCGGATACGATAGTTTCGGCAATCATGCTAGATTTATGAGGGCGTGTAGTAAACAATACAAAACTACCTACCATTTTTTTTATCAAACTTGTTTCCCTCGTGTTATACGAAATCATAAACCTGTTTAATAAAAATAGTATTAAGTGGAAGGTAGTAAAGTATCCTCTATTTATTCAATTCTTTTCAACCTGTTCTAAAACTGTATTATAGAACTTTTGACTGTAAAACTAATAAACTAAAACAAAACATAGTGTTAGTATAGTAAATGTTATGTTTTGCTTTCAAGGACTGTTTCGGGGGCGGGATAGCGCAGTGGATAGCGCGTTCGGCTGCTGATCAGGAGGTCCGTGGTTCGAATCCCACCAGGGGGCTCGGCAACTTTGTCTGCAGTAGAGAACTGTTCTACACGCAGTCAGGTTTGGGTGCAATGCTGCACTGAAAATCAGCGCAGTACCACCCATGGTTCGCTAGTTCCAGCCGAAGCTCGCAGGTTTATCCGCAATGCATAGCCACAATGGTGTTGCGGGCTTTCTCCCTGCAATAATACTAGCAGCCGCGATATAAGTGAAATAATCTTGAAAGCGGCGTTAAACACCAATTCACTCACTCAATGACTGTTTCATAATCTGTTAACCACTCCTGGACTCTGTACCGTATCGTACTGGTAGGGGCACCCACGCTGGACAGGTCGACGGGTAGAAGCCAGACCCAATTTGAGTCCTTCTGAAACCAGCTCTCTGTCTCTAACTGTTCCCTTCTTTCCGTCTTTTCCCTTGTCAATTCGATCTCTTTTTGTCTTATCTGTCCACTCTTTTTTGGATGCTTGTCACCCACGTGTTTAATACATATTGTTGAAAGCACTTTCAACCCCACCTCACTCACTCACTCAATACTGTTAATCAGATGTTCATTATACGTTTTTCAGAATCGGTGGTTTTGTCCCTTGACTGTAGAAGGAGAAGTTTTCAGCCTCACGAAATCGCTTACGGGAAAAGGGTTTGTATAGGACGCACATCATTGCTTTATACAATCATTCGTTTTACCGTTGAGAAATTGTCAGCTCAATGTTCAATGGACTTATGTATTTAATATTATTTTCGAATGAAGTTTCTGTAATAAACCTCTTTTATAACCTGTACTGATGATGCAATTCCATTAACTGCTATTCTTGGACAAGTGATAAGAATGGCAGTTACTTTCACATAAAAAATTTATACAGTGTTTTTATGAAAGATTTTACGCTGATGTAGAAAAAGAAGATACAAATGGCTAATACAGTTGTGGATTATGATTGCACGAAATTTGTCCTAAAAGAAAATGTAAATATGAATGTAAATGATGTTGATAATCACAAGTTTCATGTTGAAATTTAAGAGTCAGCTGAACTTAACAACGCGTCTCGCACCATCAAACACATACAGAGTGCTTCTTTCTGATCGACTCCAAATCAACAAGCATATTTTGATGATCTTTGGACTGAAAAACATCACATACGTAACAACAAAGTACCTGATGCTGACTACCCCCAACTCTCCTGAAATAGTGATACCCCTCACACTCCCCAACGAGAGCATCTACAAGTGTGCAGTGGTGGAACTGACCCAGGACGGAGAGAGCTTTCAGTGTGGCCGCATCTCTGATGTTGTCTTAAAGTCCGGTTTGTCCTTTATCCTTATTGTTTACGTTTTAGCAATCATTTTACGTTTTAGCAATCATGAAGAATTTTCTGGCATGACGCAATAACTCAGACCCTTATTACAGTGGATACTTTTGATAGGAAGCGGTCTATGTAATGTCGTCTACAAGCCTGATTTTCCCTTGTTAAAACGAATGTTAAACATATATTTTTCTTAGGACCTTTCTGACATGATGTTGAACCAGTTAGAGCATATGTCCAGATAGGCCACAGATTACTTTTGATGACACAAGAATTTCATCTATCAGAAGTTAAAGACATTTAAATATTGGAAGCATATTTTAGTCCAACTTATTAGACAAGATGACATCAAAGTCGATATAAACTTCTTAACTGAAACCCCTAAATTAATGGGAATCGATATCAACAATTGAGAATAAACTTTATGCTGTTAAAAGATATTTTACCGCTCCTATGACATCATTAATATTTTTCTTGATTGGTAATATACGACTTCGATCATCATTAACAATGATAAAGATGCAATTATTGACTGATATTACTTATATAAATGGACAAGAGAAGAACACTTTTGTTATTGGATGTAAGAAAACTATTTGAGTTAATCTGTAGGCTTCAAAATACTATTTGCAAATCCTCTCAATAAAACTTCTTTTTTTGGAATTTTCAGCGAATTCAAAATTGGTCAAATCCTTTTTGTTTGGTCAATATAATATATAATCTTCTCGAAATACAATGGAAAGTTATTAGGTGGCATGATATTATTTGTTTCTCTTTATTGAAACAAGTGTCTTTCATAATCAGTTGTTGCTAAACAACGTTATTTTGCAAGTAAAAATATATTATGTAACTTGCATTATCTTAATCTTTTGAAGTCGTTTAAATGAATACAAATGAATGTGTATATTTACAGTTATGCAAAGGGAAGATTTGGAAAGGCTGAAACAAAAGGGAGAAGATTTTGTCCAGCCGATGGCCATTCATGAAGTGCGTTTCTTGCACAGAACAAAACCCAAAGCAGTAATGGATGAGATTATGAACAAACGGAATGGGTTGATACAGACACATTTGAAAGACAATACTGGAGATCCTCATTCGGCCCTTAACAACAACATAAGTGGAATCTTCTTCAATATTGATGCAGAAAACAATCATCCATTCTCACCTTTCGGAGATCGTCGCTTGTATATCCCGGTAAATGTTATTTTCAACCAGGAAGCCAACCTCTACTTCGCCGACTTCTACTGTGTCGGAGTATCCCACTACGTTACCCTTGTCCTCACCAAGCCTGGTTCAGTGAGCGACAACTTCTGTCAGAACTTCCTGCTGGAGCTTGACAAGATGAACAATCCGTTTTTGTTCCTGGAAGATGGTAAAGTTCGAGCAAGGGAAAGTAAACATATATATTGAAGTTTTCTACACTGAACACGTGAATATCGTGAGTCTTATGGAACAGTGTAACAGATCAGGACGAAGAAACGTTTACTTCACAGATGTAGAGCCAATTCGGATGGGAGACAGTGCGGAAAGTGGTTATCCGAAAACTCCTGGTTGTCAAGATTGTAACATAACAAACTCTGTGACTATATAAGTACGAACTTCATGATTGTATGCCAAAAGAATTGTAGGGTGATACAATACGTAATCATTATTTTCACTTCTTTTTAAAAATTTTTTATCACTTTATTTTTTTTTGAGTGGGGTATAGCTTTTTCATAACATCAATGTAAACTATAAAACAATTCAGATTAACAAGTTAAAGGATATCTATTTATTTCAAATAAACAAATTGTGGCAAGACGACCAAAATGAGACAAACATATCGTATTTGCATTGTGGGTAGGCATTTGCTTTGTGTAGTTGATAATTATATTTAATTTGGTTTTAAGCCTGCTAGAGTCGATAAAATGTTTGCTCATTTTCTAGCATAGATGTATTCCTTAGGATAAAAAGGAAATTTAGTTTCACTTCTTGTAACAACATAACGTAAGCGATTTCGGATTGAAAGAAAACTGTCCTAACTGTGACAAGTTTTGTCCTTTTGATGATGATCAAAGACAATACCTCAAAGAGACTGGCTGATTTTGAGGGAAAATTACATGAAAAAGGCGCTGTACCTTTACTAATTTATCAACATTATAAAATATAAAATATATGTGCCGATAAACTATCCACATATTTGTAATTGGTTTACGATAGGGCTAATCAACAATTTATTATTGCGAAATCAACAGTGCCTTAACTAGGCTTTTCACGCTCGTAGCGCCGGTGACTGGCTTCACTTCTAATTCTTGTTATATTTATTTTTAAAAATAAGTGTTTGTAAATAATTGTGTGCGCTCTTATTTATCTAGGCGTCAAATCTAAATCAATCAAACGTTACCCTCTGTAACATATTTAACTTGATAATGTTATAATCATAATGCTGCATATCAAAAGTTTGTTCACAGGAAACTGTATCGTAGTGCAAATATCATGTAATTGTATTTTGTTTGGACGTAAATGAAAAGACTTCAGCATAACTGATAATGAATCATCAATCGTCCATGTGTACAATAGCCATTGTTTAACTTATTTTGCAGTCGTCTTGTCTCTCATGCAATAATTCGAATTTTGGTATCACGAAATTCTGATTTCCTGACATTTTGATTTGAATATTCGAGTTCGAATCTCTGAGAAGACAATCAGCACAGTCACATTGACTTTGTGCATGGGAAAACATAACTTGTGTTTAAAGCTGTTTATCAATTTAAATGGATTTTTAATGAAAATGTTTTCGGATTTTTTTACCCCTGGTCACTTTAATGACCTGCCAAAACTGCTATGGTCAACTGTTGGGTATGACAACAACTGGCTTGTATATGGATAGTAACTGTTTGGTTGCAAAATGTTAACTGACAGTTTTTTACGATTTTGTTTTTATTTTTCAGTAACCCGATGCTGTGAGGGATGGGGATTTATTTTTCTTTTTTGTTGCTGATTTATCATATACATTTATAGTTGCCCTGTTGGGAAAATGTGTATTTTCGATTAGCTTTGTTATTACTCTCTGAGGATACTGCAATGTGATCGTTGGCGATGTTGCAGAAATATAAAGCCGTTCTACGTTGAAGTCAGGGACGAGGGTATGAAAGATCTCGTTAAAACACAATATTTTGGTAATGGACAGGCCATGATTTTTTCATTTTCGTTGTGGATTGGTCATAGTTGCTCTGTGGGGATTTGATTATCAAAACATTTTCAATTGGCTTTGAGAACACTACAATGTGATATTCATTTTGTAATCTTACACAATCTTAAAGCCCTCGTCGTAGTATCTTACCATTGTTACTTGCTAATGCGAGTAGTGTACTTACGATGACATTAAAGAAAGGTCTGAAAGACTTATGTTATGTTATCAAGGATTCTAATATATACTTATCCCATCCCGTTTAGACAATGTTATAGTGGTTTGATAGGAAGTCAATCTCATTTAATCTGAATAAAGCACAGTTTATTATCTGTATATTTATGAAAACGATTTTTTTTGTTTTCATGGATTGAATATAGGCAAGCCTCACGTGTAAATTCCTCCACTGCTTGAAAAAAACTTGTCATTCCCAAAAGTATATGAAAACTTATTGTAACATGGTTATTGAAAAGTAAAGTCCAAAAACATAGCCTTTATAAAAAAAAAATATATCTCCACTGAAACTATAAAGATTGGTGTTCATTTGGATGTGTTGCTTATTTAATGTTTCAGGTGTTTTTGTTACTGTTTATGCTTTTATGTTAGAATTGAACCTTAGCGGGCTTTATTTGACCTATCTAAAAAAGAGTAGCCTCAACCATCATGTATTTTCAAAATAATACAATTTTGCCCAGAATGTTTTATTTTAGCAAGTCGATTTTGAGTCGGTTTAGGTAGATTTACACTTCAAAGGGAATTGAATTGAAAATACTTGACGAGGGCAATTTGCTAGTGATGCCATATGTATGATCTTTAATTCGTTAGGCCACTTAAAGTTCAAATGAATTTCTTTATATTGCTTAGATGTTGTTGTACAACATGATACGGAAGGTGATAAGTAATGACGAAAAGACCTTAATAATGACTTTTGAGATGAAAGTATACTTTCTATGCGTTTTATCTAATGGTAGAAAACTGTTTCCTTACTTTATGTAGAGGAGGTTTAAATGTAATAAAATATGTGTCGCAAAAAGATGTTTTTGTTTTTCTGAATAAAAAATAAGGTCAAAGTTAAGGGTGTACGGTCAGAAAATCTAAGTACCAATAAGAATTGTGATGAAATATAAGATTGTACATAACAGATTAGGATTAATATTTCGAAATACACAGTGTGCAAAACAAAGTAAAAAGCGTTGATGCCTTTTGATTCAAAGGTAAAATGGTATTTTAACCGATCAACCGATTTCATTTTCGCCGTGTAAGCATTTCTTAGCAATTCTTAACTCCGAAATTGTGTACCATTTACTTGAAATTGCTAAGGTATATATAATGGGATGCGAGCATTGTCAAGAAGAAAGGATGCGGAGGTCACAGCTAATGGGTCAATTCTCATCTTGTTAATGTTATAGCCTATAATGATAACATGTAAGGAAAATATGTTGAAATATCTTTAGTACCTTCGATAAAATCAATAAAACAAAGTGAGGCGAGCTGATTGAAAACATTCTAGATTCTTCTTAACGTGACAGTGTATGATCTTGCATAAGTTGCATAAATTCAATTATTGATGCAAGGACCATAACTCGGTCCAAATAACATTTCAGAATTGTCGTTCAAATTCATTACAGAATGTCACTAGGTCTCTCGGATAGCCTCCACTTCATTCACATAAAATCAATAGCAAGTAAAGGGATAGATTCCCAGATTGTTAATGAGGAGGCGTAAAGCATACTTTTAAATTGTTGCAAATTATTGTATCTGTATTCGTATCACTTATGAGAATCAATAGAGCCTAAAATGAGAAAATGCATGCTTTTATTCGACTGCTAGAAGACCTTTAAACACCTGTTTTGGATAACCACGTAATCAAACTGGCGAAAGTTTAGACAAATTCCTCGAAGCATCGCTCGAAGCCACACCCAGTGTGTGATGTTATTATTCAGCTCTCAGAAACTCCAGTTCTTTGATTTTCTCTGTATTTTTAAGCTTATTCAACAGCCAAACAGGGGCAATAGCATGACCGAAATAATTCATAAATATAATACATTACTGCTTCGTGATACAAACTTTCATCTCAATCGTCATATCCAATTTGACTGTGACAATTCCTGGACGTGGTTTTCTATATAAAAAAAGTTCAGAACTTTGGCGTTGAAAGATCCGCCACAAGTAGATAAAACGTATTGACGTATTGTTATATCATGTTTTAATAAGAAGTTTTAAATTGTCTCGAAAAATGAAAGTTTTTTTAATGAACGGGAGACAATGTACTATATGTTTAGTTTAGTGGCATGTGTATCATATTCCGCAAAATATTTTCATTTCTTTCACTTCTGTTTCATGACAACATAAGTACCTCAGTGGATGATTCGTGTTTAGTTAACTATCATTATATTGTTACCTCACACATCTCACATCGTTTTACAATGTATCAATGGCGCAGGCGTCAGAAACATCCGATATAATCCTAAAGAGTTTTGGTAACAGTTACTCACGATCTACTTTTTCAAGTGATTGTCATCGTAATTTGAAGGTCTCATAAATGTTTCAGTTACGTTGACTTACAGAAAATATTTTTAAACGAGCACGGCAAATCAAACAACCATAAGCTGTTTGGATTGTATTGCATGCCCAATTTTCCTCCGTCATTAAGCACTATGCCCGCACAATTTTCCTCATGAAGAACTTATGGTTCGGTTCAGGATTCAAGACACCTTTGAACCATCTTTCCTTGTACTTAAGCTCTGTTCCATCGATCCATACAAACTTGTCGTTCCTTTGTTGTTCAAGTAATCCTATCCATATGCGGATGTCTCCTCAGGTGAAAAAGATACGATAAGAGGCACATGCATCCCGTCAGAAACGGGATTTAACGAATTGCAATGTCATTACAAATGAAGCTATTGCATCGCGTACTGTATCTTGTTAACAAATCAAGCAACACTCCTATTCTTTGATGTCAATTCATTTGTCAATTGATCTTATATGATTGTACATTATCTATCATGATGAACCTATATAACAAAGGAGCGAGTGTTGTGTGATAAACGTGTTTTCATACGTATGTCAGTCATTACACGTTAAAAATCATTCAAAGAGAGTGGACATATCAGGGAGAAAGGTTTACAAAGGAAAGAAAACGGACGGGACATGATTTGGGGTTTAACGGTGCTTTCAAGAGTATTTCACTTGTTCACAGCTGCTTGTATTTTAGCAGGGAGAAAGTCTGCAACAAAATATTGCTATTGTGATAAATCCTGTGAGCATTGACGAACCATTGGATTGCCCCCAAACCTTAGTGCGTATTGAACCGTTCGCTAACACGAAGTTCAAAGCCCCTGGCAGGATTTGTTAATATATCTCTTGATCCGAAACTCTGCGCTAACCCTAACCCAGTTTCAGGGTAGATCGGCCGTGGAACGATGTCACGTGCTGTTCTGTGATCACGAATGTTCCAGTGCATTATTCTACATATGCACATGCCGCTATATGTGAATGTGAACGTGAATTCGAACAGCGGAATCATCCTACATACAGCCCAGACCTAGCCCCAAGTGATTAGATTTGACCGCGCTTGAGGCACTATGGGTAAAAATTAGATGTAAATACCGCAATTACCTACTTGATCATTTTATGGAGCATACAAAAGTGATGCATATTGAGATTTTACAGATGAATCTATTACTAATGCTTTAGATAGTGTTTCGAAAATAACGATAATTAGTAAATTCTAATGAAGACCTTCTTTCTACTTATTTATACAAATTAAAGCAAACTAAACTAAACTAATATTTTAATGCATTTACCTTGATGTTATCAAGTTTACCCTTTCTTGTTCTGTGTTAAAACATGAGTAACATAGTTTTTTCCCAAAAATAACTAACCTCAATCTGTTTTGGAAACACCAAACAGCAGATTATGACACTTATTCATAAGGTTGATGACAAAGTTTTCAAATTCCAGACATTTCGTAATATAATCTTTTTTAAAATCATATCTAGAAACAGGGACATATTACAGTTTTTTTTGATTGGTTGTCTTAAGATTATTTGTAAAAAACAAATAACGTTTTGATATCTCAACAAAGTCACCTCATGCGCAAGCTGATCATGTGACTCAAGTTTTGTTTGTTCTTCTTACTGCAGGACAGAATAATGGACCACAAATAAATATTGTGAACAAGTTTGTGAATTTTAATTACTTATGATTCACATTAATGTCCTGAATGTAATAACGCGAAATAAATCTATGATCCTCATTATACATGGCGTGGTTTCCAG